>NC_051169.1:26499578-26977601 GCF_013339725.1 Rhipicephalus microplus
AAGAGTAACGACTTTGTATTTTCGTCAAACCAAGCATCTTTGCATACTTTGTGGCACAGTTCAGAAAGAACCTTTCTTGCTCTCTGAGAAATAAGCGGGCGCTGGTGTCAAGTGAACTTTTTTTCTGTGCTGCAGTGACTAATTTGTCAGCGATTTCGTTTCCTATCACTCCTACGTGACTTGGAATCCACTGAAAACATGTCTTGTGGCTGTGCAGATAACCGACGGTAATTGTTTTTCTTATTTCATATATGACGCTATCATCTATATGAAAATGAAAATCCTTAATCATTTCCAGCACTCCTTTGGAGTCAAAATATATTACCCAGTTTGCCTTTGCTGGCTTTCAACAATGAATTTTGAAGCTTGTGATATTGAAACAAGCTCCACTGCTGTAGACGATGTCTTTCGAGAAAGTCGGAAATCTTTTTCTACTTCATATTCCGGTATATGAAAAGCCGCAGTCGAACTTTCGTTCATTGTAGAACTTCGTGACATGTGGACATGCGGATATGTGCCCGAGGGCGGGTATGCGCCACTGGTTACGCACTACGACAACGGTTGACGCAAAAGCCACGTCATTAGGAGCTTCGCCACTAAAAAGGGTTTGATGGGACTTGTGTAAGCAATTCTTTATCAAGAATTGAGTACGTGTGCAAGTATTCAAGCATTTTAATTTGCTGACTTCTTGCCCCAAATGAAGCGCAACATTGATTGCTCCAATTAGCAAGAACTTACGGACACTTCTGATTAGTACAGACATTTCTCTCTTCCGGTCTTCTGATTTATTTATATTCGTGCGCTACATTACTACGGTATGGTTGCTGGTGATTTCTGAAACATCGTGCTGCCCTTATTACCACCCTTTACAGTTCTGTATTTGCCTGTAAAAAAGCAGCACTTACCATTTTCTTCTTTTTTTTTTCACGTCATAAGCACCTACGAGATCGCAACTGCCGATAGTGACGGGGTATAGTTTTCCGCTATACCGCCGCCGCTAGTGCCCGTCACAGCTATCGCGAACATTTGGAAAGGACACCAGCCTTCAAGAAGGACTCCCATGCAGGCCTTCTGCGTGGAAAGCAAGTGTTCTACCACAGAGTCGTGCCATTGCTCGAAACTGTCCTGAAAAAATTGGCAGATCCCATGTACAGTGGGAATCGATAATATGCGAAGCACGAATGAGGAAGGTTGATATGCCACTTTCAAATCACCAAAACGGTAAGAGGTAGAGGTAAACTATGCCGTACACGACATCGATGTCATGATTATCATGTTTGGATGTGTCGTTTACCTTCTTCATCTATTCACGTCACGTGATGCCAAGTTTAGTACATGTGAAGCTAGCTAAGCAGCCGCAAGCATGCTATGAGCGTGGCATGTTGTCATGTTCTTACATGACACGCGTCTCATGATTATCATGTTTGCACCAGTCATATACCTTCGTCATCCTTTGACGTCACGTAACAGCAAATTTAGTATATGTGGAGCTAGCGAAACGGCCTCCAGTGCATCATGAAGAGCCCAATATACTCCAACGTAACGTTGACGCGCGCGCACGCTGGGCACAGCGACGCTACGTTAGCAAAATGCGAGCACTCTATGTCTGACGCCAAGCGCGACCGGCGCGTCCAGCATCCGGCCGTCACGGCCCGACGGCAACCAGCGCGAAATGCGACATGCTGCATTTGGCGCCAATGCGTTACGCAGACAGCACTACGTCTGCCTCTTTTCAGGACGGAGGGACGCCGGGCGCGCTCTAACGTGCATGTGTCAAAGCAACGCAGCGCGCGCTTGCGAGTATATGGCAGGACCGGCGCCTGGCGTGGCAACGCTGGCGTGACGCGACAAAACGAACGCCGGCGCGCACGCGCGCCGGGTCACGTCGAAGTGTATTGGAGCCTTGACTGTGGCATGTAGTCATGTTCTCACATGACACGCATCTCTTGATTATCATGTTCGCACCAGTCACATACCTTCGTCATCCATTGACGTCACGTAATACCAAGTTTGGTACATGTGAAGCTAGCGAAACGGCCGCGAGCGCCTCATGAGCGTAGCATGTAGTCATGTTGTTACATGACAGGCATCTCATGTTTATCATGTTTGCACCAGTCTCATGCCTTCGTCATCCAATCACGTCCCGTAATACCAAATTTCGTACAAGCGAAGCTAGCGAGACGGCCGCCAGCGCATCATGAGCGTTGCATGTAGTCATGTTGTTACATGACACGCATCTCGTGATTTTCATGTTAGAGTCTGTCGCTTATGTTCGCCATGCAATCATGTCATACCATACTAGTTTTGCAACATGCCATGTGAACGAAACCACCGCAAGAGCAGCAAGACCATGAAATGTATATCATGGCATTCATTACATACATGTCATGATTTTCATGTTGAGACTAGTCAAATATGCTCGTCATATAGTCATGTTATGCCATACCAAGTTTGGTATTGATACCATTATCCAAACGGCCAGGATAGCTAGAAGTCGTAGGCGGCTAGATAGATAGATAGATAGATAGATAGATAGATAGATAGATAGATAGATAGATAAGATAGATAGATAGATAGATAGATAGATAGAGTCCGCTAAGAAATGCTTCGCATTTAAAAGAACCGCTGCAAGTGTCATGTATGACGACGAATCGCGTTAACGTATCCAGTATGTTGCGTAGCAGAAAGGTACTGTCGCCCCCTGGCGTACCAGCAGGCGAAGTGCGTAAGGAGCGTGTGGTCTAACTTTTCCCGGCCATTACAAACAGCTCGACCGCAGTGTTTCATACTCCTCGTCATCATCTCCCGCGACAGCGATGACGCAGTGTGCAGTTACGCAAGTTCGCACATTGCTTTAGGAATGCCTGGAGCAATGGTTCTCAGACAAAGATGTTTCGGGGATATTTGAGGACCGGGAGAAGTTAAGAGGAAGATATTACAGTAAGAGAAAAATAAAGGGGGGGGGAGTCATAAATTAACACAATATGTAACCTGAAACAGCAAAGAATGGTCAAAGTATGGCAAAGAATGTTCTAACAAAAGTGCTACGCCTATAAGATCGCCTCAGCTTGTGTTTAAGTTGGGCAGCCTGCAAGCACAATCAACATGTTTCTAGCTATGTTTTCTTTTCAAGTACTCTAGTCTAGAAAAAGGTATTCTTGCGTGCACATGCAGAAAACTGCGACAAAAGATTTGCACCTGTCTTATGGAAAAGAGGAAACATAGGTCAGCTCTGCCGCAGCAAACAATTGTAATGCGGTGAAACCTACCAAAAGCCAGAAGGGGCTGTTGTCACGAGACACAGAAAGATCTGGTGGAAGTTAAATGTTCACGATTCGCAGGTGCATACACATTGGCAAATAAACGCTCGTTGGTTCTGTTCGTGACATTTAAAAGGTCACTCAAGCATCTTCATTTTAGGAAGCACATAGCGATGCTTTTTGTAACGCTACATACCACGCACCCTCAGAATCACCTGTTGCATAATCTGCTTGTTCTACAAAAGTCTGGAGACTGTGCCTAAAAAACAACCATCTATTCTTGCTAACTTGAACTGTCACACGATAAGTGTGCTTTGTAGTTTATTTTACGCTGCAGCCCTTTGAGTTAATTGTGTCCGCACTTTTAATCGTAAGAGTTCACTAAATGTCCGCTCCTGCAACCAGGCATGACGTTGGATGTGATACGTGATCGTACTAGACTGCAAGGAACAATTCTGTGTTACCCCTGACGATAGAAAGAGGAGAGGAATACAAATTTTATTGTCAAGATCCAGCGGCCACAGTGGAGCGGATCCCACACCTAGGCGTTAGCCAGGAGCACCTGGGCCCTGGTGGCGTCAAGATAGGAGTCTCTTTCACAAACACCTGGTATCTTCGCTCCTCAAGATTGTAGGTTCAGATCTTTAGCTTCTTGCACACCTTCATATTCATTTCTTTTATAATTCGTAGATATCAATTAAAGTTACAAGTAAATGAGCTTTTACTTTCCTTCATTTTTATATTTTTGTTTCACATGGTCATATCTGCACAGAATGATGATCCCTCATTGTACCACTGTCCGACGTGGTGGCACAGTGGTTACATGGCTGAGCTGCTGAAGCAGAAGTCGCGTGTTCGGTCCCGGCCATGGCGTTCGCATTTCGATGAAGGTGAAATACTGGAGGGCCACCTATTTCTGATCACAGTGCGCGTTGATCAACACTAGATGGTTGAAAAGGCCAAAGCACTACACAACAGCAAATCCTGATAATCAAGTAGCGGTTTTGACACGTAAGGTTATTATTTATATTATTATCACTGTTACTATTATTGGATGCTTCTTCACGTATTTTGCTTCTACGAACGAACTGCAAGTGCCCTCTTGAAGTGCCTTCGGTGACATCTCGATATATTAAGGCGAAAGACACAGATGACTCATCAAACGCGATAGTTGACCAGAGTGCCGCGTGGGCGGCGTCAACACGTGTGATGACGTCACCAAGTGGCGTCAAACGTGATCGTACTAGACTGCAAGGAACAATTCTGTGTTACCTCTGACGATAGGAAGAGGAGAAGAAGAAAAATTTTATTGTCAAGATCCAGCGGCCACAGTGGAGTGGATCCCACACCAAGGCGTTGTCAAAATATGTGACGTAACAGTGACGTCTCTTGACGTAACTTCACATGCTCACGCTATCGCATGATATCGCAACTTGCTCAAAGGCCATGGAAGCTGATCACGGAGGCCGTGGAAAACAGTTAGGTGGAGAAGTCTTTTCGGGGAAATGGCTTTCGCTTCCAGTCGTCTGATGCGACACCCTGTGCGTTTTATTTCATTTTATTTTTTATGCACAAGAGTGCGGGTATGCATTACACGACTAAGTAAAAGGCGTGTCCTCAAAATATGTGTTCGCCTGGTGTTATTTTTTTTCGTGCAATGAATGCAACCAAAACAGAGCCCACGTACGTTCGCATTCTGCCCCCTTCTAATGCGGATGGATGCGGACGCTGGGGATGAAAACAGTGAGCTTTTGCAACGTATGCACATCCTGAGTTGTGCTCAATTCGAAGAACGACAGCGCGTTTTTCATCAAGCGCTGCACAGAACAAGGTCGAACAGCGTGATGGTGTACGCACGTACTCCGTAATCAGCCGAGCAACGTGCCGTCGTGGAACTCGCGCACATTCTGCGTCACCTAGACTCGCTGTGGATGAGCAGCTGCACGCTGAGTGCACACATATTCTGGATGCGGGAAGATAGGGCAGCCGTAGGGACAGTGTGAGCGAGCCCTGCGACCGGCAGCACATATTTCTCCCAGTAATTAAGGGCTCCCGCTCGTTGTCTTACATTCCTCCCATGAGCACATTCCACCCGCTGCCGTCGTGCCATGTGTGCCACACCGTTGCACATTTCTCGTCTTTACTTTGTATGCGTAATCTTCACTGTGGCTTTTTCTTTCTAAAAATAAGAATGAAGAATAAAGAAACATCGGCTATTGGTCATTGTTTTTGAAATCGCGATTTTTCAGAGCGAGAGCATGTGTAAAGGATCTCAGTCGCCAACGCCCTCCATTTTGTTCTTTGTGTTAATGCTGTAACGGAACTATGCTTGTTCAAGAAAAAAATGAAAAGAAGAATAAGGTGACGGGCTTAGTGGGAATATAACGAGGTAACATTATCGTTCTAATCGCGGTGGCGTATATTGCACCAAGCTCGCTTAGATTATTTTCAGAATATTAGCATACCATTATCAGCATTTCCAATAGAAGTGTGTAATTTTATCGAGTCGACAAATGTAGAAACGTTATGCTCGATTCTTTTCGACAGCATAATGGTAAAGGAGGTGTACACTTAGAATCAGTGAGTGCATTAGTTTGGAAAGCGGATATTGAAGCATTCACGCAAGATAAATAAAAAAGTCTCATTTCTCATCCTCTCAGTAGCAATCTACCATCGATTTCTGTATTCAACTATCTCTTTCCTTTAGCGGGATAAGAGTTATACCAACACAGTGAGCTTGTTCTCGCGCTCTTAGAAGCTATCGCGCTTTCCATGAGGCAAGGCATGCGGACGCGACCAGCGCAGAGTACGCACCGCCGATTCCACGCACTGCACGAGCACTATGTGAGAGAGAGCAAAATAACCTCAGTTTTTCACAGCGTCTTCCATAAGCTATGCTGGCTGGTTGCTTATCTTGAGCGGCACTCGATAAGCTTTCCCGGGATTCCTTGTATATCAGTGGCAGTGATGACCCGTCATACGATGCGAGACCTCAGCGTCATACCATTCATTCGGAATAGGAAACATCATTTGGCAGGACGTTTTGAGTGGTGTGCATAATTGTCAGTGTCACATCAGTTACAGCTTAGACATTCACAATGAGAATAAGCACCATGCTCCCCGACAAAGATATCACGATGCTGTCATTATTCATTAGCGTCGTTTGCTACATTTGATCTCCACTGCCGTTCTGATTGAGTACACGCAGCCTCACGAACTACGAAGCGTTTTATTGAAACCAACACTTTAACCAACTATCGTCGCGAAAAAAAAAAAAAGCATTGTAATCCACGCAATCTATCCTCTCCCGTCCACCTTTTTTTTTCTGCTGCTCTGCACAAACGTTGCATGAACTATGCCGTTTTATTTTTTGTTGTTGTTTGTCGAGATGCAATTGTGTTTGTGCATAGTCGTTGCGATATGAATTTGGTATCACAGACAGTGTCATGAACAACGTTCTGAACACCACAATTTGTATAAAAGTGTTGAGTAACTATTATTGTTATTAGGTTGTCGCTATTACTGCTGCAATTGTTGCGCTTGTATGTCGCTCTGAGTCGTGCTTAAGTCCGTGGCGAGTGAGGACTGAAAGTTGCGGATAACGCTAATGCAGTGTGAGACGAAAAGGGAGATAGCAGAACGTGAGCAGATAGATTGCCTCCTTCCATTCGCGCCATCAGTCATGAATATGTACCCACAGCCGACGCTGCTATAGAGGAGGTCTTAGCTTCCATGGCAGAGTTGAGACATAGTGCAACAAGCGTCACAGAGCTCTACCATGCCAGGCGTCACCGGATGGCGAGTCTGTTGGCACAAGAGTCTATCTACTCCGAATGGACACTCCGTGAACCTAGTATGCCAGCCAGGAGAGAAAATGCTCGCCTGTGTGTAGTGTAGCCTTCGTGCGAGCACATGGTAAAAAAATTAACGGTTCTACGCGCACCGCACAGTGCCATTCATCTTCCCAACGTCACGGTTTCTCAAATAACGCAATCGCAATGGCACACGCTCGGCGCAGTCGGACGGTCACCAGTTAGACCAGAGGTTTGAGGCTTGGTTCAGAGAGGCATGCAGCTGCAGATAGGAATGGGAGCGGTCTTGCGAGGAGCTAGCGGTGTCGGTGGAGGAGGGGAAGGTTTTAGAGGGGAAGTCGTGGAGGCAGGAGGGGTTGCGTGTGGAGTGCGAACGGATCTTCAGGTGGCCAGCGTCGCGTAGTGGGTGCGACATTCACCGTAAAGAGCAATCCTGTGTAGGCTCAACCTAGCGTTCACAGGCGCCACCCACTTAACACAGTTGCCAGCCGAGGTTGGGAGGACTTTGGCGGTGAACTTTGTTATTGAACGCTGCCCATCCCCGCCATGGTTTTTATATGTCAGTGTGTCTTTGCTGGGAAGTATTTCAGCGTTTTTGGTCTAGATACCTCAGCTCAAGAGCCCGTATACAGTGAAACGCCTTAGGGGTAAGAGTGTTCGAAAGAGAAAACCCAGCCAGCTCTGAGAAACAACGAATGCATGTCACAGTGCACAAGTCTTCTTTGGTTCTTTTTTTGCTGAGGCCTCACAGCATATAACCTAATAGAGTGCACCTCTAGCGACGAAGCGATGCGACTATAAATTAGCACTTTTGCTGCGGGTATGTTTCTAACCGTCCACAATGTTTTTCTAAACCTGATAGAGGAATCTATAGAGAATTTTTACAGAGTATATATTGCTGTGATGAATTTTCATTCTACAAGAGAGCTTGAGATATATACCTTGCTCCCTAAAATTACTCCTGTCACACTACTTGCTGGACTAAGCTAAATAATTTTTTAACGAACGATAAGCTTGGTGAAATAATACTGAGTGAATCAAATAAGCATAATTTTGTGCCCTCTGCTGCAATGCCGACCTCACTTCCATTAAGCTAAATGGCTGTAGAAATATGGAGCTTCCGCTGCCATGCGGAGCTGCTGAAGTCGTGGCATAAGTCAAATTCGAGTTAAGCAGGCCGTTTCTGCCTCACGTCACGTTCCGCGAGGCGCCGTGTCCGGGCTTAGTGAACAATTTGCTCAAAAACACCGTTGGCCTTTTTCCTTGCAACGAAGATGCTAGTATTTTTTTCTCGGTATACTCATTGCAAGGTTAACTTCTCTTTCATTATTATTTTTTTTTACTGAAGGTCTTTTGTACTCTGATGGCTTTCACTTACAGTTCAATATCCACTTTTTTTAACACGAAAAGGTTGTTCCAGGGTCCACCTAAAACATTAATGGCGTACTTTTGTCACGAATTCGACATTGATAAAATGAACGCTACCAAATCAAAAATAAATCCCTTAGAAAAGGGTTCCCGCACCGGGAATTGAACCACTGACCCCTCGGGCCAAGACGGCATGCACTGGACCTTCTACCGACTAAGCAATAACATCTTTTTTTTCTTTATTAGACTAAGCGCAAGTCACTTTACAAACACGCCTCTATCTCACACATTCTCTCTCGCGAAGTTCTCCCTGTTGACCGGGCGGGGCTGATGCCGTCGTCTGTGAGCGATGAAGAAAAGTAATGCGGTATGCACTTACTAGCACCGACCGAGAACGATTCATCAACGACGCAGTTGAAGCATGACGTCCGAAATCGCACGCCTGCGCAGAATATCGGATGTTATAGTTTAGGCGTCGGAACACTCGCCGTGCTATAGCATCGGAAAGTCGCCCTAGACGCATTCATGTTCTTTGTATTTGGCTTGGTGTTAGGTTGTAACGGCTCGTTGTCGGGGTAGTGCTGCTTCCCCATGCGCCAATGGTGTTTCACGGCTGACTGCTTAGAATGTGACAGCACCAATTGATAAGGCTGCTTGAGCTAACCGTGCAGAGAGGCAACGATGTCGACGGGTTAATGCTTGGGTGGAGCGAGAGAGGCGCAGGGGATGTGGAACGGACCTGAAGTGTTCATGACGCGTATCGTGGTGAAGTATACATGAGCACAGCTATAGGTTACCCTATTACTCGGAAGCGGACACCGTGTTGTCGTTTCTCTCCTCAATTGACGACGCTTTGAAGAAGTGCATCTCGATTACCAGTGTTTATTACGTGCTTGTTGATACCATATTTGCGTGCGATTCACGGTACGCCGTGCCCAGGTATAGGTTAAAAAATTCAGCTATAGCCAAGGTCAAATCATGATCATGGGCGTTTGGCCTTCAGATGGAGATGTACCACTACCACACCAGCGTGAATGCATCTACGTCAAATGGTGCTACAGCTGACAGACACCAATAGAACCTGTACAAACTCTCATAATCACTGCACAAAAAGCCCTACTTCTGTATGAAGATACTTTTCACGTTTGTATTATGCCGACTCCTATGACGGAGAAATCAGCGCTGTCTCTTTTTTTTTACTAGACCACCCGTTTCTTAACTTTATAATGTGTCTCTTTAAGGCGCTTATATTTTATTACCATTTCAACGCTGCAGCTTTATTTTCTGAAAATTTTCGGCACGTATCGCGTGCAAAGGCTTTAGATATGTTAAGCGAATTGAAAGAATGGGTAACGAGGGGCCAGAATGTTCCTTGTTACAACATCAAGCCAACGTGTGAAGAAGCCAAGCAAGACAAAGCGCAGCGGAAGTTGTTCTGTTAGATAGCCGTGGATGCTCCCGTAACTAGAAGACAATTTGGAGCGCAGAGACCTTTCCAGGTAGCGTATGATATACTCGGGTATTATCGAGAGCAGTGCAGATTTTCGCCCTCCAGCCAATGGTGTTGCTGTGTCGACGTGGCGTCTCAGCCGCTTTGTGACTCGCTTTGTGACACGCTTCGACACACACTGTGATTCTTCTCGTGAGCACGGTGCAGAAGCGAATGGCGGCGACATCACGGTGACGCTATCGGCTGGAGTGGCGCATCGCCTTCGAAGGTGAAAGGCCACGGTGCTCTTGATTTGTAAATGACTACAGCATTGCTTCTTCATTATAGTTTTTGCGCACCCACGGGCTTACTTGCCACATCCCCGCTTCCCGCTTGTAATGCAACTTCGTTGTAGAACATTTTGGGAGCCTTCCTTGGCCTCAGTCAGCCTCGGTGACACCAACTGCGAGAACAATAGGCCTTCATTCCACGAAATCGCTAGTTAACTCACATTTTAAAAGCGTTTTTTTTTCTGAACAACAACGACGAATCTCAAAAGCTGTGCTTATGTGCACTGCGAATGCTGGCTTCAATTGCGAGAACCGGAAACGTGTCATTACACCGTGTTTTAGACTGCCGCCTATGCATGTTATCGGTTTAGTTGTTACTAATGAGGCATAATGCGCGTGCCTGTCTGGGTTTGTTGTTAAGATATTTCACGTCGCTGTGCAAACTTGCCAAGAAATGAAAAAAAAAAGAGCGAGGAGGGGCGGAGTGGGGGCGCGAGGAAGGGGAGAGAAGAATTACAGAACTGTCGCGATTCGAAAGTGGGAACAATAGCGTAACAAGGCCCTTTGTGCGCCTGGAATCCCGCGAATTTAATCAATGCGGTGAAGGTACGCTTGGTATATATTAGGGGAACGAGAAAATTGGTTTAGACGGTGCCTTCATTAGTCAGACTGCGAATTCCTTTGTCGTCGGAGTAAAGAAAAAACGTCTGGGAAAGCGACACTGCTGCGAAAGGTCGAGCCTAAGATCATATATTCCAACGAGGAGCTTCACCGTGCCTCCGAGATTAGATTCCGCTTCAGTAGCCGCCAACTTGCCGCCGTTCATCACGAGGCAGTGTTGCCACAGGACTGAGTTTACCGCTCTCGGCGTGTTGCGAACCTACCGTCTACTGCGTTGGTTATAAGGTCCCTTATAGAGCGTATTTTTAACTAAATACAATGCTCGTTTGCATACGCTTAAAGTTGTGTGTTTCATCCATTTATTTTTATTATTGTCTTGTAACGGGCATTATGCTTCCTTAGAGGGGCACTAAAGCGATACGATAAATGAGTTGACGCTCGCAAATTACTAAGGTAATTAGATGCCTTAGATGCCTTTTCAAGCGCAAAAAGTTACCGTCGGCGCCAGTGCGAACAACGCTAGAAATCATCACGTGACGGCGTCACCATATGACGTCATCATGACGTCTATAACTTGACGTTACACGATGGCGTCATCAAACTGACATCATCGCTTCGTCAAAGGTTGATCCATCTCGAAAGCGCCGCGAAGTCGGGTGTTGTGCAAAAAAAAAAAAAAAACATCCAGCGCCTCCGATCCCCGAGGCAGTACAAAACCACGTTTGGTGCTGAAGGCTTTCGGGAGAGAGAAAGAGGGGGGGGGGTATGAATAATGCACGTTTAACTTATCTGTCCTTTGTTAAAAAATACCTATCTAAACGCATTCGACAGGTAAAACAATTTCATTTCAAAGATAAGGTGCCGTCCATTTCATGGCCGATCCCTCGTGGTGGGTTGCACCAGGACTTTGAGGAACAACGAACCAACTAACCAATACTAAGTTAGCTGTTTGGGCATGTTGGTTTTTTATGACAAAGGGTGATGGCGCATAAGTCAAAGACCGAGAGGAGACTCGACACACTCGAGTGCTGACTTACAACTGCGTGTTATTTGGAAACAAGGAACCACATATATAGCGAAAAGTCCGTGTCACACCACGGGTGCGCATTGGGCAAAAAATCACCATCGCGACGCAAACACGTAGCTGTTTCCTAGAAACAGCATTTGAGGGCTTGGAAACACATGCGTCACCTAACCCATCAATTATTTCCTGCCTCGATGTTCTCGTGGGTTAACTGATTTTCACCTCTGCTCACAACTACTGAACACTGATTATAAGCTGTATGTCACTCGTGTTCATGACAGTGAATGATCTACAGTGTGCACCTGAAATTCCTCCTCTCATCTCCAACGTGTTATATCGATGCTCCTGCAACCTATCATCAAGGAATCGTCCACTTTTATTAGCATAGTTGTTACCTCGCGTCAAAGGCACGTTGCGAACTGTAACTTTCACACCATCAGCCAAAGTCGTTTCATCCTTCCCATTGCCGCCACTCTTCTTGGGGCATACGGGCTAGTGAATCTGCGTGAATATCACAGTTTATCAGTAACAGAAAAAAAAACATTAAGGTTTGCACGTTCAGCAATGCCTTCGAGACGATGTGGAAAAGCGCGAAATGGTTCTTTGCGGTACCACGCGCATGCGGTACTCGCTAGCGTTGCTGTGCTGAAGGTCTCCTGAAGGGCAACAGAGAGGCGCGGGTGACGGCTGACATTGTTGGCACACCCGTTTCCTGTGCATGAGACATCAGCGAACGTCACCTCTTCGAGTTCAAAGCGTGGCTGCTAGAAGCGGCAGTTTGTGAAAAAACGAGCAATAAAATCATTATCCTCCTTTAGTTTATGCTTGAAATGAAGGTTGTGTGTATCGATTTTCGCACCCATCTTTTCACTTGGCAGAAAATCTTGGCGGCTAAAGTTTTGTTCAATATCCCTTTAAAGCGCTGAGCGTGAAAAGCCGTGCGTAATCGATTCCGGCTTTCTCGGCATCCCACCGGACCGCAATTCTTAATCTAGGGATCAGTCTGCTATTGAGAAGAATAAAGCGACTACAGCAGATCAATGAGGGAGTGTGTTGACCTGTGCCAGCGCGAGCGCGGCGCGCAGCTTGCGAGCACAACCTTGAGCTCGCGTCCCGAGCTCGGGCCCGGCCAAGGTCAGTGCCCCCGCACCGCTGTCAGCGCGGAATGGCGTTGAGCGGAAGGGAAGTACAGGAAGGGGAAAGGAGATTCAGTGAGCGCGGTTAGGCGGCGAATCGAGACGGAAGCCATCGGCCTCGCCTGGAGAGCGTGTTGGAAGCGAAAGTACGGCTTTGACGGGTTCGCGCGCACCCGGCCATTTCTCTTCGAAGCGAACAGCTGGTACAGTCTGAACCACACTTGCCTAGAACGGCCTGTCGATCACTTCAGCCTCCGTTTCTGTACGACTCGCCGGCTTATTGCTGAGGGTGAAGTTTACAAGAGACATCGAGGTTTTCCCTGCTAAGTGGGTGCGCTTCGCCATGAATTTACAAGAAGTAGGCTAAATGGGCTAAGAATACAACAACAACAACAACAACAACAACAACAACAACAACAACAACAACAACAACAACAACAACAACAACAACAACAACAACAACAATAATAATAATAATAATAATAATAATAATAATAATAATAATAATAATAATAATAAGGATTTGTTACATGCATATAATACCTTTCATGACCATCTAAAACAACTGCGCAATCTTGAAGGGCTCGAGATATCCCCGTGACGCCACTGCAAATCTGACTACTAGAGGCGATGTTGGGGGCGTGGGAGCGAATCACAAGCGTGTGAGCTAATATCACGCCGATGTTACAGGAACTAGTAGATGGTAGAAGCAAAAGTGCCTGCAGTACTTAGCCCTAAAGTTTTGTGTGAGTGCTTAAATCGTACAGTAAATTGGCGGAAATACCTCATTAACGAAAGAGGTCAAACGAGTAGGCAGGGTCGAGAGCTAATAGGCATGCCACGGCTGCACGCAACGAATCCAGTGCGTGGATTCTGGCTAAGTGGATTACAAATACATCGGCTTTTATCGCAACGACCACTGCGTGTAGGACCTTATCTTCGAGCCAGCTTTTATTGCTAATTCCCACCTCTTGATCCCCGATGGTGGATTCCACAGCAGCAGCATACACGGGAGCGAACATGACTGATCGCGGATAATCTGGGAGAGAGGGGCAGGGGCCTTATCAGGCTTCCGAATCGGGGCTGTTAGCAAAGTTGTTGGCCAACGTCGCATAAATACGGCTGCAGCGTGGAAAGAATTCGCGTGTAGTCCGGTGTGTATTACACCAACAGGTCTCGGTAGCGATCAATTAACTCTGCAGGTTCACGCCATCTCCTTTTTCTTTCCTTTTTTCTTTCTTTCTTTCTTTCTTTCTTTCTTTCTTTCTTTCTTTCTTTCTTTCTTTCTTCTTTCTTTCTTTTTTCTTTCTTTCTTGTTAGACATCATCATCGTTCAAGCAGCAAACCCGCCACAGTGGTCTAGTGGCCAAAGCACTTGGCTGCTGACCCGCATGTCACGCGATCGAATCCCAGCCGTTTCGGCCGCATTTTCGGTTGAGGCGAAAATATTTGAAATCCGTGTGCTTAGATTTGGGTGCGCGTTAAAGGCCACCAGATTTTCAAAATTTCCGGAGCCCTCTCTACGGCCTCTCGCATAATCATATCGTGGTTTCGGGATGGCACATAAAACCAGACATAATATCATTAGAAAATAATCACGAACAAATGAAGTGCATTCACACAGTGACACGAACGAGAACAGAGAATGCAGTTCAGCCTCATAATACTACAGTTCACGTTAAACGTAGCCCCACGAGCATCCGAGCATGATTAAATTAAAGCCACGTGCAACGTTGAGTCACAGAAGCACCCCAATTTTTGGCGAAGTCCGGCCATAGGGACATGAAATACTCGCTTCTATAGAAACTGTTTTACTGCTAGTAGTCATGTTTTGGCATGGCAATGATGCTTACTGTATTGTCTAACGTACTTAATGTATTAGAACCAAAGTATAAAACAGAAACAACAATAAAAGTTTCCGTGCGCGGGCTCTTCGAGTTCTAGCTGTGGCGTCTGGCTACTACAAGTTTACGGTATTTCTCTGAACTGCATTGCGACTCAATAGGACACATTCACGCCTTACGTAACTTACAGAAACGCTTCAGTAAAAATGCAGCTTACTGGTGGGCGAAAAGCATCCAGCAGAAGAAAAAAACAGGAAAAAAAGAAACGGGATCACTGCAAAATGAAGGGGTGGTATACATTCACCTTGCACTATTCACGGCACGGCTCCACGCGAACTGGCGTGCCAGCTAAACGATTCGTTGTAATCTAGTGTTGGACAGTCAGGAACAAGCAAGTATTGTATATAGCTTCGCGCATTCAATGGCACCAAAAGAAGTACGGAATCAACAAATATGGAGAGATCGTTTTATTATTTTTCTTTTTATTTTCACATTTCGCCTCGCAGCCGGTGTGTTATAGAAAGCTCACCTGCTAGGCAGAGACGACGAAGGTAGCGTTAGTTAAGCAACTGTGGTGGCTATCTTCCATATACACTTGCTAATAATGACACAATAAAACAGTGCTTTATTACATATTGAGTGCCAAGAAGCCACAGTAAGTTAATTTGCACCGTTATAAGATCCCATGATCTGTTACGCATTTTCCTGGAATGACTGGAAGGCAAATGCTTTTTTTTTTCAGACGGGAATATTGATTGACCTTTCACCTTGCACGATGGTGATGTAATAATGTGACACCACGAATTCCGGTGTTGTGTGAAGTCATCCCGTAACGGCGATTTGCTTCTATCACGCGTGCATCGTGACATCGACGACAGTGAGAATGGCTAATGTTTGCGTTTGATGAGCCATAAATAATAAACCTTATCTCCTCCCTTGAGCCGAGTTACACCAGGTAAATTTAAGCTGAAACAAATCACACGTAATATCGCCATTGAAAATTTATCCAGCGTGTTCTGTACTGTGTAAAACATGCGTAGCATTGTTCCGAAGACCGTGTAGAGAAAGCGTGCCCTCGAGAGAGGCCTAATTGACGCTGATCACTCGTACGAATTCATTTACCGTGCACTGTGCTGCGTAGTTTGTAATTAGGCTATCATGATTTCGCAACTCTGTGTCCTTGACTCCATCTTTCGCGGTGTCGGATAAGTAAACGTGTTTGCCCAGCGTCTGAAACTGTAGTTTCCCTCTTTCTCCGCATTTCCCAGACGGCAGCACCGATACACTCAAAAGAGCGACCACGTTGATCCTATCAGAAACCGCGCCTTATATCGCAACTAGTTTATAGACCGGCCTTTTATTTATTCCCCATTGTCTCCGGGAGTCTGGACGCAATCCTTGACATCGCAACAGTGACTTGCGACAGAGGTGACGACACCGCTGTAGTGGCGAAGCCTGGCCAGAAAGACGGACGTCTGGCAGCGCAGTGTTATCGACTGATCCTCGAGAGGTCGCAGTTCGTTACTGGCCGTGATGGAGTGGCTGACCTTGCTACGAATGACGCCTTTTGCTGACTACGAGCCGTTTTAGTAACGCTCGTTCTGACCGTGGATGGCGCCGTCACTGCGGGCGTGACCGATGAGCTTCCTGAAAGGAACATGCCCGCTTTGTTGTCTGTTTTAATTCAGTCCATCCTAGCAGCGTTGTTGGTCTGTGATCTCTGGAAGCTGCGCACTATCAATACTAACGCGGAATAAGAAAAAAAAGAGAAAAACTTCGCAATTGATTGTAGTAGTAAGCACTTTGTCAAAATAATTCGTGGCCTCTAACAAACGATGCTGTCCGATGCTCCCACGAATATGAAAGCGCAAAACAATTGACGGTGTTTTGGGGAGCTATAGTTAATTATCTGGCTTGTCACGTTAAAGTGCACTATTGTCGGATATGCAAGCAAATGTATACATTTATCTATGTACATTTCTCTTTTCAGCTCCTTTCTCACTGTCCCCCAGTGCAAGATAGTAAACCGGGCATACGTCTAGTTAAACCATCTGCCTTTCCTCGCTCCTATATTTCTATCACATTCACATGCGGGAGTGTTCATAAGCCACGGACTGCCATTAGGCGAATACAGGAGTCGTGCCTCCACGCTCGAAGCTTTCTGTGTCTCCTCGAGCACACGCGTCGGGCTCCGGCTTACGACGGGAGCTCGCAGCCCTATACCATCGATAAATCGGATTGAAAGGGTGCGCGGGAACTGCATAATTGGATTTTAGGGACTTTCCAGCCTCAACCCGATCGATGAAGAACAACTTGGCGCACGCAGAACGTTGGTGGCTCGTGTCCACGTGACCCAACCCGAATCGCGCATAGACTGCTCGCGCGGCTCCCCGAAAGCGCCCGAACGTGCCTCAGTAACGACACGAGTTTGCGAAAACGTGTTGCTGGCTTTCGGCGAGTCATCGATTGTGCCTATTCTAGGACCGTTCTTCAAGCGCATAGAACACTGCTAATCTTACAGATTTTACAAGAGAATATAATTAGCAGACCTTCTGTAAAAAATAATTGTCACATATAAAAAAAATGTGTGTGCGTGAAAAAATACCGCCGAAGACATACCATATATAGGACAGGGCGTACGCCAGTCCATCCTGTCCTGAAGTGTCCTGCAGTTTAATGCGTGCATCATTTGGATTTGCAAGACGTTGAAAAAATAACAGGCTGTGCAGTGAAGAAGAAAAGAAGAAAAGTGACGGAAAGGCGACAGCGCGTGGGACGTAGCCTCCTATGGGCAGGGAATATTGTCACGTGGTATTGACGTTGACGCAGGCAGCACTCGCCGTGTCGAAGATGAGCCCACATGAATCTGTTCATTTAGACAAATTCGGGGCCGAACTGCAACGGAAAGTCAAACTACAAGAAATACTCCCTTGTGCCCGATTATGGAGGAACACAGCGTCGGCCGCAGATAACATTTATCCGCGGAAAAGGCGCGTCAGTATCTATACATGCTACATCGAACATAAGAGCTTTACCACGGCGGCCGCATTTGTTTGACATTAAACAAAGCTGTTCACGCTTGATTGTTCCAGCCTAACAGATTATACCACATAACCTGAAATGCTCCCAGACATTCTGCCTCGGTTAGCGCAAGGCAGTATTTGTACGTGCAATGGGCCGGTAACATGAGAAATAAAGACAACGACAGTATGCTAATAGATTCTTTTGAAGAGATGAATTCCGGCATCAGATTATTCTTGATCTAGCTTTCTTAAAAAAAACAGCAGATTCATCAATCTTAGCAACATCGGTATGCCTCGATAACAAGCTATCATCCTCAGGAACAGCTGCCCCTAGCACGCGGAACGCAGAAACTTGGCAAGCCCCCTCTCTCTTCGCCCTCCTGTTGGTCCTCTGCCTCGTTCCCCGAACACGCGCTCCCGACACGCGCCTTCGCGCTGCGCCTTTCCGCTGTCCGGCCGCCGTGGCATACAGTTGCTTAGATGGGTGACAGAAGCTAGTACAAATAGAGAAATAGAAAACAGAGAAAAGAGAGACAAAGGGAAGACAGAGAACAAATAGAATGAGCGAGAAAGAGATGAAGATAAACTCAGGATACAGAACAGAAAAACAAAAAAGGAGATCAAAATACAGACAGAAAGGGAAAAAAAGAAATAAATGGAGAAAAGAGCAAAATATAGAAATAGGGACAAAGAAAAAAACATATCGCAGGAGAATCCGTTGCTGAGCCTGTTGGTACATACTTGAAGAAACGGGAAAACCAGCTTAGGAACGCGTACACAAGAGGAGAAGACGACACACACATCCAGCGTGTGTGTGTCGTATTCTCCTCATGTGTACGTGTCGCTAAGCTAGTTTCTCCGTTTCTTCGAAAAAGTAAACACAGGTAAAGAGAAACAGAGACAAGAAAAAAGTAGTAGAAAACAGACAGAGAAAAAGACGAAAATGACGAAGAAAAAAAAAGAGAAACAAGGACGACCGCCGAGCTCAGCTGTTGGTTGCAGCGTTGCACCGCTTTGACAAGTTGCGCAACTTTTTTTTTTTTGCGGTTTTATTGCGCCATATAAAACCAACGCCATACGGCTGCATCTGCCTGCACTCTAATGTGTAGGACACTCTGGCTCACCTTCTACTGCACTGCAAAGGGAGCAACCCACCCCTACAAGAAGCAGCAACAGATGCAGACAGAAACATCCTCAGTGCAGAGGGGAAGGCTGCGATGTCCATACCGAACTTGGTCGACTAGCGCCAACTCGTCGTACAAGCCAGGCGGCTGGTTCAGGCCAGAGGGCTTCTAGAATAAGGCACCTTTGATCCTACCCTGAGTGGCCACTTATTAATGAACGTTCTCCTCTTCCTAGGTCGAATTTTCTTTCGTGATGATCACCAATCATAGTAGGTCCATGTAGTGAAGTATAATGTGGTAACAAGGGCGTGATTCGAACTTATCCGTTCGAACAGCTACAGACCTCGCTATCTTGATGGACAACTGGAAGAACTCTACATGTTTTAGCGGTAACAAAAACTTCGGAACCCTCAGATGGCAGCCTTAGGCTCAATGCTTTCACATTTTCTTCTAGTAACCTGCTGAAGGAGCGAAATCGTGCTGTGAGCCGAGTAACAGCATGAAATCCTGGCGTCACTCGGCTCACACTACGAATTCACAATGAAGTGGACACCACGGGTGATACCAAGAGTTCATAATGTCACTCGTGGTGCAAGCTTCACTTTATTCTTCACTGTATCCTCCATCATGCTGGTTGCACGAAACCGGCATTCAGGGTGACAGGCCATCAGATCCCACGAGCAAATGGCATCGGAAACTAGACAAACAGGCCATCAAGCCGTAATTGAGAATACGACTTACTTTTTCGATGGCTGTTCACGAGGCGATGTTGATAGCCATAGCGCACGCAAAACGCGAACGAACCGCCACCTTAAAACTCCGATCAAACTCCTAGGACAGTTCTACTGTAAGAGGAGACCAAATGTCCACTGCAGACTCATTGCTAAAGCGACTCAGGGGAACTCAATTTATGCGCTACACCGTAAAGGGAGACAATCCTCCTGTGAACTAACATCAGGAGACCGTGCTGTGTAGTCTCAAGCTGACTATTTATCAATATCTTTCTTACTATTACTCTTTTTTTTCTATCTCTTTCCTTTCTATTATTCCCTCTTTCACCTACCCCAAGTGTGCGGTATCCAACTGAGCCAAAGCTTGGTTATCCTCCCTGCCTTTTTTCTTCGTTTCACTCTCTCTCTCACTCTCTCCCTCCTAGGAAATTCCTATCTATCTATCTATCTATCTATCTATCTATCTATCTATCTATCTATCTATCTATCTATCTATCTATCTATCTATCTATCTATCTATCTATCTATCTATCTATCTATCTATCTATCTTGATAGCTGCTTGTCACCCGGGGTTCTGGTTTCAGGTACCACCGCTTGCCGTTAATGATTTTCTTCGCTAAGTTCACTGCACAACTCTTGCGATTAGGACGTAGTGGCGTTTCGGGCGAACCCTTTCCCGTGAATCCTCTCCACCAGCCTTGCTTTCACGCCTCTAATAAAATTTTATTTTGCCGTATGAGTTGATCATGAAAATAATCATAACGAAACCCGAGTTTTCTATTTGCCAGAACTAAGAGATGATTGAGTCATGCAGAAGAAGAGGGCGCCGGAAATTTAAAGCATCTGGTACTATTTAACGTGAACCGATATCATAGAGCACACGCGCCTCTAGTGTTTTGCCTGCATTGAAATGCGACTACCACGATTGGATTCGAACCCGTGACTTTCGATTCAGCAGCCGAGCACCGCCACTATTGAATAAAGGAGACGGACGTGAGTGAGTTACAGGTGTGTGAGGCATGTCATCTATAATAGTGGAACTTTCGGACTGCATGCTATTTAGGGCTGAGCTCAAGTTTAGAATGACCCAGTCGTGTCTGAGTTAAATGAATTGAACGACACGTTGGGACATAACGAAGTCGGGCTGTCATTCACAGCTCTTGTGGGATTGGGCGACAAAATAAAGACTCAAATAAAGTTATGACGCGAGCACCTTTTGTAAACAGTGAGCGCATAGCGCGCAGAAAAGGAAGAACGGGTTTTCCGCAAACTCCAAAAAAAGAGCGTAAAAATGGAGCATGCCTAGTGACCCGCCGCCTGCTTCGTAAAACACATCGTAACAAGCCACTCAGGTGCGTAACCGTCCGCTTAAGGGGCGGGTCATAGGCAGCGGGGGAACATGAGGTGCGCTTGCGCTCGTATAGAACACAGCGTTTTTCATCGCGCAATAAACCACCCTCATTGCTTCTGGTGGTACTTCTTCCCACCGAGTTTCGCTACTGCAATTATAATGTTATTGCCTGCGCGAGGGCGTATGTATGCGCGTTAGTGTGTGTATCTTTCTACGCGTGCGTCTGCGGGTGCAGTTTAATATTCCGCGTCTGCATATTTCAGCTTGCTAGAATTTGGGATGTGCTATGCATATATATATGACTGCCCTGTTGTCTCAACTAATATGACTAAATCGTCCAAGATGTTATTCTGGTGCTCCTGAAGTAGCGAAGCGACAGGTAGGAGGCCACCAAAATGTCTGTCGTTGCGTACGCACATCACAAAAACAAATGAACTCTGCATTATCGTACCATAATTCACATAAACCGATCAGCCACATAAGCCGCTTGTTGTGCAAGCGCTACGTAGTCCTGCAAGGCCACTAAGTGCATGAGTACTATGTCGACAACAAAGTGCAAATTAGAGGAGCGGATGCTTGCACCTTGTTAACAAGGGGCACCAGCTAGTTTACCGCCTTTCCGGAAGCGGGGTATCCTTTCATGTAGGATCCCCCTTTCAATGTGGCTTCCGTGTAGTCACTCAGTGCGCCTGGAAAGCGGCACCCATTTGCAACGTCTACTTTTTCGAATTTCGAAGAACTGGTGAACTCCTTCGCAAGGTTTTTTTTTTGTTTCACTTTGTGGGTCTGCAGAAAAAAAAAATAACATGGTCATGGTTAAGGCTACTATTACTTTTTTTCTGAATGTCCATGTAGGTTGTACATCTGACTCCGCTTCTGTTAAAGTTTGTTGCGCGTTCGTGTGTTTTGTTATGCCGATGCGAGAAAAAGTCGAGTGTACGCTTTCGACCTGTTCTGCGCATTTACACTTGTTTAGAGAACAGTCTGAGTCATTTGGTGTCTGTCTGCTCTAGCCGGCGTCTTCTTTCGCTCACTCGCTGAACTGAGCGATTGTTTGCAATACACGACCGACTCTTCCTTTTGCTCTTTTGAAGCTTTATCGCACTTTTTAATCTTTTGTCATGCGAATAGATGGAACTGGCGCTGTTGAACTGCCCACTTTCCTTGCAGAATGAAACGTATCACTGAGAAGAAAAGAAGACACAATGGCACAAAATATTTAGAAGAATGGTGACGTGAAAGCAGCGTAGTGTGCCGAGTCGCAACTCTGTACTTGTTCGGTGTGCTAAAACGTGTCACGGAACAAAGAGGAATTTATAACTTAATCTATTTAAATAGAGGAAACACTAACGGGAGTGCCTGCTACTATTTCGTGGTAAGTGTATATTCTACTTTACGCGAATTTCTGCTCGTTTATATAATGCTGTTCATATATACCGTTGCTGTTCAACATGTTTTGTCATTTGTCTAAAGTAAGCGTTAGTGTTTTATGCCAGTGTGTTTTTTTTCTTTATGCCAGACCGTTTTCTATCTGCCTTTTAACGTAGTTGTTGCTTCTGTAACGAAAAGGCACGTGTTCGCATCACTAGCGGTGACCTGGTAAGCTGACTAGTAATTGATTGATTGATATAAGGAGTTTAACGTCCCAAAACCACCATATGATTATGAGAGACGCCGTAGTGGAGGGCTCCGGAAATTTCGACCACCTGGGGTTCTTTAACGTGCACCCAAATCTGAGCACACGGGCCTACAACATTTCCGCCTCCATCGTAAATGCAGCCACAGCTGACTAGTAAGACCAGAAAAAAAAAGAATACTTTTAAGAGTTTTTGTAGCAGATGAGGCTTTATAAAGAAAGTTTCGACATATGATAATAAGCGTAACGTTGACAAATGACGCTCAGACGTGAGCAGGCTCCAGATTTGTCGCTATGCAACGGAATCAAAAGTGCGAATAGCGCAGGGGACTTCACCATGCGCCCGGTGTGTATTGCGGCAAAACTCAGAACTTTTACGTCTTTGGAAAGTTTCTTAGGAAAATAAAAAAAAGTTAACTTGTCTATTGTACCTGCAACGCCACCGAGTGTCTCTCTATAAAAAAAAAACAGAGTTTTACTGTAAGAACATCTATTCTGCCACAAAAGAGGTTGCTTCCGAGAGTTGAGGGGAGCCGTTAAATTGATTGTATTCAATTGTTTCAGCATTCACATATGCAGAAAGGTATTCGTACTGACTACACTTCAACCTTTGTAAGCAGTGACCACGAGATAATACATGAGGCAGTGCTAGAAATATGTTCAAGTAGCCTTGTATTCAAGCTGCATGATTCTTCCTCTCAACGTACTCTTGTCCCTGTACATGATTTGTCGCTTCAGTCAAGGGTATATAAGAGCAGACTGACCCCACCCAAGCAACTAGATTTCGCGTGAAAGTTAGAGCAATGTGGTTTGCATGAACTATAATGGTCCTAAGAACGACGCAAAAGGCAGGGCAATATCGTATGACCCAAAGTGCTCAGATTCCTTGTGATATCTTAAAGCAACGTTTGACCGCACGCAGGGAGAATCCCTTCGCGGTCGACTGCACTGCGCTCACGATAGCAGCAAAGCAGCCGCAGGCTACTGCTTTCAATGATGTTTTATCACCCGAAGATTCGGCTCCCACCAGCCGCTTCAAGTGAACCGTGAGCTAACAGGGTAGTGAATAATGTGTCCCCAGCGCAGCCCTGGTGACCCGAAAACAGCGGACCATGCGCCAACACTGCAGCAAGCCTTTTCCTAAGGAATGATAGCTGCTTGTCACCCGGAGTTCTGGTTTCAGGTACCACCGCTTGCCGTTAATGGTTTTCTTCGCTAAGTTCACTGCACAACTCTTGCGATTAGGACGTAGTGGCGTTTCGGGCGAACCCTTTCCCGTGAATCCTCCCACAATTAAGCCTTGCTTTCACGCCTCTAATAAAATTTTATTTGCCGTATGAGTTGGTCATGAAAATAATCATAACAAAACCCGAGTTTTCTATTTGCCAGAACTAAGAGATGATTGAGCCATGCAGAAGAAGAGGGCGCCGGAAATTTAAAGCATCTGGTACTATTTAACGTGAACCGATATCATAGAGCACACGCGCCTCTAGTGTTTTGCCTGCATTGAAATGCGACTACCACGATTGGATTCGAACCCGCGACTTTCGATTCAGCAGCCGAGCACCGTAACTATTGAATAAAGGAGACGGACGTGAGTGAGTTATAGCTGTCTGAGGCATGTCATTTAATAGTTGAACTTTTGGACTGCATGCTATTTACGGCTGAGCTCAAGCTTAGAATGACCCAGTCGTGTCTGAGTTAAATGAATTGAACGACACGCTGGGACATAACGAAGTCGGGCTGTCATTCACAGCTCTTGTAGGATTGGGCGACAAAACAAAGACTCAAATAAAGTTATGACGCGAGCACCTTTTGTAAACAGTGAGTGCATAGCGCGCAGAAAAGAAGAACGGTTTTTCCGCAAACTCCAAAAAAAAGAGCGTAAAAATGGAGCATGCCTAGTGACCCGCCGCCTGCTTCGTAAAACACATCGTAACAAGCCACTCAGGTGCGTAACCGTCCGCTTTAGGGGCGGGTCATAGGCAGCGGGGGAACATGAGGTGCGCTCGTATAGAACACAGCGTTTTTCATCGCGCAATAAACCACCCTCATTGCTTCTGGTGGTACTTCTTCCCACCGAGTGTCGCTACTGCCATTATAATTTTATTGCCTGCGCGAGGGCGTATGTATGCGCGTTAGTGTGTGTATCTTTCTACGCGTGCGTCTGCGGGTGCAGTTTAATATTCCGCGTCTGCATATTTCAGCTTGCTTGAATTTGGGATGTGCAATGCATACATATATGACTGCCCCGTTGTCTCAACTAATATGACTAAATCGTCCAAGATGTTATTTTGGTGCTCCTGAAGTAGCGAAGCGACAGGTAGGAGGCCACCAAAATGTCTGTCGTTGCGTACGCACATCACAAAAACAAAATAACTCTGCATTATCGTACTATAATTCACATAAACCGATCAGCCACATAAGCCGCTTGTTGTAAAGCGCTACGTAGTCCTGCAAGGCCACTAAGTGCATGGTTACTATGTCGACAACAAAGTGCAAATTAGTGGAGCGGATGCTTGCACCTTGTTAACATCCCTGCCTCCCCACTTTCTCCCTCTACCTCTGTATGCATTACGACATTGCGTTATCTAGACGCATTAACTACTTAACCACCCCAATGAGTTCCATATGCAGGTACAAGAGCTCTGCATATGTGGTTCGCAATAATTATAGACCATATAGATTATTCATAAACACGCTTTCACGCGCTGTGCACATTCGCTTAACTGTAGCAGCACCTGTCTTGGTTCAAATAAAGACGCACTTCTAGCTGCACATGCTGGGGCTTGTTTATTACGCATGTTTGTCACAATAATTTATTTCTGAGGTATATTTTTTCATACATGGCCCAAAAGAACAACAGATTATACATGGTTTTTGTGGAAACGACAACACCACCATATAGTTTGGCAATTCGAATCACAGAAAACTTGAGATTATAATGAAGAAGAGAGCATCTTGCAGTTATTCGGCGCACTGTTGGCTATAGTTGTTGACATACATACATACATTCATAGATACATACATACATACATACGTACATACATACATACATACATACATACGTACATACATACATACATACATACATACATACATACATACATACATACATACATACATACATACATACATACATACATACATACATACATACATACATACATACATACATACATACATACATACATACATACATACATACATACATACTGTGAGGAACCGGTTTATTCGGCCAGGCTCGAGCTCAATCGCGCCGGTGATGATATTCTTAGATGAAGAAGATGTACAGGTGATGATGATTACAAAGAGAATAAAGAGTCATTTGCTTGTCGCGCTCACACTAATTCCCCCGCGCGGTGAAAGCGGCCGCCTGGTCACTTGACAGTATTATGAAATGCGTCGCGCATAAGGCTTTAAACGAGATACGTGCACTATCTCTGTTCCTCGGCAACGATGATCGGGACTAGCGCTAAGAGGAGAAACGCGGTAATTGACAGGAGATGTCTGTTCGACCACCGTGTATGGCCCAATGAAGCGACTGATGAATTTGTCGCGTAGGCCGGGGACGCGTAGTGGAGTCCATAGAAGAACTTCGTCACCAGGGGAAAAACTCACAACACGGCGAGACAAGTCGTAGCGAGATTTTCGAGTGTCTTGAGAGAGGCCGGTGTTAACACGGGCCTGGTGACGGCAGTGTGCGAGACGAGATAGGAATTCTTCAGAGAAAGGCGCCGTCGAGGGTGCAGGGGCCGAAAGGAAAGAGACATCCAGAGCGAAACTCGGTGAGCGACCATGGACGAGAAAAAATGGAGAAAAGCCGGTAGTGCGTTGAGCAGCCGTATCATAGGCGAATGTCACGAAGGGTAGAATTGCATCCCAGTTCGTGTGGTTGGGGTGAATGTACATGGCGATCATGTCCGATAGGGTCCGATGAAACCGTTCAGTCAATCCGTTGGTCAGCGGGTGGTAGCTAGAAGTGGTCTTGTGAACAGTGTTCGAGGCACGCAAAACTTGCTCGACAATGAAAGATAGGAAGACTTTGCCACGATCACTGAGGAGAATGCGTGGAGCTCCATGACGCAAAAAGATGTGGCGAAGAAAGAAATCAGCGATCTCAGTGGCAGTCCCAGATGGTATAGAAGCTGTTTCTGCGTAGCGGGTAAGGTGGTCGACTGCCGTGACAATCCAGCGATTCCCATTGGAGGATATAGGAAGAGGGCCATACAAGTCGATTCCAACGACTTCAAAAGGTGAGGCGGGACAAGGAAGAGGTTGCATTAAGCCAGCCGGAGCAGTTGTCGGTCGTTTTCGCCGTTGGCAATGGACACAGGAGGCGACGTACTTAGCGACGGCTGAAGAGAGGCCAGGCCAAAAACAACGACTTCGTATTTTGTCGTAAGTCTTGTGGTAGCCTAGATGAGCAGCGGTTGGATCATCATGAAAGGCTTCCAGAACTTCACGTTGCAGAGAACGTGGGATGACGGGTACCCACTTGTTGCCATCGATGTCGTAAACGTAGCGACATAAAGCATCACCGACAAGCTTAAATTGTTTAAGTTGTCGACGGCAGAGAGCGCGGCAACTTCGGCGTACGTGCGCGTCTGGCGCACGCAGGGACTGTTGGAACACGTCGCACGCGATGCGGAGGCGATCTCTTGTTTAATCAGGTCTCGCAAGCTATCTTTTTCAGGAGGTGAAGTAACTTCCGCAGCACAGGAAGAGCAGCGCCCGTGCAGCTCTTCACGAACGATGTCGCGAATAAGCGCACGCAAGTCGAGGGGTGCAGGCAAAGGAACGTCGGTGGCATCGTAGCAAAGGCGAAGAGACTGAAGCTCGTCAAGCCGCTGACAGATGGTTATCACGTCCTGGGTGGTGGCCGGATTTTGCGGGGCGAGGGCGTTAAAGGCGACGGTGTTAATGCCTTTAATAATGTGGCGTATTTGGTCGTTTTGAGACATGCCGGTGTTAACGCGCTTGCACAGTGCAAGGACATCCTCAATATAAGAGGTGTAAGATTCACCCGGCAGCTGCGTGCGTTGAGCGAGTTTCTTCTTTGCTGCCTCAGTGCGAATTGCAGGGGCACCAAATACCTGACGAATTTGCTGCTCGAAAGTGTCCCAGTCGGGAAGATCCGGGTGGTGGTTCCAGAACCAAGTTTTCGCAACATCGGACAAGTAAAATGGGACGCTGCGCAACTTGTGTGGATTGTCCCACCTGTTCAAATCGCTGACGAGGTCGTAGTTCTTGATCCAGTCTTCGACATCATCGCCTTGGAGACCGGAAAACACAGGTGGATCACGCAGGCGAGTGTTGTTGGGCGGAGCGGGGGGCGGTGGCTGCAGTAGGACGGCGACGTTGGATGGGCCAGGGTTTTCTTGGGCCGCCATGGCAGGGGGTTGTATGCGACGACCCAAGCGGAGCTCCAGCGAGAACGGGCGAGAGGACTTGAGGGAACGAAAAGCACAGTCCACCACTTGTGAGGAACCGGTTTATTCGGCCAGGCTCGAGCTCAATCACGCCGGTGATGATACTCTTAGATGAAGAAGATGTACAGGTGATGATGATTACAAAGAGAATAAAGAGTCATCCGCTTGTCGTGCTCACAATACATACATACATACATACATACATACATACATACATACATACATACATACATACATACATACATACATACATACATACATACATACATACATACATACATACATACATACATACATACATACATACATACATACATTACGAATGCTTGTTGACATACATTACCTTGTTTTATTACTTAGAGGTTGCCTAGAATATACTTATCATATTTTCTAGCCTCTGCAGCTAGAGTTACTGGGAAACCAGCTCCAGCATGTTGCCACCCCTAGAAGTGTGTCAAATGCATGACCAGTGGCACAGGTCACCAAACAAAGAAGTGCTCGCACTGTCCCTTTTGAGAGTGAGCTTAACTTACGCATTTTGCCAAGAGCCCTAATGCTCTACGGCCAAAAAAGCTCGCCTGGATGTCTGGACGTGACGTGACAACATTTTGTCACAAAGCCGAGTCTTGCAAAAGAAAAAAAAATTACCCTGTGATCCTATAAACCGTATACTTTGAACATGTCTGAGCTTGGGCTGATGCTTGAACTTTTTGTACGTGTAGTCCTAGAACGTTTTGTTCTATGATCTGTTACCATTACAGACTTTAAATTTTTACCATTATATGCCCTAGTTTTGCGAAACGCACCTATCGCGTGTCAGGCAGTCCACAACGGTCTGCCTTATTGTGGGCAAACAACCTACTTTTTTCTTTTTTTTTAACTGGCTTAGTCTCTGTCTTCAGTATATCTTCGAACGACCCGTTGCAACAAAGACTTCAATCTGGAGTTTCTGGTCTGTTGATCGCTCGTCACCGTGCGTCGAAGATTTGATGATGGTGCCGAACGAACATGTGTTGTGCTGCAAACAAACGCTCAATAATGAAAAAGTTTTTTATTTCTCTATAAAGCCATACTTATCATGTTCGTTTCCACTAGTTTTCTATATATTTATATAAAGAGAGTTTAGACCTACGCAGGCATAATATATGAAAACGACAACGCAGAGCTACTGCATTGACGTACTCCAGCACATGCACTTGACCAGTTAGAGAGCAGCAGTTAATAGACATTTCGGGTGCTTGTCGTGGAAAGACACAAAAAAGATCTTCATGATGGGCCAATTATTATCTAATAATTGTTGGAGATTATCCCATTCAACGCACGACGTTTTTTTTTTCCAAGTCGCTGTGACAGAAACAAAAGGGGGGGGGGGGGGTGAGCGGCGTAGTGTCGTTTTGGCGCCATGCTGGAGGAGCCGGCAGCACAACTGTCGCCCTTACCCCATGTAAGCCAACAATATGCTGAGCGACACTTGTGTCTATTGCGAATACCAGCGCAGACACAAGGTAAACCGAAGTGACTAAGGCCTATTCCGCGCCGTCGTCAAACCGCAGCGCCCGGTAGGATTATTTGACAGTATCCGAGTGAGATAATCAGTATTTCAGTGACCACCTTGTCAATTACGAGAAATAACATTGCAATTTAGTCAGGCAACTGAAATTTATTGGCCAGTATATGACACGTTTTTCTGTGCGAGGAAGTTTTGTGCGTGCTTTTTTTTTCGTCTATAACTTGGACAGGTCCGACGCGTTCATATAAAGTCTCCACAACAGTTATTGCTTTTATTACGTATGCGCGTTATTTAAGTATTAAGTAAAAAATCAGTAATCATTGTTCGATCAGCAAAGTGGGGGCAAGAGAAATATGTGTTCCTCGCTCCTCTTCTCTCTCTTTCTGCCTTCCTTTCTTTCTCGTTCTTTCCTTCTTTATTTCTTACTTTCTCTGTTTCTTTCTTTCTTTGTTATAGCCGAATTATACGCCCTAATGTCTTTTTTCCGCCATTCCAGGAAGTGTTTATGCGCTTCGCAGTGCGACACTTCAGTTGTTGCAGGCAACAGCGATGGTCATGCGTTCATATGCAGGCAGCACTAAAATGTGGCAACATGAATATACGGGTACCATCTATCAAAGATCAGATTGCCACATCGAAAACGGCAGATAATCACCGGAAAGCCCACGATCGAAGGAAACATCAGTAATTGGAAAACGGCGCTTACAAATACGCTATCTGGCCGGCACGCCTTCAAGAGCGGCATTTCTACACAGCGCACACTGAACATTTTCTTTAATATGAAAGTGTTTTAAGGGGGGGGGGGGGTCCTACACGGCTCCGCTGATAGTTTTTACGTCATGCTATATAACGTTGTAAAATATATACTACCATACTGAAAAGAAAATAACGAGAAGGAAAGCATCCGTCGGAGTGCGTCGAACTAGCGACCTCCCGATCCGCAGCGCGCGGCGCTAACCACTGGATCACAAAGTGCTTTTTCTTTTGTTTCCGGTTGACGTCAAATGTAGACCACAAAGCGTGAGTTGTAAAAGCTGCTACCGGCAAGCCATTTATATACACCATATACTGTTTGGCAGTCCTCAGAGCTCCGGAACATCAGCGCATTTTCGTCATCAGTAGGAAGATGGCGCGAAGGTCATCGCGTTGGGTTTGGGTAAGCGTTGGGTACGCAAGGGTCGTCGCATTTCACGTTTCGGTGCGCGCCGCCTCTACGGAGTGTGGTCTCTTGTGCGCGCGCGCTTATCCAACTCGGTATTCGGGAGAGCACATATATCACTTCGCTCGCTGCCACGGCCGCGTCTGCAAACAAGAAAAAAAAACAAATGTGACAGTTGTTCGCGTTTAACTTGTCGTTCATTCGTGCGTCTTTCTGTCTGTTTGAACAACACGCTTGAAGTGTCTAGCTGTGACAGTTGTGAGTCCGCGCTCGTCCTGTGTATGCTCTTTCGTGCACGTTTTCTGCTCGTGGTGCGCGCTGCAAGTTTCGAGCCACTTGCCATTCTTCGCGTGACTTCGCAATTTGTTGCTGTAGCACTCACTTCTTCGACCTTGCACAAGCGATACACAATAAACGCTCAATTACCTCTGCGACGACACGCTTCACTTTCACGTTATACCGACTCCTAGAAAGAGGGATCACTAACGTTCTTTTATTTTTTCGTGCAATGCCGCCACTGCTACCACCACCACCAAGATCTGTAACAACAAACAAAGTCGGTTTGAAAGAAAAAAAAAGAAAAAAAACGTCACGCTACATTTGCGGCGTCCAACTAACAAGAACTTACAAAATCTACGCCAGAGACACTGCTCATCTTGCGCAACATCAAATCTTCTTTTTCATCTCGGATACCTGCATAAAACAACGTATATTTATAGATCATGACACAGTCGTTTCGCATACCATGCAGCATTTCTATATACCCTTGGCCCCCATCTACAGCACGCTTCCACGGGAGCTATAGGTTGGGTAACCATAGCCTATTAGGCCTCGGTGATATCACCACCGCAGTGATACAATTATTAGCTGTTAACAGCGGCCACGCTGATCACGGCAAGCTGCTTGTGACTTAGTTGTTGAGCGCAGCAAGGTATTTCGAGATCTTACCATGAAACAACCTAATAGAAAGAGCGTAGAAACAGGAAAAGTGCTCTTAAGAAAGGTGTGACTCACACACGAAAGGAAGAGGCATGCAAATGTCACCTCTGAAATATAGTTCTTGCGGAACGAGCGTTGCAGTTATGTTGCGTAACAAGCGTCATTCCGGACCCACGGAGGGCCGCTCCTAGCAGTTTGGCCGGCCGTCTTTGCTGGCTAAGGTGCTGATCTTTAATTGTTAATACTAGGGCAGAAGGATTTTAGTTAGAAAAGAAAAGAAAAAATAAAGTATAGTTGTAATGAAGGTAAATAATGAGTTATTACCATAAATAGTAAATCAAATACAGATGACTATCTGCCTTCGTTTCCTGCAAGAGTAAGTACACAGAAAAAAAAGGGCGTGGTGGAGTTGGTGGGACTACTCTTTTTTTGGTCCACCATAGTGGGGCAGTAATTATGATTAAGCTGCTCGGCTAATGACCCTGAAGTGGCAGTTTCGATCCTGGCCGCGGTGGTCGCCTTTAGATGAAGGCGAAATTGTAGCGGCACGTATACTGTGCGAAGTTAGCGCATGTTAAAGACCACCAGATTGTCGAAATTTCCGGAGCACCCCTCGTCGGCGTCTTTCATATTCATATGGTGGTTTCGGGACGTAAAACCCCAGGTATTATTATCACTGACCTTCTGCGATCTACTCATCACCAAATAAAAGTCAATAGGATCTCGGCAGCTGCTTTTTGATTGATACCATCATTGAGATGCAGTGCATTAGAACACACGCGAGACGCAACCTATATTTTATCCGATACTAACTGCATCGGTAACCTGTCTTGTTCAACTATTTTTCGGCTATTGCATGTTCTTTGCCTACTTTTTTTCCCAGTCCCCAATGCATACATTTGTGCACACACAAACGCGACCAGAGTACATATGTAATGTTTATAAAATTAGATATGCAGCACTGTAACCACAATTAACGTTTCTCGAACAATAAAGTGCATTTCGAAAGTAGTTGCGAGAATTGTCGTGGCTATGCTTCAGAATTCTTGATTGCCACGCAGAATGCTGGTATTTGATTCCTACTGGGATCCTGATATTTATACTTTGCATTACTTGAATCAATGTTGCCGATGTCAGCTGTTTCTTGACGCCCACGCGTTAAAATTACCCGTGTCTGTTCTCACGTTATACCAAGTGGGAATCACCTGTGGTTCATGCCCGCATATCCGTGACACATATGTACTGTTGCGAAGCCACCTCCGAATCCCACCGCTGACCTCCACTGTTGCGAACGACGGCCCGATCCCGCCGAAGCCACCACTGTTGCGAAAGCCGGCGACGCCAACACGGCCCCGAAGGCGCCACTGCTTTCAACTCCGCCGGGAAGGTCACCAGCCGTTTGGTAGCGTATGATTCTCAGCTCGCGACTGCTTCTGCGCAGAGCTGATAAGACGAGCGGACGAGACGACGGTGAGTTAAACAAGGTTTATGTACAGCATATATACAGAGGCGCTACAATTTCGGCACTGGGGCCGACAGAGACTCGAAGAGCCGAGCTCTCCTCTCTAATACATAGGTCAACTTTTCGCCTAGGACCGCCGACTCACACACATGTCGGCTCTCCGACATGGGGACTCCTCTCTCGTAGGACCTCCGATCGCGACGCGCCGCAGGGCTTCTTTTATTTGCACCGGGTCCAACCAAAATGTCCAATCAGAAGCGCCGCTGGTCGTCAGGGCAGATTCCTCCAATGGGGTCGCCGCGCCATGCGTCAGACCACCAGACACGAGGACGCCGGCTCGCTGTCACGTGCGCAGCTGACTCAATGCACGTGGGCCAGAGGGGCGCCGCGCGTGTTCACGCCGTCGAGTTGATCGCGCCAGGCGGACTGCGGGCTGGCCTTGACCCAGATTGCCTTTTTCAGAGGCACGGACGTTTGACGAGGACTCGCTGGCATAACAGCACCCCCGCCGCCAGACAATGCACCGGAAAGACGAGCTGCTTCCACGGGGCTCGGATGTCAGGTGCGCTCGTTCGCCAGGTCCCTCCAGGTTCGCCTCCAGGGCCATAGGGAGAATACAGCTCCAGACTGTTCCGGGAACACGTCCCATTTTAGACGACGGATCCCAGCTCCACTGGCTTGTCGCCACAACTTGTCGACCAGCTTCACTCGTCTCTTCTGACCATCTTCGGTTTCAGCACTTGTCGATGGTTCTGCAACTTGCCAAGAACGGATCGACAACAGACAACACACGACACACGCAAGTGCCTTCGGTCACCCGACAGAACACCAGACAAAGTATAGTACAACATATACCTATCTACGTGTCTATCGGAATTTTGTTCCCTCTACATCAAGAGGCACATGTGGGACACAAGTCTCTTAAAATGACAACTTAATTTTTTTTCCACGTACAACAACGTAACGAATTAGAATACCACAAAGTTGGCCCCTTGAGATCACTCTGAACGAGAGTGCTCAGCCCAGGTCGTGTTGAGGTCAAAATTTTGCCCCGAATCGCCAGCGAGAAACCGAAAGGTTGAGAAGGTACTAGCTAGAACGCACTGCTCAATGCACCTGCATTAGCGTTTAGCTTTCCCTTTTTCTTTTATAGCGAACGTCAAAGTTGCGCTGTGGAGCAACATGCTCCACCTCAGTAACCGGCCACTTTTAGGCGACGATACCTATGCGGCACCAAGAGCGGCTCACACTTGCGACGTTGCACAGGGGAACAACGATACGGCTTGCTACTGATTGACTCCTCACCGCTTAGCTCGATATCGTGTTCGATCACCGTCGTGTCTCCGGGACGGTCCGACAACACATACCCAAACTCGGAAACAATCTTTCTCAGGTCCTCTTTCTCAGGTCCTCCTTCACATAAGCTAGGCTCTAGGTTTATCTGCTCCCGGATTACTTTCGATCCCCCTTCAATTACCTCACTAGAACTCAAAATTTCTGCTTCCTCTTCCTTTGAAGCATTCAAAAGCAGATTTACGACTGCTTTCGAGTTACTGTGGTAAATTTTGTTCGGCTGCCTTCCTAATTTCACTTCATAATTTGTATCGCAAGGCTTCGATAATACTGTGGCGGGCCCTTCCCAATCAACATCAAACTTGTTCCTTTTGGACGGCTGCAGCAGCATTACCTGATTATCAACTTCAAAAGCACGCTTCTTCACCGATTCCCCGTAGCGCTCCTTCGACAGCACTTTTGCCGCGTTTTTCTGGCTTTCCACTAGCGCTTCAATTTGGCTTTCCACTAGCGCTTCAATTCGGCTTTCCACTAGCGCTTCAATTTGGCTTTCCACTAGCGCTTCAATTTGGCTTTCCACTAGCGCTTCAATTTGGCTTTCCACTAGCGCTTCAATCGAGAGATCCTCACGCTGCTCTCGAATGAGCGTCTCTCGATCAACTCTCGGCAGCTCGCTCCAACTTTCCGCTACAGGCGAGAGCGTTGCAACCCTCTCGCTCTGACTCAATGGCGCCATTTCGTCTCCCCTTTCTACGGAAACCGCGCCGGTCGGTTCGGCGACGGGCCGCTCGCGTGACTGCTCACATGACTCATGCGGAAACTTTCCTTTCTGGGGTTCCGTCGACCCGCCGACAAGGTCACTTGAGAGTTCACCGCATTGAACCAGATCAAGCTGCCACGATAGCTTCCGCGCTTGCGATCGCGTGAGAGCCATGCACGCTAAGTTGGGGAAGAACGATTTGCCCTGCTCTTTGAGAAGCTGCTCTGAGTTGTTGGAGAAAAGATAAGGAAAACGATCATTTAGCGCGGCAGACACAGCCGCTTCGGTGCGAAGCTCACCGAACGGGCCTTTAATGACAACCGTGGCGATTGGTAAGCGAACACTCTGCTCCTCGGCGACCTGCCTGATCCACGCGCATTCTCCTGTGAAGTCATCTGGAGACACCAATGAAGGATGGACAACGTCCATGGTTGCCGCTGAGTCTCTAAGTGCTCGGCACGTTTTCTCATTCACCCTAATTTCTTGGAGATACGGCTCCAACAACCGAATGTTTTTTTCTGATTCTCGGATCGTTGCGAAGGCAAACTTTTCCTGACAGTTTCTCGCGATGTGTCCTTCCTTTTTGCTGTTGTAGCAGATTAGCGGCTTCCGTTTGTTTTCCGATTCAAATGCCTGTGTGGTAGAAACCTCACTCGATTTCTCCGCTTCTGTTTGCCCTTCCCCTACACTGTCCTTCGTAAGAGACGGGTCCTTGAAATTAGGGTGCGGAACGGGTTTCCGTTGATCAGGTTTCTTTGAAAAGCCCCCTTTTCTCTCATCCTTTTCAACGCGCACTGCCCTGCTGTGCAACTTTCGGCGAGTATAATACTCCTCAGCTAACTCTGCTGCCTTGTTTAGCTGTACTTCACCAGGTCTGTCCTGCAGCCAAAGCCTGACATTATCCTCGATGCAGCGGTAGAATTGCTCCAATGCAACGGATTCCACCACTCTATCGCGGTCGTCATAAACACCTTCGCCCTTGAGCCATTCAATGAAATCGGCTCAAAGATGAAACGTGAAGTCAACGTGTGACTCATTCCCCCTTTTAGCATACAGGAACCTTTGTCGAAAAGCCTCGGGTAACAACTAAGAACGTCTCAAAATGACTTTCTTAACTTCGTCACAACTCTCAAACGCTTCCCTCGACAAGCACGTTATCACGTCGGACACTTCGCCGGGAAGAAAAGCTAACAGGTTCTGCGCCCAAAGAGACCGCTCCAAAGCGTTTCGCTCACAGACGTGTTCAAACTTGACGAGATACTTCGCCATGTCCTCGCCTACTACGAACGGTGGCAGTTGGTCCCGAATTCTAAAACCGCTGACCTGAATCGTCGGAGAAGCTACGATAGGCGCCTGCGAACACTGTAGGATTGCCAATTCTAGTCGTTTCAACTCTAGGCGCTCTTGTCTCTCGGCCTCCTCGCGCCGTTCGCGCCTTTCAGCTTCTTCACGTTCGCGAGCTTCGCGCCTTTCAGCTTCTTCGCGAGCTTCGCGCCTTTCAGCCTCCTCACGTTCGCGAGCTTCTACTTCTCGCCTTTCAGCCTCCTCACGGCGTGCTTTAATATCCACCCAGGCCTCATCGACTTCCTCAGCCGACACTCCCTCATCCTTCATGATCGCAAGGATCGCTTGCTTTCGTTTCGCACGGCCCAAAGTAATGCCGAGTTCCTCACAAATTTCGATGAGTTCTTTCACTTTAAGGTTCTCCATCGTTCACACTAGCCTCTTGCTGTTTGCCCCTGTTAACAATTTACTTGCCGTACCCACTATAAGTCAACTAGCAAGACGCGCAAGCAATTTTTCACTCTCCCGTGTTTACCCCCTCCGCATTAACTTTGGTTTCAAAGCACTTCGACTTTGCTTGAAACGATCAAAGTTCACTCTAATGCTTCACACAGCCCTTCTCTAAACTACTACAACCTGAGCTAGAGTAGTCTGGTGAACTGAGGGGAAAACATCAGGCACTCACCGCATCGATGTCGCTGACGCCGGCCGATCCCGCAGCTGCCAACCACTGTTGCGAAGCCACCTCCGAATCCCACCGCTGACCTCCACTGTTGCGAACGACGGCCCGATCCCGCCGAAGCCACCACTGTTGCGAAAGCCGGCGACGCCAACACGGCCCCGAAGGCGCCACTGCTTTCAACTCCGCCGGGAAGGTCACCAGCCGTTTGGTAGCGTATGATTCTCAGCTCGCGACTGCTTCTGCGCAGAGCTGATAAGACGAGCGGACGAGACGACGGTGAGTTAAACAAGGTTTATGTACAGCATATATACAGAGGCGTTACAATTTCGGCACTGGGGCCGACAGAGACTCGAAGAGCCGAGCTCTCCTCTCTAATACATAGGTCAACTTTTCGCCTAAGACCGCCGACTCACACACATGTCGGCTCTCCGACATGGGGACTCCTCTCTCGTAGGACCTCCGATCGCGACGCGCCGCAGGGCTTCTTTTATTTGCACCGGGTCCAACCAAAATGTCCAATCAGAAGCGCCGCTAGTCGTCAGGGCAGATTCTTCCAATGGGGTCGCCGCGCCATGCGTCAGACCACCAGACACGAGGACGCCGGCTCGCTGTCACGTGCGCAGCTGACTCAATGCACGTGGGCCAGAGGGGCGCCGCGCGTGTTCACGCCGTCGAGTTGATCGCGCCAGGCGGACTGCGGGCTGGCCTTGACCCAGATTGCCTTTTTCAGAGGCACGGACGTTTGACGAGGACTCGCTGGCATAACAGTACCCGCCCGCGGGTATGTGCAGCACATCTGGTGGAAATGGTTTGACGATGTACGCGACTGTATTCTGACAATACTCACGTCATGATTGGCGAGTCCTATTCATAAAAACCATCTTACCCTTCCATACTAATTTAATTTACCGCAAGATGAGGGGGTAATCACGAGGTCACACCCAGACGTAGGTCAGATAGATAGATAGATAGATAGATAGATAGATAGATAGATAGATGATAGATAGATAGATAGATAGATAGATTAGATGGATAGATAGATAGATAGATAGATAGATAGATGGAAGGGGCCTGCAGTACGCAATGGAATGCTTCTCATAAAAAAACTTGAAGAACGCTTAAGCTTCGCCTTCAATAGTAGAACGCAATGGCGCAATCGGGCCCCTTGGGCACCACCGTCTCAACTGTCATCCTGGCTTCGGTTTTCCTCGTTTACCTCGAAGTCAACAGTACCACAACGAAACAAACGTTTGCACGCGTAACATTGGAATCGAAGCACCGACAATAAACAATCTCACACGCTGATTTACGTTTTGTGTGCATTAGAGATCCCACCGATAAACGCATTTAAGAAAGTGAGAAATGCGGCCAACGCGATCAAACCACGTTTATAAATTTTTTTTACTGCGATTCTGCATGAACTGCCCTCAGTAAATAGCGTGACATAAAGCCGAAGTGAAAGACACTGCCCGAAAAATTCGCGAGCAAATTTACATATTTTGTTTTGGCTGGTTTTGGTGAAATTACACTGGTTGCATGGTTGTATTCCTTGCTGCAAATTAGGAACGCTGTGTCATGATGCCTTCCTGATGAAAACTCCAGGAATAATATGAACCTCACGGGTATTTCCCCATGCGAGCATGGAATTTCCGCACGCTGTGCCACGAAGTCGAACGCAATATCATAGCAGCTATTCTGCCGATATTCGCGAGAAAATTCTGGCAAATCGCAAGAAGGCACTCTATACCGGTGAGGCGCGTTTGCTGTTGAGAAACTTCTAAACAAGGAAAGTAAAAATAGAAAAGCTCTGTGTATTGTGCAAACAGTTTGGCAGCAGCCTGCTATTGAAGAAGAAACTGCAAAGAAAGTCAATAAAAAAGAGCGACGGGATGTCGACATTGCATTGCTCCGAAGGTTGAAAGATGAAGGAAAGAGAAAAGACAGAGAAGTTATGCCCCAAAGGCATGAGCAATACCAGCATGTGCTTTCTCCCGAACCATAAGTGCCTGCCGACAAGCTTCAATTTAATTATCTCCAATATTTGATGCGCCAGGTTATCCACAGTACGTTTCTTTTTATGTGCGAAAAAAATACGCAGCGCGACCTCAAAAATTAGAAAAAAACTAAATAGAAGGTCCATGTGACGTATAAGAACTGCAGCTTACGGAGATGTGCTTAGCTCGACTATATACCACTGCTTGCTCAATAGCTCTGTCGATTGAGTGAAAAATAATTATTTATTACATCGGCAAATGTTTCTCGGACTGCTTATCTTCGTATTCACAAGCCATTACGAGAAAGAAACCGCATGCTGTGAGCCCATTTGTGGTAGTTGCCGAATGTAGTACGAGTTTATTGATTGGCCTGAAGAATAAATAAATAATTATGCCGCATCTTCGAGAGAGACATATCTCGTATTAAGCAACGCGTGTATTTCACCGGTGTACAATTCATTTGCACTGGTACCATTATTGCAAGAAGAAGGAATCGAAGAAACGTCGTGGTGGAAAAAGAAACAGTCATCCCTTTTTTCCCCCATGGAGAGTTCTTATACCGCCGTGTAACGAAAATAAAAAGGAAACAGTGCTCCTATTTTTTTCATTGAAGTCAGGTTTGTCCATTCAACACAGTCATCTATATTCCGCTTCCTTATCTCAACGCATACCAGTCGCAGCAGAGGCTCCATAGTCTCAGTGAGGACTCACGAATGTCATGTTGTCAAGTGCCTGGGGAAGTGCACAAAATTGCGGGTGTATATTAATGTGTTGAGGTAAGTTGTACACGTCAACTGGCTTGTGCTGCGAATGAAATGAGAACACCGCACACGCAAGTTTGTGTTTTTATGAGATAATATCTTGGGGACACTTCGACTTGACTGTCATGTCATGACTTCGTGGATGTCCTAAGGCCGAATTCACTATGCCACTTGTTTGTAAGTGGTCTCTGTCATCGGCTGTCCACATTCACTGGTATGCCTAGTAGCAAGATTTGATGAAACTTTCTCTCACGAACTTTTCAAGCGTAAAACATTTTCGAGAATACTGGCTCTGCTTTATTCAGTGTTTCCTAATGAACTCTTTTGCCGGTCAAAAGCAGGGGCAGAGAACTCAGCTAGGCATGATGTTCAGACTACAGCCCACTCCTCTTCGGCGCGTTATTTGACACACATCGGAACGGTAGATAGAGCCATGACAGACCAAGCAATGGTGTTCGTTTTCGAAAATACAAAAAAGGAATTTCTCACAAACAGTAAGAACGTTTATGTGGGCTTTATAGAAAAATGTTCCTCGTTCTCGCTTGTGTTTGTGTTTGCGCTAACGTAAATAAGATGTGAGGATGGTCGCAGTAGGTGATGTACGGAATAGTTATACGTTATGGTATCTCTCTCTCTCCTCTCATCGCATACTTGCCACCTCTGTTCACTCGCAAACAGCTGTTACTTCCCCAAACTTGCGCTACTTGCGTTGGCCGCTCGGCCCGATGACAACGCATGTGACGGTTATATACACGCTTGCGCATAAGTCGGATCTGAAATATAAATGAAAGAGAAAAAATAGACGCTTATCTGCATGCTTCACTGCAAATGATGTCGAACGATGATAGTCTTTTATCTGGAGACAGAACGACGATAGTCTTCTATCTGGAGACAAAAAATAAAACGTTTATTTGATGTCTTGTGTGAGAAGATCTGTGAATGGGATCCTGGAGGCACTGCGTGAGACATGAACGCCATCTGGCATAATCTTGGAAGCAGAAAGAATGTGTAGAACCGAGAGCCACGAGTAGGTGGCAGCACCGTATCGTTTCAGCAGAGCATAGGAAACACCTAGTTTCGCATTATCAGCGCAGTGTAATAAACGCTATGGTCTTTAAAGTTACGCATCTATATATTGTCTAGTATAAAGAAGCACACCACCAAATATTGACGTGTTGATATCGCGTCTCAGATATGCGCAATATTTGCTTTTTGATCGACAGTTTATACAAGCATGAACTCAAACACCACATCAAGATGAGCAGGCATTGAGGAAGTGGTTGAACTTTGTTTAGCATGGTAGCGGAATCATTTTGGTTGATGGACAAGCGAACAGAAAGATTGACCAAAGTTACTGCGGTGAAGTATACCAAGAAAAATTGTCGTCTTTAAAAATGCTATGCTTTAACTCGTTTCAACTTAACTCATCGAGCGACAACAACCGCGAAAATCACGCCGCGGCAGTGTCTTGCACCTTGGTGCCTCCACGCGGTTAGTAGCGGCAAGTTGCCCGCTTCCTTTTCGCATTGCTGGCGCTGCAGTCACGTGACAGATGTCGAGTCCTCGAAGTAGGCACACGCACATCAAAGCACCCTACCTGGAGGCCTTCTTGCTCGCCCGCTCGCAGCTTTCGCTGACCGACGGAGAGGGATGCGAGGAAAAGGAAACCAACGAACACTGTGCATGTGCGTTGCTATGAGAACTCACGGGTGAGGACGAAGACGGGGATGTTGCCTCAGCTTTAAGGTTCAACAAACGCACAATGTTGCTTTCTGGGTTTGTACCCAGAGGAGTAGAGCTGTCGCTCTCACACATGCTGTACACATTCACTCGTTTTGCCACCATCTCCTGTGTCTCTGATAAGGTATCCTTTATTATTGACAGCTGGGATGACGCAGCGTTCATGTTAGGAACACGGAGGAGCGTCTCACTGTGGCCTAATTCTCGAAAGATCATTGTTGATGGCTCTTCCTGGTAGAACGGCGGAGTTATCCATCATAAGGGCGCCCTATTCGTCGCAACACGGCACCCTGAAGAGAGTAAGGGTTTCGTCACGAATGTAAAGATTTCTGCGTTCAGTGAAGTCAAGTGGAAGGACTATTGAAGCACAACCGAGACATTTCGTGAGCGATCGGTATTACGAAACCGATCAGTCTTTCGTTTCGAAATACCGGTCGACTGCTTTATCTTTTCGGGAATGAGTGCAATCCACTCACCATTATCAGAATTTGTTTTTGGCGTTACTGAAGAATCGAGTTTTACGACGGCAATACAAAAGCACATGTAGGTCATTACAAGCTTGGGAAATTCACTTTGCCGTCCACAAACTAGTGTAGTGGGTATTCTGTGGGGTTTGCGTCATACTTTTATGACACAGTGAGGAAGCGCGACTTGAAGAGGACGTAGAAAGGAAGCAAACGCGGACGCAGAGTGGTTGCTCACTCTATCATGAATGCTAGCTAACTAGGGCAACAACGTTTTTTAGTCGTACGTTCGCTATAAAGTATTAATGCTCCCCTGCATACTCACAGGGACATACAGGCACGCTATTAGAGGTTGTCGGAAAAGGCTTGACGTCGAACAGATAAAGGCATTCAACTGAGTTCAACCATTTGTTACACGACGCTGGAGATCTAAATAATGATATTCTAAATGTGTATTGTTTTCCGAGCTTCTCTCTCGGTATAAAGCGATCAGTTCAGCAGTGGACTATCTGTGAATGAAGAATTTCAATAAATCCATCACATAGAAACATTCAAAACTTGTTCGATGGAAAGAATGATATTCCATCAAGACTACGAGAAGCCACGCTCTAAGTTTAGACCCCTGTCAAAAACGCTTCAGTCATGTGTGGAACAAGTTCTCATACCCACTATACGTGCCTCCTTGCACCGACAGTCATCCACAATGGTTCGATTACTCACGACGTCGCAACATTTTTTTATCGCAATCTCGCCAGATTCATAACTCCATTATGCGTTGGGCGGAACATGCAGTGACATGCATGACTTCATGAAAGGGCTCACGAAAGCCTGCCCGAGATCATATTGATCCCGTTTGCTCATCACCTGTCCTATCCCCATATCTTAGGCGTGGCTTCTTAGTGAGATAGCCGGCATTGATGCTACAAGAAAGCTTTTTCACGTCATCGTTGTTTTTATAAACATCGACGCGCAAGGGAAGGCGACCGCGAAAAATAAACCGCAGAAAAACTATAGTGATAAGAGTTTCCTGGAAGATAGTGGATGAACATTGGCGAGCAGCGAAAGAACAGCGAGCTCCTTATCGATGAGCCAGTGGTCAAAGAAGAAGGCACAAGTAGAGACGTTTTGAGCCAACTGATTGCGACACCGCAAAACCTATTCCACCGTTACGAGCAGCTAACTGCGACGCACCTCGTATAAAGGCTGAACACGCGGTATCCCTAATCGCTGGCTCTTCGACTTTTCGGCAAGTTGCACACATCAAAACGGGTGGATCGTGGGTGTTGCAGCAGCTCGGATAACCATGGCTGTCGTATTCCAGGAGCGCGTAGGACCATTACGACGATAGGTGAGTCGTATAAGCTGAGAACACGGGGAATAATGTGTTTGTGGGGCCGCACACCAACCCAGTGAAAACAAGCTACGTGCTATGCGCATCATTTCTTTATATAGTTCTTTTTTAGTTATTCTGTTTTCAGCGTTCCTCCACTTTTAATGGCCTGATCATTGCTTCTTACCGTGTAATCAGATCTGCGTTGGCAATGATATAATACCTTCATGGTGCATTTTCCCGATGCCTTTCCACTTACCGACTTGCACACGCACGCACGCACGCTTCGATCTCCTATTTTCTAATGTTTCCTTACTCCATCCGGGCGTACGTAGAGAGTGTGGTGGAAGATAAAGATAGTCATTATATCTGCTCTTTGTGGGGCGCGCAGGGCGTTTTGGTCGGCACACACGATCAGGTCTTCCAACAATCAATCCGCGAATATCGGTGAACAAATAAGTTGGTCCAGCGACGCTGTATTAGAGTACGAAAAAGCAGTCAGTGTGAGCAAACAAAAAGTGGTATGAGAAGCTAGAACTCACGGTGACGTTCATATAAAAGTCGACTTGCCTAAATAAAACAAGAAGGAAGCAGTGAGAAATATATTATGACAAAAAGGAAGACCTTGTCGCTGTATTTATTTTATATTGCGTCCAATTTCTCGGCCTTTTGCTCAAGAAGGAAATACCAACTGACACAGTAGCACCTCCCTTCTTTCTAACGCCCACGCACACGGTTTAGAGCTTGTGTATGGTACAGTAAATTCATTGGAAAATTTTCTTCGCAGGAAACAATGCGAGAATAAAGGATGCAAGAGAGAAGTAATACATGCGCACACATAACAGCATTCTTTACGCTCGCACAGATGATCACCGCCTCCCCCCTCCTAAAAAAGAATGTTTTAGCGAAAGTGGTCAAGGGCGTAAGCTGCAACAGTTATATTTCGTAAGGAACTTGCCTCTTTGCTGGCATAAGCGCCAGCGAACCACGACACTCAACGAAGCAAGAAAGAACATGCGGTAACAGCCAATTAAGGGGTTTCGGTTACAACAGAAAATTTTGTTTTTTTTTCTTCAGCCAGATTTTCGTCACTTTCCAAAATCGGACAATATCCATGTTTAATTAGAGAGATTGTATGTTTATTTAAGATGAATACCTTCTAGGTAGCTAAGCTCTCTTTTATTCGGCATCGTAAAATAAGAAAGCCCCCACAACATCTCCATACTTGAGTGTTCTGTGAAAAGAACACTGATGCATGAAAACGCAAGGATCACGTTATAACAAGCTGCGGATAAACGTACAGAGCATGATGATTGTCTCGTATTTTTTTCCTCCACCTACGAAATTTTTCCAGCCCGTTTTTCATTTCATGTCACCAAATTCCCGGAGTCCTCCTTCCCAGAATCTTACTATTGAAAACAGTCAACATGAAGTACAATCTGGCAACGATGATACGTATTGTCCCTCGAGCAAGCACTCTTAGTTCACTGCACGGTACCCCTAGTAACACGAGGCACCGGATGCTGTACGATCACAACACGAATAAAAGAAAATAATTAATCCTGCTCTGCCCTTCACCTTAACAAAAGCTCTGGGAGACGCAATTTAGAGGGTATCTTCTAGGCGCAGGCGCTGTTGACCGGAGCAACAGAATGACAGCAATGCCGGGCCACGGGTGTAGGGAAGAGTGTGACGTGTACTGGGTTCCAATCTGCTCCCAATATTGGTTTGCCGAACGTCAGGGATCAGACTAATATATCGGCCGAGGATCGTCTTATACTATTCCTTACCTTCATTGTCTAGGCTGTGAGGCTTGTGAAAACACACTTTCTCCAACTAAACGGCAAATGCGATTGGCCAAACTCGTTTCATATAAGATGCGCGGGATTCAAGCGCGGCTACGAAGACGTTCGATGGGACGTTCTGTTACGAAACGAGGGGACATGAGAATAGAAGAACGAGCGTCCCGCTCTTTGAAGGAGAACGAGATGTCGTCAGTTCGCGGCAATATGTGAGCTCTCGGGAACCCGCACGCCACAGCTAAATCTGGTGGCAGTACATGGTGGGAAAATTTACGGTAATTAGTATCACGACGTCACCAATGACTGCCTAAGTAGCGCATGTTCTGGACGAACGCGGACCTCTGCGAATGAATTTTCCTTTTCGCGGTTTGCCGCAATTTCGACACAAGTTCTATATGAGAACAGGGAAATAAGATATTGAATATTAAATACAAACATGAATGAGGGGCTTCGATTGAGGAGCAATCCTGAAGGTTGCTGTCGTGACGTTATTACTGAAGTAGCTGAGCTCATTGTACCACTTTCATCTCAGCCGTTTCTCGAGAACACACAACGTGAAGGAACTTGGCTCGATTTGCCGAACCGCATGCAGGCTTTGTGCGATGCGACGAGTACGTTCAATATGCAACATATTAATGCGCTTTCTGGCGATGATGTTGTGAGAAAACATGTTGTATTAAACTGCAAGTTATTGCTAAGTTACATATGTGTACTTATACTTCATCCAAATGTACCGCAATGAAGTATGAATGAGCATACATTTGCGAAAAATATAGAACTCTGTTAACAATGAAAGCAAGCCCTGACGTTCAGAGTTTCTATACAGGACCCTCGTTCACAAAACCTCACAGGATCCTTTATGCATCCAAGGTCTCTCATGTTAAACTTCTTCATAAGCTACGCGCTGTGTTAGAAGGAATGGCAGAATGATAGGATGAATTACAGCCTACCTATTTGGCCGCTGTCTGTTCGTTGTTGTGGTTAAAACAGTGTCGGATATAGTTCCTGTGAAGTCTGGCGTTTGGTATGGATCCGTACTAGGAACACTTTCCTTTTTGTTATATATCAACAATATCATCGATAACTTATCCGTAAAAGCCAGTGTTTACGCAGACGACTGCGTGTGATATAAAAAAATAACAACTCAGGAAGACCAGGTTGGCTTAATCGGGGATTTTAATAAGGTAGTTCAGTGGTGTAAGCAATGGCAAGTGTGCATTAACTTAGGAAAAACTGAGTACATGCGGCTGACATTAAATAAGAAGCCACTAATATATTAATATGGCACGAAAGACATTTTTTATCTAAAGTTACTCAATAAGAATACTTAAGCTTTCATATAGCAAGTGACCTCTCATGGCCAAAACACCTTGACAAATTAATGTAGGAAATTGAAGGCGTACATAAGTTGTTCTTTTTAAGGAGTGTGTTTTTAAGGCGTATGTCCGTACATGCGTCTGTCTGTGTGACCGTCTGTGCGTCCATCCGTTAATCCGTGCTTGCGTCTGTTCGTGCATCCGCACGTCCATCCGTGCGCCCATCCCTGCGTTCATCCATGCATCCACCCCTGTCCGTCCATTCGTCCATCCATCCGTGCAGCCATCCGCGCGTCCATCCATGCATCTGTCTATGTGCCCGTTCGTCCATCTAGTCAACACTCCAAGTACCACCATCTCACATCTTTTCATCATATATTCCGCATATAGAAGCACCGCCATCCAGCGGACATTCCAAGGACTGAACGAGGGGAGGCATACGCACACTTTCTTACGGCTTGCGCTTCGTGTCTACTTCCCACGTTTAACCACATCGAGTTCATGGTTTAGTATTATACTAGCTCACTGTATTCATGGCACTGCGGTCTAACGCTCGCTAAACCTTTCTAAAACCAAGGAGGTTACGCCCAGCGAGTATAACGTTGCAACCCTTTCTTGTCAGATAGTGCTCAATGTACATGTCAATTGCTGCTAAGAGGGAATGGGAGACAAGAGAATTCGGCTTTTAGTAAACGCGCACGCTGCAAATTTTTATTCTTCAACAACGCACAGGAAAAATCTCCCATTGGCACCACCTTGCAGGTCAAAGCGTAACACATGGTATGCACTACTATGAGGGACGAACGGGTGCAGCTTTAAGGAGCTTCGCCCCTAAAGCAAATCAATTTTAGGTGTCATGCAAGCCATTACGGGGCAGGAGTGTTTACTCAAGGATTACGTCCTAGGTTTAGCTAGCAAATATTTGTCTACATTTACCACTTCTCTGACTGCGCTCGTTCGACCTTCAAGCGATTTGCGAGTGGAACAGATAACGATACTGAACATAGCTGCACTTTTCACAAAATCTCACTCATGTAGTGAATTCGAATACAAGTAGCTGCACAAAGAAAACCTAACAACACAAGTGGCGACTGAATTTTTTTAGCCGAAAAATTTTTCTCGCAAATGTGCTGCGAAGCATTCCAGACAGCTTTCTTTCGTGTGAGCAATGCACAAAAAAAGTACGCAAAGTGAAGTGCACCGAAAAGTTCTCTGTGCCGAACAGCACAGTGCCAGAAACGTTAGGTCAAGGCTTCAATGGCAAATGCAATACGCACTTTACACAGTATTGATGGCTTTCATGCCCCACCATGGTGGTCCAGTGGCTAAGGTACTCGGCTGCTGATCCACAGGTCGCAGATTCGAATCCCGGATGGGACGGCTGCATTTCCGATGGAATCGGAATTATTGTAGGACTGTCTGCTGAGATTTCGGTGCACGTTAAAGAACCCCAGGTGGTCAAAATTTTCGGAGCCCCCCACTACGGTGCCTCTCATAATCATATGGTGGTTTTCGGACGTTAAACCACGCATATCAATCAATGATGGCGTTAGTACCTACTAGCAGCCAAGCTGAGAGGCAGCTTAAACAAGCGAAGACTACGGCGCACGCCAGGCACGTTATCGCACACCTTTTAGGGCATCTCCCTGCTACGGCCCGTACGCCTCTACTTTTTCATTGCCGCAAATGCTCAAGAACACGGAGCGTGACATCGTTGCCGTCGCGTCGAAGCCATGTGCCCTTCTCTCGCGTCCGATTCATGCCTGATCCCAGCCCGACGTTATCGCTGCGTACAATCGTTGAAGATAAAGACGGATTCAGGCCACTATCACATACGCAAAAAAATTGGCAGATCGTACGTACAGTGGGAATCGATGATATTTGATGCACGAATGATAAAGGTTGATTTGTCACTTTAAAATCAGCACAAAGTTACTAGGTGGAGGCAAATGAGGCCGTACATGACTTCCGTGTCATGATTATTGTGTTTGGATGTGTCGTTTACCTTCGTCATCTATTCACGTCACGTGATACCAAATTTAGTAGTTAAATTTAGTACAGACGGCAGCCGGCCCGAAATGCGACATGCTTCATTTTGTGCTGATGCGTTACCCAGACACCACTGCGTCTTCCTCTTTTCTGAACGGAGGGATGCCGGATGCTCTGCAATGCGCATGGGTCAAGGCAACACAGCGCGGCGCGCGCCTGCGAGTATATGGCAGGACCGGCGCCTAGTGTGGCACAGCCGTGGTGACGTGACGAAATGATGCCGGCGAGAACGCTGTTGTGACTGGCGCCATAGCTGACAAGGGAGTGGCGCTCTTTGGATCTTCAAACAAGTAGCCGACCGGCCGGCTGCATATGACCGCGAGACATTGTCGTTCCTAGCCGGAGGGTGAGACGTCGTGTCGCCACGGCGCCGTAAGCCGTTCGAGAGAGGACAGCAAGTACAGAATCTTCCTTGGAAGAGACCAAGGCGGCCACCACAAATCGCCCCGCTAATTAAGCGAGCAGTTCGGTGGACCCTTTGAAGTGTGCTGTCATGAGTTTGGGACCCCTCGACCAGCGGCACACACACGACGAGGAAGAGCCCCGCCGGCGCCACCTTGGACTGCAGAGTCACGCCTCAATATTGGACGTTTACGTGGGCCATGCATGCTCGTCCCCCTCGCCAGTTGTGTGTGATCTGTGATTGGACAGTAACCTCTGCATGTGTTCCCTGATCTAGGGATCTGGGGAGCACATACCCTTTATAATGAGCCACCCGGCTCATTCGAAGGAGTGCCATGTAGAGGAACGCCAGATTCGAAAGCTCGCCATGTAAGAAAGAGCTCGTCATGTACGAAAGCTCACATTGTACATAATGTAAATAAACCCTCTTCAAGTCTCTCTTCCTCCTGCCTCGGCAACTTCATCCCGGACCTCCGGTGCCTGCAAACCCCGGTCGCAACAACTGGTTGGCAGCGTTTGGATCCGACTACGTGACGAAGAACTGCCACTATGTAACTTAACTTTCTTATTGACCTTCTCTAATGTAAATAAACGTCTGTTCTCCGTTTACCCGTACAAGCTTTGCTATTCGTTGTAAGGGACGAGTCCGATGGGGTGGCCAGCTACCAACGACGAGACCCACAGGACCCAAGTCGCAACAACGCTCACCGCGTTACGTAGAAATGTATTGACGCCTTGACTGTGGCATGTAGTCATGTTCTCACATAACATGCATCTCATGATGATCATGTTTGCACCATGCAGTCACATACCTTCGTCATCCAGTGGCATCACGTAATACCAAATTTGGCATATGTGAAGCTAGCGAAACAGCCGCGAGCGCACCATGGGTGTGGCATGTAGTCATGTTGTTACATGGCACGCATGTCGTGATTATCACGTTTGGATTTGTCATTTACCTTTGTCGTCCGTTCGCGTCGCTTAGTACTGTATTTGGTACATGTGAAGCTAGCGAAACGGGCGCGAGCGCTTCTTGAGCGTAGCATGTAGTCATGTTGTTACATGGCACGGATCTCATGTTTATCATGTTTGCACCAGTATCATACCTTCGTCATCCATTCACGTCCCGCAATACCAAATCGGTAAGTGAAGCCAGCGAAACGGCCGCCAGCGCATCATGAGCGTGGCATGTAGTAATGTTGTTACATGACACGCATCTTAAGATTATCATGTTTGCACCAGTCAAATACCTTCGTCATCCATTCACGTACAGTAATACCAAATTTGGTGCATGTGACACTAGCGAGCTGTTTCTAGAAGAGCTCCTTGAACAGAGAGCTGTTTCTAGGGACAATGTGTTTTACAAAAAGTATTCACGAAGATTTGCCGCGCATTTAAAGTGTCAAGGTGGCCTTCTCCGACAGTTTCCAGCAGCTTTCGTTTTGCTTGCATTGTAACATCAGACGCAAGGTCACATCTAGTGTCGCTAGTCACTCCTATGACATCGTCGTCACGCACGCATGGGTGCACACCAGCGCTGCGAAAAAAAAAAAAAAAAAACATGCACTGCTCGAAACTGTCTTGCAACCCCACCTGAATTGAGTGAGGACGAGCTTAGAGCTCGAGGATGACAGCACCTCACCTTCAAGTTTTATGGAGAGCATGTTTTGCGTCAGCCTGAAACATCCACATCCTTTCATGGGTTTGTTTTGTTTACGGTCTCAAGTTGTCTCTTCCAACTCAAGTGCGTAGCTGCTGAGCCTTGTGCACAATAATATAGCTACTCTGGTTACGTGCGTGGTCCATACTTTGCTGGGGAGCGCGGTGTGCTGGCGCTGGCTGCAGATTTTCTCCTAACGGTAAGAAGAACCGCAGAGCCCATCTAGACGCTGACTACAAGCAGCGCGAAACAATTTAGAACTGCGCGCGATATTGTCCTTTCTTGAGTATGATACGCGCAAAAATGCAAAGAAATGTGCTTGGATTCACATATTGGAACGCGAACCTATGCTGAGTGAGGTGGCTCATGGAAAGATGCGACGCTAGATGAATTATGGAAGTTAATTACACGTGCCATTTGTATAGGCATTATTCACATCCTGGTTACCGTCTATGTTGCAACACCTGAAGATTCTTATCGCAAGAAAACAAAAATTTACTGAGAAAGTGTACGAGTACACTTGTGTCTCACGAAAAACCTTGCAATGCTTCACCGCATGGCATGAAGCAACGAAGCAGCACCTCAGTTCTGATTTTCTTTCTCTATGTGAAAAGAAACAATTTATACAAAACATAAATATTTTATAGTGTTTCTGGGTCATTTAGCTACAAAATGTATATTCTGAATTCTCTTTGTTTGATTTTTTTGCATACTATAGTGCCTTTTATTCCACTGTTTACCAGCTGGCGACCGGAAATTTCCCACTTTTCACATTCTCATTCATTGTAAAAAATGTGTTTCCCTACAACACATTATTTTGGTTAAGACCATTTCATTGTGCAAAGTTTGGTATGCTGCAACTTCATGCTGGAGTATTTTTAAACTGGTAAAAGCGATCTTTCCGAGACATATGAAAAACAACCGTTTTCGTGCGGTAACAAAAGAGTTAATCACATACGGTGTATGGTAGCATGATTCCAAAATGAGTGCATAGATAGGGGCCATTATTTTACGAATATACCTGCTGCGCGCCAATCGATGATAGCACCTGTATTCTCGCGATTTTACATTGCTGGTCATTACGTTACTCAACCTTCCCGATGCTTGTTTTCAGAGACAACGTACACCAGGTTAAATGCGAAGCTATTTTAACGTGGCAGTGTTATCGAAATCATTTCGCAGAAATTCTAGCGTCGGCTAACATAGCAGAGATTGAATGTTCTCCCGTTCTTATGATCTGTCTCCCTGTCCGCCGCGATGGTCCAGTGGTTATGCTGCTCGACTGCTGTACCCAAAGTCGAGGGTTCGATTTCGGTGGCAGCTGTCGCGTTTGTAGACGGTGGTGAAATGCTAGAGGGCTGTGTTTTGTGAGATGTCGGTGCACGCCAAACAACATCAGATGGTCCAAATTTCCAGAGCACCCCGCAACAACGTCTCACAAATATATCATAATTTTGGCATGCGAAACACAACAAGGTGTTGTCATCATACAATCTGTGTCCATTTATTTATTTATTTACGTTTTCTACAGGTGGCGCAGAGATTCATGTGCTCTATGGTTGAATAAATTGTAGACTTAGTGGGGGCCAACAGTTACTTCTCTAACAAAGCTCAATGTTATGTAACATCGTAAGGTATATATTATGTATAACTCATAGTGTACAACGCTGAAAGAAATTTACTATGATGATGACATGTGGGGTTTAACGTCACAAAACCGATATATGAATATGAGAGACGCCGTAGTGGAGGGCTCCGGAAATTTTTTTGACCACCTGGGGTTCTTTAACGTGCGCCCAAATCTGAGCACACAGGCCTACATCATTCCCGCCTCCATCGGAAATGCAGCCGCTGCAGCCGGAATTCGAACCCGCGACCTACGGGTCAGCAGCCAAGTACCCTAGCCACTATAGACCACCGCGGTGGGGCAAGAAGTTTAGTACGCACATCTATAATCGCTCAATGATTTTAGTTGAAAGCTAGCATGTGTTGTGTCGTTTGTGTCGTTTGAAACGCCATTTTCTTGGCGTATGTGTTTTAAAGTTTCTTTTGCTCAGTTTGCATCGTTTTTTTACACCGTCCCCAATGTTTCTATCGGCGAAAATTGTCTTGCGTTAACATATGCGTTCGTAATTTCGTTGTCACTGTAGTAATGTTGCTGTGACACAACAGCAAGAACTTGGGAACCATATAAACAAACAACTCAAAGTGAATAAAGAAATGGAGCCTTGTCCGTTTGTATTTTGCTGTAAGTGGAAAGAGTGCGCAGCGTTCTGAGGACATTGTCGTGGTAGTCGCTTCTACTAATCAATGTTCTAAGGATGAAACCTAATTTAGGAATAGCACCGAGATGGATGCGCATAGCGCAGTGGTGGACATTTCCCTCTTGAGTGCCGGCCAAGCTTCTACAGCTTCTGTGTGAACGGAGGAACGCAATCTAACCTTAATCAGCGTAATGTTCAAACTAATTTGCTCATAAATAAGACGCTGCATGTCTTTTAATGTCTGATTAAATTTAGGGCATTCCAGACATAGCGGTAACGTTTGTCATCTTGTGCATTTATTTCCGCAATCTACTGCCTGGCAATTACTAACACCGAGATTTCTTATTATTCAAGGCTTTTTACTTAACCTCTCTTCGAGCCGTGAACACTTGTGGCAAGGCGTCGTTAAGTTATGTTCCTTCGTCCTGAGCACGCTGTGCGTAATAAATTAGCGGAGTTACATTAGCGAAGCTAGTTAGGCTTTTGTTCCAAACCAATTTATTTCCTTTGCGCAGTAGTATCACCAATTTGTCACTGACAAACTACCAGAATACTGGCTGTCGAACAGAGTATCCTGAATTCCGCTGATCGAGCTGCACGCAAGTGTGAAAGCAGCGGGCTGAATGAGGAATTGAGACGAACCGTTCATTGAGGAGCCTCGAATGCCGTTTTCAGTGAGAGCTGATTCATTCGCGAGGCCACCATGATGACGAATGCCTACTTTATTATTTGTGCGCATGTAGGAAAGACCATAGTGTTGGTCTACATCGCGCAGTTTCCTACAATATTTACCAGAGTGAACTCGGGTGCTGCGATCATTGAGCCAACATGCATGGGAAAGGTGTATTACATGAATTTGCTTAATCTTAGCGCTAGTGGCTTCGCACGCCTTCGTGTCTTTGTTCATTGACGTGTTTTGGCTTTTGTTTCAGATAAAGGAATGCGTCGTTGTAAACATAGTTAGCCGATGTGAATTGGCGAGCCTAAAATGGTCAATGTCGTGGAATGGAACTACTGAAAATTTGCTGGACATCGTCTAGCAACAAAGGAGCTTCAGATTCCCATCTTGTATTTCATTAGGACACCACATGGTCTATATAACTGGGGCAGCGCTAGTCATTGCCGTTTGCGGGTCAGTATTTGGCTAAAATCACTACTTCATGTACGCCTACGCTGCGCCGATAGTGCGTGCAGCACCCTCAGGCTTACCTCTTGATGTTGTTACGAAGGCGCGATGCTAACACGGTCCCGAAGTCACCAATGCTCCGAAACTCGCCATCAAGGTCACCAGCCGTTTGGTAGCGTGTGTTTCTCAGCTCGCCACTGCTTCTGCGCAAAGCTCATAGACGAGCAGACAAGACGACGGTGTGTTAAGACGAGGTTTATGTACAGCATAGAAATAGAGGCGTTACGAATTCGGCACTGGGGCCGACAGCTTAGGGACTCGAAGAGCCGAGATGTCTTCTCTCTGACGCATACGTCGGCTGCTCTCTGACGCATAGGTCAGCTCCTTTTATAGGTACCGGGTGGACTTTTGCGTCACCAACATCCAACCAGAAGCGTCACTGACCGTGATGTCAGAATCCTCCAATGGGGACCCGCTGCTGGGCTACCTCATGACCATCAAATCCGGAGCTGCTGCACTCGCTGGGTTGCACCCAAGGACGAGGTATGTTGCCACGCATTGCGTAAGACTCGCCAGACTGGAAGGCGCCGATTGCTTCATTGGGCTCGTGGGCGGAGAGAGCTCGCTGTGCGTTGCGTAAGACGGAGCGGCGCCGCCGCTTGATGACGTCGTTGAGTTGTCCGCAAAAAGCGCAGCAAAGCTTTCAAAGCCTTCTGGGCTGAGGATGGGCTCGGCCAATGACCCAGAATCCTTTGTTCCGACAAAGGCCGATTGTCTAGTCTATCCAGAGCTGCAGTGAGTTCTTGTCTTTGCACGTTGAAATAGGTGCACTCACACAGAAGATGCGCGATGGTTTCTTCGCAAGTGCAGTAAGTGCATGTAGGAGAGCTGGCCATCCCGATGAGATAAGAGTATGCGTTCGTGAAGGCCACTCCAAGCCACAGGCGGCATAGAAGAGTCTCCTCAGCTCGAGATATCGTTGGGGGAAGACGAAGCTGCAGATCGGGATCCAAGTTATGCAGGCGCGCGTTCGTGAAGTCTGTCGAGTTCCACTGTGCCAGTGTGAGGTCACGTGCAAGCGAACGAAGTCTTGTAGCTGCGTCGGTTCTTGAGAACGGGATGGCTGTGTATTGGGTACCATCGTGTGCAGATCTAGCGGCCTCATCTGCGCGGCCATTGCCATATATACCGCAATGACCTGGTATCCACTGATACACTATGCTGTGCTGTTTTTCGGTTGCTTGGTGATGAAGAAGCCTTATTTCAGCTACTAACTGTTCATTAGGTTCATGGCGAAAGGGTGATATAAGACATTGAAGAGATGCCTTCGAGTCCGAGAAGATCGACCAAATTCCCGAAGGATCTTTCACTATAAACTCCAGAGCTGCACGAATGGCTGCAAGTTCTGCAGCTGTCGACGACGTCAAATGCAATGTCATGAATTTAATTGTGATGTGCCTCGCGGGAATAACCACCGCCCCTGCAGAGCTTACTGAAGACACCGAGCCATCCGTGTAAATGTGAATGCGTCCGTTGTGCTTCTCTTGCAGGAAAAGTAATGTGGCCTGTTTCAGGGCTAGATGCGACGACTTTTTCTTATTTTGGATGCCAGGAATTGTAAGAAGGGCTTTGAGTGGGTGTAGGCACCACAATAGTATCGGCGGCTGTGCTGCATGCGTGAAGTGCAATGGAAGCACTGCGCAATGCTGAGCTACAGTTGCGCTGAACGCTGAGTGGGGCCTGGAAGTTCGAAGTGAGGCTAGGTGATGAGATGGAAGCCGAGCGAAATATATTATGTGCATTCTCAAAGCGTCTACGCGGGTGTATGCGTTGACTGGATAATCACGCGCAATGATGACTGTCGCTGCTGTAGACGCACATCTTGGGAGACCAAGGCATATCCTCAGGGCTTGGGCTTGGACCGACTGGAGGACGCGCAAGTTTGTTCTTTGGATTCCGCAAAGCACGGGTAAGCTGTATCGCATATAACCGAGGAACAAAACAGTGTAGAGTCGGAGCATTGCTTGTACCGATGCACCCCACGTTTTTCCAGCAAGAAACCTCAGTACGTGGGTGATCATGGTGAGTTTAGTTTTCATGTGGGCGATGTGAGGGCTCCAGGAGAGGTCGCGATCAACTATGACTCCGAGGAATAGGTGGGTCTTCACGTAGTTGATCGTGTGTCCGTTGATTTTAATAACATATGGGCTCATAGCCTTATGCGTGAATGCTATAAGCGAGCATTTCTCTGATGACAGCTCTAGTCCCCGTTCTTCCAGGTACTTTGTCGCTATTTTTGCCGCTCTCTGAAGCCGGGCGCGCAAATTAAGGCGTGTTACGCCTGACGCCCAGATGCATATGTCATCTGCATATATTGATAGATGGACAGATTCTGGAAGTGCATCAACCAGGCCGAGTAGCGCTAGATTGAAAAGTGTGGGGCTAAGAACGCCGCCTTGAGGCACACCTCGACGGTTGCAATGGTGCGTTGTTGTGCCATTCTCCGTCTGTACAAAGAAAGTTCTGCCTTTCAGATAGCTGTGGATCCATTGGTAAACCAGACCCCCTAATCCAACATTTTCCATGGCATCCAGAATGACTTCATGTGATACGTTATCGTATGCACCTTTCACGTCCAAGAACAACGCCGCAGATAAACGTTTCAGTCTTTTTTGATGCTGAACAGATGATACCAGGTCTATAACGTTATCAATGGCGGACCTCCCACGCCGAAAGCCCGTCATAGCATGAGGGTATACCTCATGGCACTCCAGGTACCACTCTAGGTGAGTCAAAATCATCCTCTCCATCACTTTCCCGAAACAGCTGGTAAGCGCGATGGGGCGATAAGAGGTCAAGCGCAGAGGATATTTACCTGGTTTAAGCACAGGGACGAGGCGGCTGGATTTCCATGAATGAGAGATAAATCCGCTGCTCCACGAGTCGTTGTACACGGATAGAAGGGCCCGTCGAGCTGCTTCTCCGAGGTTGCAAAGAGCCATGTACGTGATCCCATCCGGACCAGGCGATGAAGTTCGTTTGCATGCCGTCAAGGCCGCTTGTAGTTCCTCTAGAGAGAAAAAGGTGTCCATTCTTGAATCTCTGGAAACTGGAGCGTTTTCTAGGTGGCGCGGGGTGCACGCGGACGCATGACCGGCAACTTTCATGCAGAAATCTTCTGCTACTTCAATTTCGGTGCGTCCTTGCTGGAGAGAAAGACACTTGAAGGGGCGATGTTGATGTGGCGATGTTCGTAGGCCACGGACAATCCTCCATGTCAGCGTCAAAGGCTTGTGTGGATCCAAAGATTTGCACAGATGTTTCTAGCGAAAGGATTGAAGTGAAACGATTCGCCGCTGAATTTTTTTCTGTAGGCGCCCTGCCTACCTCAAGTCGTGAATGGACTTAGTGCGCCTATATCTTCTTTCTGCGCAACGACGGATCGCTCTGAGTGGTTCCCATTCCGCTTGATGTCGACAATATTCTGAAGTATGTTGAATATGATAGGTCGCTTTTTGAGTAGCACCTCTAATCATATCCTCGAGGGTGTCAAGAGGAGGCGCTTTATTTTCTTGACACCTTTTTTTCCGTCAGTGACCTGAACTTTGTCCAGTCGATGCGAGTCGAAGTGTCGTAATTTGGCGATTTTTCCAGGCCCTTGATCTTCAAATAAGTTGGTATGTGGTCACTTCCATGAGTTTCATAGTCTGCGAACCACTTGACCTTTCCATTTAGGCTTCGTGACACAAATGTCAAGTCAAGGCAGCTGCTGTATGTCGTTCCCCGTAGAAACGTTGGGCTTCCGTCGTTTACACAAAGCAGCTGCTGCTCCAGAGCAAAGGAGAATACTTGCCTTCCGCGACTGTCTGTCTTCTGACTTCCCTATAGTGGGTGGTGAGCGTTGAAATATCCGGTGATGATCCATGGTCCACGTGTGGCTGTTAACAATGCACGTAGTCTTTCAGGTTCAAAACGGTTTGAAGGTGATATATATGCGCCTACAAGCGTGAAATTGAGGTCTCTACGCTTAACTGTCAAGCAGACATACTGGTTGTCATCGTGAGGTGCTACGCGGTGCTCGATATAGGTAAGGTCGCATCTGATATATACAATGACTTTACTCTGTTCGTTGCAGGTAGCGGACTTGAACGCTTCGTATCTGGATAGTCGTATTGCATTGTGTAGCCTTGGCTCACAGATAACAATAATTGGAAACTGGTTTTTGAACACAAATTGTCGTATATCAGAAATGCGGGGCTTGAGGCCTCGGGCATTCCACTGAAATATCGAAGCTCCTCCGACCTCTTTACGAAAGGCTTGCAGAGGCGGAGCCATGGTGCCTTTCCAGACTTGATAGCATCGGCTTCAGCGCATCCACTAACTGAAGTGCACTCTTTGCAGCCGAACTGTCAATGCTAGTGAGGAGCATACGAATGGTATTCATAAGGGCCTTTACCATGGCTAAGATTTTTTCGTCGCGACTATCACCGCATTCTCGTTCCGAAGTGATTGTAGACGAGCGATGCGGTGGCTCAAACGGTGGGTCTATCGTTGGCAGCGCTGGCCATGCTTCAGGCGAGCCGGTGATGCTCTTGTCTTGCTTGGAGGATTTGTTGTCGGCGTGTCTGGACGCTTGAGGTGGTATGCCGGCGGTCGTTTGGTGAAGTTCAATTCTTGCTTCAGCACTGGGTCTCCTCAGGGGCCTCCGGCGACGAGACCGCCGGCGTCGTACTTGGGCGGCGGCCTCCCTGTGAGTTGAGCCATCCCGGACCGTTTGCCTCAACACTTGCATTTCCTTCTTCATGATTGGGCAATCTTTCGACGATGCTTCGTGAGGGCCATGCCAGTTTCGACATTTTCGAAGTTCTGCCTGGCAAGCGTCTGCGCTATGTGATTCTGAGCATAGCGAGCACACAGCCAGGTTTGTACAAACAGCACTGACATGTCCCAATCTATAACTTTCCGGCATTGAAGGGGCTTCGGTACGAAGGGTCGCACTGTGGGTCGAAAATGGCCGACCTTGACTTGCGATGGAAGGCTGTCACCCTTGAACACGAGCTTCACGCAGCGTTATTTGCCAAGGCGACGAGCTTGCAGTATAGTAAGTTCTGCAGATACCGGTTTGATGAGAGCAGCAAAGTCACTTTCGCGGATGGAAATGTCGACGTCGTAAATGACGCCTGCCGTAGAGTCGCGGCCATCAGGTATATATGAGCGAACATTCATGTTATCCAACATCTTGACGTGTCTCAGCACTTCCAATGTGCTTCCTTGAGTGACGTCTACGGCGAAGATATTCTTACGGCCATTGATCCGCACGTCCGCGATCTCTCCCTGGGCGAGTTCCTCAAGAAACCTAGACGTGACTTGACGATTGCGCCGGTTGAGACTATGAGCCGCATCGACCGGCACAAACAGAATTGTGTATATCGTGGGCTCTCGCGTCGTCGTCACATTCTTATTTGTTGTTGGAGACGGCGTCACTAGTCTTCTTTTTCGCTGCCGCCTTGTCACAGGCACGAAGTTGCCTTCATCGGAGCTCTCGTCGCTGGCCGTAGAGTAAATCAGTGTGTCTTCGCTGTCGGCATCACTCGGGTGGCCCGTACGCTTTCTCGTGGTAGCTGCGGACGACGTCAATGGTTGCGGTGGAAGCCCAGGCAAATCCACGTCCATCGCCGCAGTCACTGGAACGGTGTCTTCCACAGAGTCGCAGAAAAACTTTGAAAAATTACAGATAGTGACAGCAGTGTTCTGGCGCCGATTGCTTCATCGGGCTCATGGGCCGAGGGAGCTCGCTGTGCGTTGCGTAAGACGGAGTGGCGCTGCCATTTGATGAAGTCGTTGAGTTGATCGCGTGAAGTGGGCTCTATCGCTGGCCTTGATACAGATTGCTTTTGGAGCGACATTGACGTTCGGTGTAGACTCCCAGGCGTAACAGCACCCCTGCCGCCAGACAATGCGCTGGTAAGACGAGTTGCTTTCACGTGGCTCAGATGTCGGGCGCGCTCGTTCGCCAGGTCCCTCAAGGTTTGCCTCCAGGGTCATGAGGAGAATGTAGCTCTAGGCTCAGTCCCATGAACACATCCCATTCTTGAGGACGGATCCCAGATCCACTGGCTAGTCGCCACAACTTGTCGGCCAGATTCGCTCGAACATTTTTCGGTCTCAGCACTTGTCGATGGTTCTGCATCTTGTCAAGAACGGTTCGACAACAGACAACACACAATACAAGCAAGTGCCCTCGGTAACCCGACAGAACACCATACAAATTACAGTACAACATATGCCTAGCTACGCGCCTATTGGAATTTCGTTCCCTCTACATCAAGAGGCACAGGTGGGACACAAGTCTCCTAAAATGAGAACTCAAATTTTTACACGTACAACAACGTAATGAAATAGATTATAACATAAAGTTGGCCCCTAGAGATCATTCTGGACGAGAGCGCTCAGCTAAGGTCGTGTTGAGGACAAAATTTTGGCCCGACTTGCTAGTAAAAGACCGAAAGGTAGAGAAGGTACTAACTAAAACGCACGGCTAAATGCGTTTGCATTAGCGTTTAGCTTTCTTTTTTTGTAGTGAAATTCAAAGTTGCACTGTTTGAATATTATGCTCCACCTCTGTAACCGACCACTTTCAGGCGACGATACCTGCGCGGTACCAAGAGCTGCTCATACTTGCGACGTTGCGCATCTATGTAACTACAATATAGGAGTCCTGATTTCTCATAAAAAGAAACATTATTTTTCTTGGTTCCCAACTTTACGCTTTCCATTAGCGCTTTAATCGAGAGCTCCTCACGCTGCTCTCGAATGAGCGTTTCTCAATCAACCCTCGACATCTCACTCCAACTTTCCGCTACAGGCGAGAACGTTGCACCCGTCTCGCTCTGACTCAATGGCGCCATGTTGTATCCTCCGCCGACAGAGACCTCGCCAGTCGCTTCGGTGACGGGCCGCTCGAACGACTGCTCAAATGACTCACACAGAGAATTTCCTGTCTGAGGTTCCATCGACTTGCCGCCAAGGTCACACAGATCCGCAGATTTTGTAGGTAATGTTTCACCACATTGAACAAGATCGAGTTCCAACGAAAGCTTCCGCGCTGGCGATTGCGTGAGGGCCATGTACGCTAAGCTGGAGAAAAACGATTTACCCTGCTCCTCGAGGAGATGCTCGGAGTTATTGGAAAAAAGATAAGGAAAACGATGGGGAAGCGCGGCAGATACAGCCGCTTCGGTGCGAAGTTTACCGAATGGGCCTTAAATGACAACCCTAGCAATTGGTAAGCAAGCACTCTGCTCCTCGGTGACTTGCCTGATCCACGCGCATTCTGCTCTAGAGTCGTCCGGAGACACAAATGAAGGATGAACAACGTCCATGGTGGCCGCTGAGTCTCGAAGTGTTCAACACGTTTTCCCATTCACACCAATTTCTTGGAGATACGGCTATAACAACCGCATGTTCTTTTCCGAATCTCAGGTCGTTTCGAAAGCAAACTTTTGCTTACACTTTCTCGTGATGTGCCCTTCCTTTTTGCAGTTGTAGCAGATTAGCGGCTTCCGTGATTTAAACGCCCATGTGGTATCAGTGTGTTGTTTAGGAACGTCCCTCAATTTCTCCGCTTCCGTTTGCCCTTCCCCTACAGTGTCCTTCGTAAGAGATGGGTCCTTCCTGAAATTACGGTGCGGAATGGGTTTCCGTTGATCAGGTTTCTTTGAAAAGCCCTCTTTCCTTTCTCCTTTTATAACGCGCACTGCCCTGCTATGCAAGTTTCGGCGAGTATGATATCCTCAGCTAACTCTGCTGCCTTGTTTAGCTGTACTTCAACAAGTTTGTCCTGCAGCCAAAGCTTCACATCCTCCTCGATACAGCGGTAGCATTGCTCCAATGCAATGCATTCTACCACTTTATCGTCGCCGTCATAAACACCTTCGCCCTTGAGCCATTCGATGAAATCTGCTCAAAGATGAAACGTGAAGTCAATGTGTGACTCATTCCCTTTTTTGGCATACAGGAACATTTGTCGGAAAGCCTCGGGTAACAACTAAGAATGTCTCAAAATGACTTCCTTAACTTCGTCACAACTCTGAAATGCTTTCCTCGACAAGCACGTTATCACGTCGGACACTTCGCCGGGAAGATAAGCTAACAGGTTCTGCGCCTAAAAAGACCACCCCAAGGCATTTCGCTCACCGACGTGTTCAAACTTGACGGGATACTTCGCATGTCCTCACCTACTACGAACGGTGGCAGTTGGTCCCGAATTCTCTGACCGCTGACCTGAACTCTCGCAGAAGCTGCGTTAGGCGCCTGCGAACACTGTAGGATTACCAATTCTATTCGTTTCAACTCAAGGCGCCTTTCTCTCTCGGCCTCCTCACGGCGTTCTCGCCTTTCAGCTTCTTTACGTTCGCGAACTTTTCGCCTTTCAGCCTCCCCGTGGTGTGCTTTGATATCCGCCCAGGCCTCATCTAATTCCTCAGCCGACACTCCTTCATCCTTCATGATCTCAAGGGTCGCTTGCTTTCGTTTCGCGTGGCGCAAATTAAGGCCGAGTTCCTCACAAATTTGGATGAGTTCCGTCACATTAAGGTTCTCCATCGTTCACATTAGCCTCTTGCTATTTGCCCCTGTTAAAAATCTACTTGCCATACCGACTATAAGTCTACTAGCAAGACGCGCAAGCAATATTTAACACTACCGTTTTTACACCCTCCGCATTACCTTTGGTTTCAAAGCGCGCCGACTTGGCTTGAAACGATCAAAGCTCACTCTAATGCTTCACAGAGCCCTTCTCTGAACTACTATAACCTGTGCTAGAGTAGTCTGGTGAACTGAGGGGAAAACATCAGGCACTCACCGCATCGATGTTGTTGACACTGCTGATCCCGCAGCTTCCATTCACTATTACGAAACGCGCCGCCTACGAGGTTACGAAGGGCGCCACGAAACTCGTAGCTTACAAGGACATTGGGCGCGCCGACAGCGAAAGTGCTCGAAGCAACGAGATGTCTTCTCTCTGACGCATACGTCGGCTGCTTTCTGACGCACAGGTCAGCTCCTTTTATAGGCACCGGGTGGACCTTTGGATCACCAACGTCCAACCAGAAGCCCTGCTGGCCGTGATGTCAGAATCCTCCATTGGGACCCGCCGCTGGGCTGCATCATGATAATGAAATCCGGAGCCGCTGCGCTGGGTTGCACCCAAAGATGAGTGATGTTACCGCGCATTGCACAAGACTCGACGGACTGGAAGGCACCGATTGCTTCATCGGGCTCGTGGGCTGAGGGAGCTCGCTGTGCATTGCGTAAGACAGACCGGTGCCGCCGCTGGATGACGTCGTGTAGTTGATTGCGTCAGGCAGTCTAAATCGCTGGCCTTGACCAGATTGGCTTTGCAGAGGCATTGAAGTTCGGTGTGGACTCCCAGGCGTTACAATGTATATGAAAAAAAAAATCGCAGCATATCCACGGAGTGCATGGCGATGAGTGGGGTGAAGCATGCGTTAGTCCGTCCATCCGTGCGTCCGTCTGTGCGTCTGTCCACGCGTGCATCCATCCATGCATCCGTCCCTGTGTCCGTCCGTCCATGTGTCCGTCCATCCATGGTCTGTCTGTGCGTTCTTCCATGCGTCCATGCATCCATCCCTGCGCCTGTCCATATGTTCGTCCATCTAGTGAAAACGCTAAGTACCGCCATCTCGCATTTTTTTTTATAATATATTCGTCACATAGAAGTACCGCCATCCAGTGGACATTCCAAGAACTAAACGAGAAGTGGCCCGGCCGGGCTTGAGGAGCGGTACGCGCGCACTTTCTTATAGCCTGCGCTTCGCGTCTCGTTCCTACCTTTCATCGCCGCTAGTGCATACTACTGCGACCCGACCCCCGCTAAACCTTGCTGAAAACCAGGGAGGTTACTCAATAAACAAATGTATCAGGCCAGTGCGTATGAATCCATCTTAGTAGGAAGCGCAGCAACTATTACACGGAACACATAACACAACTGCTTAACTTCAACTTGAGGTCAAGGAGGTTACACCCTTCGAGTTTAACGTGGAAAATTTTTGTCAGATAGTGCTCAAAGTGCGCACTTCGGTTCCTAGTTTTTTTATGGGGGGGGGGGGGGGCGAAGCACCCAATATTGCCGTGCGTCCACGCTGTATGTAGTCGTCGTCGTTGAAGTAGGTGGCCACCTCCACGGCCGGACTAGACAAGCGGCACGTGGCCCTTTTCAATTGAGGAGGAAACCCACGCGCGTTAATCAGAAATAAAAATATAGTTGCTTCTGATGAAATAACTTACAAAGACGAGTACTGCTGACTTAATCTCCAATAAAATTTTCTTTGCATTTGATGCTTACTAAAGAAAACTAGAATCAGAAGGGCGCACTTTGAGCACTATCTGACCAGAAAGGGTTGCCACGTTAAATTCTTTAGGTGTAACCTTACTCGTTTTATCAAGGTTTAGTGAGGGTTGGGCCGCAGTGCCATGAATATAGTTAACTAGTTCATAGTCATGAACTAGAGGCGGTGAAAGGCGGGATGAAGACACTAAGCGCAAGCCATAAGAATGTGCGTGACTGCCAGCTCTCGTTTAGTCCTGGGAATGTCCGCTGCATGGCGGTACTTATATGTGGTGAATATATGATCAAAAGATGCGAGATGGCTGTACTTGGAGTGTTCACTAGATGGACGGACGGATGAATGGATGAACAGATAAACAGATGCACAGACGGACGCACGGATAGATGGATGGATGGATGGATGGATGGATGGATGGATGGATGGATGGATGGATGGATGGATGGATGGATGGATGCAGAGACAGACGCATGGAAGGACGGACGGGTGCACAAACGTACGGATGGATAGACACACGGACGGTCGCACAGACGGACGCACAAATGAACGGAAGCAAGAATTAGTGGATGGACGGACGCTTCGCCCCTCTCATAATGCACTACGTAGATATGCCGTGATTTTTAGGAGCGAAGCTCCTTAAGGCGTGGGCTGTGCGTCGCCTGTATGTAGCCACCTCTCGTTCAGTTCTAAGTATTACGCTAGCCACCGCCCGATCTAAAGGGTACAGCCATATCCATCCGTCCATCCGTCCATCCATCCATCCATCCATCCATCCATCCATCCATCCATCCATCCGTCCATCCGTCCGTCCGTCCGTCCGTCCGTCCGTCCATCCATCCATTCATCCATCCGTCCATCCATCCATCCGTCCGTCCGTCCATCCGTCCGTCCGTCCGTCCGCCCGTCCGTCCGCCCGTCCATCCATCCGTCCGTCCGTCCGTCCATCCATCCGTCCATCCGTCTGTCCGTCCATCCGTCTGTCCGTCCATCCATCCATCCATCTATCCATCCATCCATCCATCCATCCATCCATCCGTCCGTCCATCCGTCCGTCCGTCCATCCATCCATCCATCCGTCCGTTCGTCCGTCCGTCCGTCCGTCCGTCCGTCCATCCATCCGTCCATCCGTCCATCCGTCCGTCCGACCGTCCATCCGTCCGTCCATCCGTCCATCCGTCCGTCCGTCCGTCTGCCCGTCCGTCCGTCCGTCCATCCGTCCAAAAGATGCAAGATGTTATAAACTAGACGGCGGTACGTGTAGTTGATTATGAAAGATGCGAGGTGTTATAAAATAGGAATGATGCCACATATGGCGCGTGTCATCGTTCGATATAGTGCGGCGACGTACGCTAGGGGGAGCGTTGCGATAAAATCGAGTGGGCAAAATGTACGGAGGATTCATGGTTTACCAGGTTTACCTCCGGAGCTTCGCCCAATCATCATCATTCACTTCGCGGATATGGCGGCATTTTTTTAATAAGCATGAAATTCAGGGCAAATTTTATTGGAGATTAAGTCACCGATACTCGTCTCTATTGGTTATTTCTTCAGAAACATCTTTTCATTTATGATTAACGTACGCGGATTTCCTCATCAATTCAAAAGAGTGCGCGCGCGTGCCGCTTCTCTAGTCGGGACGTGTAAGTGGCTACCTACTACTACTACTACTACTACTACTACTACTACTACTACTACTACTACTACTACTACATACATACATTGCGGACGCACGACCCACGGCATAAGGAGCTCTGTCCCTAAAAGACAAGGTTGATTACGTGGGGGAGTACCATATAAAGGTAATGTTCAGGCACCTTATGCGCCGTTCTTGTGTGCTCTCCATACAGCATACAAACGACGAGATTTCAACCCATGCAAGCTGTGGCATCGTCACAATGAGCATCCCGAGATCGGAACCAACACCCCTCTTCCGGCCTTCGCCCGGTGGCTGCGTGGTACCAGTTGAAGCAGGCCTTTCAGACGTACACAGACGCTTCTGGCGCTTCAGACCTTCCAGCCGAACGCCCCGATGTGAGTCTTGGCATTGAGGGATGGCTCATTTTTTTCCACACTGAAGCCTCTGCATACGAAAGCGTTCCATGTTAGGGTCCACGAAGACATCAGTGACCTATTTCTGCGTGGAAATGAGGTGTAAGAAATGAACACGACCAGATGGCAAAGAAAAAAATTCCGTCAGCGGGAATTGGTTCAAAAGTGGAGAGCCCTGTACGCATGATCAATGACCACTCTATAGTCCGACGCAACCGGAGATATTAGACACCAGCGACCTAAATTTCACACTTATTTCACGCTAATTTTACGAACAATCATATAATAATGCTTATACTACAGTACCTGGCGTTCGCACGCATATTCACAATTTGATAATTTCACTCAAAACATTTGATCGTTTGTAACGTAGCTAACGCTACATTACAAACGTTCGAAGAATTGGCTGTCGGCATTTGGTTGGTCTTCAACGTCAATGTTTTTCAAACTGCATATTTAGAGTGCAGATGCTTTGAATCTCATTATTGCTCTAAGTCGCCTCGCGTGGCCTGCCTTAATACAAAAAAAAAGTGTTCACGTAGTAGAGTAACGCGATAAATAAAGGGTGCTGTATGTGGGAGAGAAGAGGCTAATCGACCGTAAGATCGGCAGAGACACGCATATGCAAGTACCAGTTCACTCTCATCTGAGCGACGTGCGTTGTGCTCACGCCCTCGTTCGGTGCCACTGAAAAAAAAGGCGCTGAGGAAGAAAGTGCTGGCGAAATCATGGCATTTTAAGTGAAGACACCTCATTAGCCTCCATAAGAGGGCCATGGACTGAGGGAAAAGCTCGGCGAGCTCTCTCCGTTGCCGACGTGGCTCGTCACAGGTGCTGCACGAATAAATTAACTGAAGTTAGGCCCTCCCGCGATGCTATGCCCTCCGGCTAGTGCCAGCGCGAAGCGTCGGAGCACCGGTGCTTCCCAGCCTCTCCACAGGAGTCTGCGCTCTCTCTTTCTCGGTAAGTCGTGCTGCGTCCTAAGCTTCCTTTTTTTCCCCTAGCCGTTTTTCACCGCCACGAAGTTCACTTCTGTCCCTGCCTTTCGACCACCTTTCCTTCCCACATCTCGCTTAGCACTTCTCTGCATATAAAACCGTCTAAGGGAGCCGCGTCACCTTTTTTTTCTTTTTTCCCACTGCCTACCTTGTGTATGCCATTCGTGGGACACCTGCATTAACGTGTGGTCGCCTTTTCATTAGAGTCGATTACTAAGTCAAATTTTTGGTCCGCGCATACGCTGTAGATGCTTTCTTTTGTAGCCCTCTATCAGGGCTTATAATCTGCTTAAAATTCAACCTCACATGATTTACTACCTTTTTTCTTGTTTCATTCTCTGTCCTGTATCGCTTTACACCTTATATTTCGAACTCAGCTAGTCTGTAAACGCATTTAAAAAACCAATTACAAGGCATATATTACAAGGGACTTTATTCTGTGTGTCCGTTCACTGGCCGGGAAGCTTTCTGTCCTAATTTAACAGTATGTACTCATCAGTGATCTTGGCATGTCCTTTTTTATTACTTGTTTAGGCAAGGGCCCAATTAATCGGAAATCGAGGCGCAAATTGCCATTGCCGAATAATCCCCCAATATTGGTCAGCTGCCAGCGCATAAAGAGGTCACTTGTTACGTTACGCCAGCAGGCAGATAGGACTCGCCGCTAAGACTGCGATCGGACCTAACACTCCCAGGTTTAAAATTTAAGTTATACCCGCTTAAGTAGTTGGGGCAGGGGGGGTTGACCACCGCTGTGGCTCAAATGACAGAGCATCGGACGCGTAATTCAAAGGATGGAGATTCGGTCCCTGCTCCATTTATCCTTTGGTCCACCTTACTTTCCTCACATTTGTCTCACAATTACTACAAATGTCATCTCTCATACTTTATTTAGCATTATGCTCTGTTTGTTTGTTGAATTCCGTGTCGTGGACGACGACGAAGTGATTCTCTCACGGAACGCTTGTGCCCGTGTCTCAGTATTTTCAATTTATTTTCCTGGAATTCCTGGGAGATGCCGCTCCCTCCTTTGCGGTGATGCTTCAGAACACACCTGAGAATGCGTGCAACCACCTGAGGTTGCGTGCAACCGTCGCGCCGGGCTTCGTCGTCCAGGAAGCGTAGCAACGCGTCGAGTGACACGGACAGCGAGGCAACCGATTTGTACTCGGACGGCTTTGAGTCATCGGATGATGACTTCACGGCCGTCATGAATCGATCTACAAAACGAAGACTGCTGCGGATGGCATCTTCGGCAAGTGTTTCCTCCGTTAAGACTGCACCACAGCGGTGGCCGCACACCATGCTGTTTTTGCCCGAAGACCCTACATCTAACTTGCGACTTCTCAACAGGCAAGTTCTTTCTGTGCTTCTCGAGGAAACCGCGCCGAATGAGATCAAAGACGTGATGATCAATGCACCGGAAGAATGTCCTTGCTGTAGACGTTATGCACCGTAGCTCACTGCAAAGCCTTCGGCACATAACAGAAATCGGCAACGTGAAAGTTCGGCCAATGGTCGCTACAGGTTGTAATGGCACTGTAGGTGTCATTTATGATGTGGATCTTTCCATCTCAGCTAATGACCTGCCAATACTAATAAAGCCAGCGACAGAAGGCATCCGCATCACGCACATTACCAGACTCGGCAACTCACGCTGCTTGAGGCTTGTGTTCGAGGGAGACAGCCTTCCCTCGTATGTCAAAGTTGGCCATGTTCGCCACACAGTGCGTCCATACATAGCGAAGCCACTGCAATGCTACAAGTGCTTCAAGATGGGACACGTAAAAGGTGTCTGTGAGAACAAAGTTGTGTGTCCGCGGTGCGCTGAGTCTCACTCAAAAGACGCCTGCGGTGCCACCGAGTTACGATGTCCAAACTGCCACGGCGCTCGTGAGGCCTCATACAAAGATTGCCCGCGGGTGCGAAACGAGCACACGGTACTCAGGCGTACGGCGCGGGACAATTCAACGCACAGGGAAGCTGTCGCTACACTACGCCGACGACGGCGTCGTGGGCGAAGACCATCACGGAAAGACTGCTCTACCGATAGAGAGAAGTCATCCTCTATCAAAGAGGCTGACCCACAAACACCGAGCTCACTGAAGACGGATACTGCCAAACAGAAGAAAGGGACAGCAGTCGCACCTTCCGAACAGTGGCCCTCACTTCCACGAAGTCAACCTACTTCGGAGCTGCATCAAATCCCGCCGCCCTCGACTACCCCTCAAACCAGTGATGCGATGAATGAAGATCAAGTGATAAGCTTGCTGCAATCGCTGATGAGTACCATGCGTGTCCTGCTGAGTAATATGAAGACTTCGGCTGCGCAGACCGCACTGCATGTGCTGGACACCCTGAGTCCGGTGCCTGCAGCTCTAAGGTAAAACCATGGCCAGCGAGGCACCGTAGTTTCGAGCGGAAGTCAAGAATTCATCTGTCTTTCAGTGGAACGCCAAAGGACTGAAGTCGCGCATGTCTGACTTTAGACAGTTGGTACTTGGGAACCACTTCCCCATTATCGTGATTTGTGAACCCAACCTGTGCGCTTCAATCAATCTGTCAGGATATGAGTGCTTTATGTCCTCCGCTCACAGAGACTGCAGCAAAGTTACTGTATTCATGCGCCATGACCTCACTTACGTTCACCACAGAGTCTCGCCTGATGAGGGGAATCAGTATGTGTGCCTTCTGTGAAGAAGGATAAGGTTGCTTTCACGATTATCGGAGCTTACTTATCTCCATCAAGCCGCCTTGACTGCGAGCGCTTACGCGGTATTCTGACATCGACTCCAAGGCCGTGGGTGATCACTGGCGACTTCAATGCCCACCATTTCCTATGGGGAAGCTCCAGGGACAACTCTAGAGGAAGAAAATTGGTGTCCTTAGCCTCGGAGTACGAACTCTGCGTTTGTAACGATGGAAGCCCTACATACTTACGCGGATCAGCCTATAGCACCTGTTTGGACCTTACATTGCTTTCTCGCTCACTTAGCAGGAAAGTGCACAGGTTTTCGGATCTGGAAACGCGGGGCAGCGACCATATACCAACTTACCTGTGTATAGAAGTGAGACTTCCCCCGCTACGCCACCGATTGCCAAGGAGAGGGAAGACCGCTCAACCCCTTTTTATTGGGTTCCCTCTTGGCTATGTGTCTCAATCACTTTTCACATACAGGGATTCGTGCTGGGGCCGGGAAGTAAGCGAAGTCAACGTGTGACTCATTCCCCATTTTAGCATACCGGAACCTTTGCCGGAAAGCCTCGGGTGACAACTTAGAACTTCTTAAAATCACTTCCTTAACTTCGTCACAACTCGCAAACGCTTCCTTCGACAAGCACGTTATCACGTCGGACACTGCGCCGGGAAGAAGAGCTAACAGGTTCTGCATGCGCCCAAGGAGACCGCCTTAAGTCATTTCGCTTACAGACGTGTTCGAACTTGATGAGGTACTTCGCCATGTCCTCGCCTACTACGAATGGCGGCAGTTCGTCGCTTATTCTCTGACCGCTGACCTGAACTGTCGCAGAAGCTACGCTAGGCGCCTGCGAACACTGTAGAATTACCAATTCTATTCGTTTCAACTCAAGGCGCTCATGTCTCTCGGCCTTCTCACGGCGTTCTCGCCTTTCAGCTTCTTCACGTTCGCGAACTTCTACTTCCCGCCTTTCAGCCTCACTTTGGCGTGCTTTGATATCCGTCCAGGCCTCATCGACTTCCTCAGCCGACACTCCTTCATCCTTCATGATCTCAAGGATCGCTTGCTTTCGTTTCGCACGGCCCAAAGTAAGGCCGAGTTCCTTACAAATTTCGATGAGTTCCTTCACTTTAAGGTTCTCTATCGTTCACACTAGCCTCTTGCTGTTTACCCCTGTTAAAAATGTACTTGCCGTACCGACTATAAGTCTACTAGCAAGACGTGCAAGCAATTTTTAACACTACCGTTTTTACACCCTCCGCATTAACTTTGGTTTCAAAGCGCTCTGACTTGTCTTGAAACAATCAAAGCTCACTGTAATGCTTCACACAGCGCTTCCCTAAACTAGTATAACCTGTGCTAGAGTAGTCTGGTGAACGGAGGGGAAAACATCAGGCACTCACCGTATCGATGTTGCTGACGCCGGCCGATCCCACAGCTGCGATTCACTGTTACGAAGCCCGCCGCCGACGAGGTTACGAAGGGTACCACGAAACTCGCAGCTTACAAGGACATCGGGCGCGCCGACAGTGAAAGGGCTCGAAGCAACAAGATGTCTTCTCTCTGACGCATAGGTCAGCTTTTTTTATAGGCACCGGGTGGACCTTTGCATCACCAACGTCGCTGGACCAATGTCAGCATCTTCCAATGGGGACCCGCCGCTGGGCTGCGTCATGATAATCAAATCCGAAGCCGCTGCGCTTGGTTGCACCCAAAGACGAGTGATGTTGCCACCCATTGCGCAAGACTCGCCACACTGAAAGGCACCGGTTGCTTCATCGGGCCCGTGGGCTGAGAGAGCTCGCTGTGCGTTGCGTAAGACAGACCGGCGGCGCCACCTGATGACGTCATTGAGTTGATCGCGTCAGGCGGGCTCGATCGTTGGCCTTGACCCAGATTGGCTTTGCAGAGGCATTGAAGTTCGGTGTGGACTCCCAGGCGTAACAATGTATATGAAAAAAAAATCACAGCATATCCACGGAGTGCATGACGATCAGTGGGGTGAAGCATCCGTTAGCCCGTCCGCGCTTCCGTCCGCCCGTGCGTCCGTCTGTGCGTCTGTCCACGCGTGCATTCATCCATGCATCCGTCCCTGTGTCCGTCTGTCCATGCGTCCGTCCATCCATGGTCTGTCTGTGCGTTCTTCCATGCGTCCATGCATCCATCTCTGCGCCTGTCGATATGTTCGTGTTGAAACTTTAAGTACCGCCATCTCGCATTTTTTTATAATATATTCGTCATATAGAAGTACCGCCATCCAGTGGACATTCCAAGGACTAAACGAGAAGTGGCACGGCCGGGCTTCAGGAGCAGTACGCGCGCACTCTCTTATAGCCTGTGCTTCGTGTCTCATTCCTACCTTTCATCGCCGCTAGTACATACCACTGCGACCCGACCCCCGCTAAACCTTGCTAAAAACCAAGGAGGTTACTCAATAAACAAATGTATCGGGCCAGTGCGTACGAATCCATCTTGGTAGGAAGCGCAGCAACTATTACACGGAACACATAACACAAGCGCTTAACTTCCACTTGAGGTCAAGGAGGTTACACCCTTCGAGTTTAACGTGGAAACTTTTTGTCAGAGAGTGCTCAAAGTGCGCACTTCGGTTCGTAGTTTTTTTATGGGAAGGGGGGGGGATTGAAGCATTCAATATTGCCGTGCGTCCACGCTGTATGTAGTCGTCGTCGTTGAAGTAGGTAGCCACCTCCACAGCCGGACTAGACAAGCGGCACGTGCGCCCTTTTAAATTGAGGAGAAAACCCACGCGCGTTAATCACAAATAAAAATATAGTTGTTTCTGAATAAATAACTTACAAATACAAGTACTGCTGACTTAATCTCCAATAAAATTTGCCTTGCATTTGATGCTTACTAAAAAAAACTAGTATCAGAAGGGCGCACTTTGAGCACTATCTGACCAGAAAGGGTTGCCACGTTGAATTCTTTAGGTGTAACCTTCCTCGTTTTATCAAGGTTTAGTGGGGGCTGGGCAACAGGGCCATGAATATAGTGAACTAGTTTATAGTCATGAACTAGAGGCGGTGAAAAGCGGGATGAAGACACTAAGCGCAAGCCATAAGAATGTGCGTGACTGCCAGCTCTCGTTTAGTCCTGGGAATGTCCGCTGCATGGCGGTACTTCTATATGCTGAATATATGATCAAAAGATGCGAGATGGCTGTACTTGGATTGTTCAATAGATGGACGGACGGATGAATGGATGCACAGATAAACAGATGCACAGACGGACGCACGGATGGATGGATGGATGGATGGATGGATGGATGGATGGATGGGTGGATGGATGGATGGATGGATGGATGGATGGATTGATGCAGAGACGGACGCATGGAAGAACGAACGGGTGCACAAACGTATGGATGGATAGACACACGGACGGTCGCACAGAAGGACGCACAAATGGACGGAAGCAAGAATTAATGGATGGACGGACGCTTCGCCCCTCTCATCGTGCACTACGTAGATATGCTGTGATTTTTTTAGTAAGCATCAAATTCAAGGCAAATTTTATTGTAGATTAAGTCACCGATACTCGTCTCTGTTGGTTATTTCATCAGAAACATCTTTTTATTTATGATTAACGTACGCGGATTTACTCATCAATTCAAAAGAGTGCGCGCGTGCCGCTTCTCTAGTCCGGACGTGTAAGTGGCTACCTACTACTACTACTACTACTACTACTACTACTACTACTACATACATACATACATACATTGCGGACGCACGACCCACGGCGTAAAGAGCTTTGTCCCTAAAAGACAAGGTTGATTACGTGGGGGCGCACCATATAAAGGTAATGTTCAGGCACCTTATGCGCCGTTCTTGTGTGCTCTCCATACAGCATACAAAGGACGAGATATCAACCGATGCAAGCTGTCGCATCGTCACAATGAACATCCCGAGATCGGAACCAACACCGCCCTTCCGGCCTTCGCCCGGTTGCCGCGTGGTACCTGTCCAAGCTGGCCTTTCAGACGTACACAGACGCTTCTGGCGCTTCAGACCTTCCAGCCGAACGCCCCGATGTGAGTCTTGGCATTGAGGGGTGGCTCAATTTTTCCACACTGAAGCCTCTGCATACGAAAGCGTTCCTTGTTTGGGTCCACGAAGACATCAGTGGCCTATTTCTGCGTGGAAATGAGGTGTAAGAAATGAGCACGAACAGATGGCAAAGAAAAAAATTCCGTCAGCGGGAATGGGTTCAAAAGTGGAGAGCCCTGTACGCATTCTCAACGACCACTCTATAGTCCGACGCAACCGGAGATATTAGACACCAGCGACATAAATTTCACACTTATTTCACGCTAACTTTACGAACAATCGTATAATAATGCTTGTACTACAGTACCTGGCGTTCCCACGCATATTCACAATTTGATAATTTCACTCAAAACATTCGATCGTTTGTAACGTAGCTAACGCTACATTGTAAACGTTCGAAGAATTGGCTGTCGGCATTTGGTTGGTCTTCAACGTCAATGTTTTTCAAACTGCATATATGGAGTACAGATGCTTTGAATCTCCTTATTGCTGAAGTCGCCTCGCATGGCCGGCCTTAAAAAAATGTTCACGTAGTAGAGTAACGCGATAAATAAAGGGTGCTGTATGTGGGAGAGAAGAGTCTAATCGACCGTAAGATCGGCAGAGACACGCATATGCAAGTACCAGTTCACTCTCATCTGAGCGATGTTGTGCTCACGCCCTCGTTCGCTACCGCTGAAAAAAAAAAGGGCGCTGAGGAAGAAAGTGCTGGCGAAATCATGGCATTTTGAGTGAAGACACCTCATTAGCCTCCATAAGAGTGCCATGGAGTGGGGGAAAAAGCTCGGCGAGCTCTCTCCGTTGCCGACGTGGCTCGTCACAGGTGCTGCTCGAATAAATTAACTGAAGTTAGGCCCTCCCACGATGCTATGCCCTCCGGCTAACGCCAGCGCGAAGCGTCGGAGCACCGGTGCTTCCCAGCCTCTCCACAGGAGTGCGCGCTCTCCCTTTCTCGGCAAGTCGTGCTGCGTCCTAAGCTTCCTTTTTTTTCCACAAGCCGTTTTCCACCACCCCGAAGTTCACTTCTGTCCCCGCCTTTCGACCACCTTTCCTTCCCAGATCTCGTTTAGCACTTCTCTGCATATAAAACTGTCTAAGGGAGCCGCGACACCTTTTTTTTTGTTTTTTTCACACTGCCTACCTTGTGTATGCCATTCGTGGGACACCTGCATTAGCGTGTGGTCGCCTTTTCATTGTAGTCGATTACTAAGTCAAATTCTTGGTCCACGCATTCGCTGTACATGCTTCCTTTGTAGCCCTCTGTCGGGCTTATAATCTGCTTAAAATTCAACCTCACATGATTTACTACCTCTTTATTTCTTGTTTCACTTACTGTACTGTATCGCTGTACACTTTATATCTCGAGCTCAGCTAGTCTGTAAACTCATTTAAAAAACCAATTACAAGGCATATATTACAAGGGCCTTTATTGTGTGTGTCCATTCGCTGGCCGGGAGGCTTTCTGTCCTAATTAAGCTGTATGTACTCATCAGTGATCTTGGCATGTCTTTTTTTTATTACTTGTTCAGGCAAGGGCCTAAATAATTGTAAATGAAGGTGCGAATTGCAGTCGCCCAATAATTCCTTATTATTGGGCAGCTGGCAGCGCGTAAAGATGTCACTTGTTACGTTACGCCAGCAGGCAGATAGGGAGTGTTCCGGACTCGCCGCTAAGACATCGATCGGACCTAACACTCCCAAGTTTCAAATTCTAGTATACCCACTTAAGTGGACGCCGGGATGACCACCGTTGTGGCTCAATTGACTAAGCATCGGACGCGTAAATCAAAGGTTGGAGATTCGGTCCCTGCACTATTTATCATTTCGTCTGCCTTACTTTTCTCACATTTGTATCACAATTACTACAAATGTCATCCCTCATGTTTTATAAGGCATTATGCTCTGTTTGTTCTCATTCGAAAGAAGTATTCTGGTACTTAAAGTCGGTTGAGCACTCGTAATGGCGTGAATAGTTTGAGTACGCCAAAGATGACTGCCAAGCAACGGAAGACCCACGAAGAATTGACGAGTCCGTGCCCTCTCGGGCAAAAAAGGGCCAGTTAAGCTTAGCATGTGCGTGCCTCATCTTTCTTCCTTTCTTTCTTTCTTTCTTTCTTTCTTTCTTTCTTTCTTTCTTTCTTTCTTTCTTTCGTCCTCTCTTTTTTTCTTTTTTGTCGCTTGGCACAATACCTCCTCCTAACTTTTTTCTTCCATGCCCAGAATCGGACCTTGACCCACGTGCTCTGCAGCGCGACACTTGACTTGTTTTATGTACCAACAACGAGTATGCATCTGTACCCAGGCAACAGAGAAGTATAACAAATGGCTGAACACAGGAGAGCCCTCAATCTAGACAGAACCAACTATTAGAAAAACGGTGCCTGCACGTAAATACGCATGTACGTAACCGGCGTACCTCCGTACACTCGCCGGCGCACGACACCATCCCTGACATGTGCGAGCTATAAAAGACGCGATGAAAAGAAAACAAGCTATCGAACAGTATCAGTAAAATTATAGCTCGCAGTTCTCTGTTAGTCGGTGGTGTGAAAATACCATGTTTTAACTTACACAGGATTGCTCTCTCCAGTATCATTGGTGAGCCTGGTGACCTGAACGCTCCACCCATCTTAAAATTAGCCGTCACCTGGACCCCGAAAGTGAGCTCTTCACCTGCACACCGCAACCATTCCTCTCATCTGGAAGTGCACTCACCGTTCGTCCGCACACTGCTATACCATCAGTGGCGAGGCAAAACTGCGGGGCCAAGAGCTGGGAATACCACCAAGTAGAGCTCATTTATTGGGGAAAACTTGGTGTCGAGAATCGGATGGAGAAAGGGAGTGCACTGTTTCCACCAAAGGCCACCTATTCGAGACCTTTCATTCGTCGTCAAGGGTTCTACGGATTCCGTTTATTCACACATTTCGTGTATTGTAGCTCGACTTCGAGCGCACTAAATAACTGCAATATTAGCGCTTGTCGATGTGCAAGTGCTTGCACGTTCTAATACGCTCGATGTGGATTAGGCTGGCCATCGAATGTCCTGTTCTGTTGCATCTTTTTGTGACACCCACTGTCCAGTTTAACAAGCTATATGCCTTGCAATAAAGTCGGAATCTAGGTCAGTTGAATTAGCTAAAAAAGCACAGTTGCAAGCCAAGTCGTTGTTTGTGAGAGTTCTGTCTCACTCTTTCGTGCCGTCTTCTTGACTGGTTTATACTTTAGCGTCAAGTACAGTGCCCCAGTGTGGGCTTGCAATGCGTGCAATAAGAATCCCCTCGTATCCATGGGGAATGGGCCAAAGCGAACTACGTATCTATTTTTACATGACAACGTTCTCGTCTGCGTTACGATTCAGCGGCAGTTGTTTTAGGGGCAAAACTCCTTACACCGTGGGTCGCTAGTCCCATGTCATCGTCGTAGTATCCACCTCTTGTTTAGTCCTTGGAATGTGCACTGGATGGCGGTACTTGTATATGATGAGTATGTGATGAAAAGATGCGAGATGACAGCACTTGTAGTGTTCACTACATGGACGGACGCACCAACGAACACCCAGACAGATGGATGCACGGACAGGCGCACGGACGGACGGATGGACGCACAGACGCTTAGCCACATTCATGATCATTCACTCCGTTGATACGCTGTGATTTCTTTCATGTTGACAGTCAATGGTAACCGCACAAGAAACAAAGAGAGCGTGAGAAACAAGTGACTTTATTGTGGATCAGCTAGAACCCAGGCCTTCAAGTTGGGCATGTGATCCTATTGCGTTGTCTCAGGGCGACTTCCTCAGATCGCCGTATCACGCGGAGTTGTACGTTTGGTTCAAGGCTGAACATCACAGCCGCGCATGCTCCGCAGCGGGTAACTGTTAAAGACCACAGGTGGTAAAAAACACGACCAAATCAATTATTGCCAACCTGCACGAGCATTTGTAGTGGATACAGGCACCGAACGTAATATTAGTGAGTCATTGCATTGCTACTAAGAACAAACTTCTCTCTTCCTCCAACTCATCCAGTTTTACTTGTCCTCCTTCAAAGTAGGATAGCCTAGCGGACTTGGGCTAGTCAGCCGACCTGCCCGTTTGTTATGTATCTTTCTCTTATGTGTTTTGCAATCAATACATCTTCCTCTCAATAGGTTGTACCCACTCACCCTCACGATACTAGGCTACTCTGTGCATCGGAAAAGTAGGGCCCCTCAAGCTGTTCTCACAACATTTGCCTGTCCTTCTCACGTCTTTTTGATAATGAGGAATAAGACCTCTATCTGAACTCCAATTCTTTTATCTCTCTATTTTTTAACTGCTTCACATTCACCTTCGACATTTACAGCGTGAAGTGACAACACAGAGTATAAGACACACACTGCACGTGGAGCGCTGTTTAACTTTTTTTGTGACATTCACACATTGTCGACCAAGCAAAATAATGAGAATGCAGTGAATTGTTTGTTTATTCGGTCATTTATATATTTATTTATTTAATTATTTACTTACTTATTTATGTTTTAGAAATAAAAAAATAATAGGTTGGTAGCTAGCAAGCTAGAGTGACTATACACTTTCAGATTCCCTATGCAGGCCGTCCTTCGAAGAGCTCAGCTCGGCCGTGGTCATGTTGACGGACCGTATCACTCAAGTAGACACGTGGGGACTGTTTCGTTTTATGCACGTTAGCACTTAGCCCGGGGTACGACACATCGCATCTCGTTCCGCGAACCTCGGTTCATACTGCTCACACTTTCGCACTCGGCTGCTCAATAGCCGCCCAGCGAACGAGAAGAAGGGGGGGGGCCGGGGGGGGGGGCTAGGGGGGCCGGGGCGGGGCTCCCATATTGACTCCGCCTAACAACCATTCCTGCACATAACACACACATATACACACAAACACACACACACACACGTGCGGACACACTCGTAGACACACATACAAAGAACGAGGAAGCGACGCGACTTGTCCATACTTTTTCTTTCTCTTTTACTTCCGCTCCGCTGAGCGGACAGCGAGCGGAGACCGAGCGTGTACGAAAGGAACGCAAAACGGCAAGGAAAGGCCAGACGTGGCTTCTTCTGGCGAACTTCCCCGCGCTGTCACCGATAGCCGGTCGGAGCGTTTGTTTTGATTACACGCTTCGACGCTCCTCGTATACCGTGTTGTCATTCGGAACGGCCGACGCCGATCTCGGCGAACGCTTTCCGGAATGGACCACGTGGGGAACATCATGGAACCCTACACACCATCGTATTAATGGGCTACTGTTCTTGAACCTCCTCTGTTCTTTTTTCTCATCGTGGAGCTATATATTTATAGAGACCTTCTATCTCTAAGCGTTTTCTGAGTGCCCATGAATATTACATTTATAGGTAGTTTGCCCAACTTTATGAGTGAGCGTTTGTAGAATTTAACGTAATGATGTCTTACGCAATGGTACGTCTATTATAGTCGTCGTTTATGCTTTGTACTGCGAAAATGACAGCTGTGATTCAAGGATCTCTGATGCCAGCTATGTAACGAAGGTACTTGCTGTGCCAACAAAGTGCGAAATAGTGTAACCATTCCGCTCTCTCTCTCTCTCTTTTTATTTACCATCACGTAAGACTGAACATGTGAGTGATGGCAGCCTGTAAGAATAGAAGCTCCCGTCTCGAGTAGGTCGTTTCACGTGGTTTATTTGACTCCCGGCTCGTACAACTCTTTCTTTTTCTCGGGAGCATGTACCTGATCAAGCATTACATAAAATATAGAGGAGGAGCAAGACTAATAAGAAGAAGAGAAGGAAGCTTTGGGGGATGATCTCACACCGAAAAATTGTCCTCTTTCCACCACCGTGCTTTATTACATCCGACGCTCCAAATACTTGCGGCTTTGCAAAAGCAGAGAAAACAGTTTTGACAAAAACTGATCCCACTGTAAAAGAAACACGCGAAAGCCCTCCTCTGTGTGTGGGTTAGGAATGCGCTAATCTGTGGAATGCAAAACCGGCAGCACGAGCGTTTAATTACCTATAGGATGAAAGTACGCCGTCTTTGAGAGAGTGACTAATGCCCACCTTTCTCTCTGTCTCTTTGTCTCGTTCTTACGTAAGCTTCGTCTTGACGTTTACGGCATTCACGCTTAAAGCTTTGAGAACCGCGTTGTGATGGGCTGGATAGCGACTTAGTAATGTTATAACAATGGTGCGTTGCAGAACTTTTTTATACTTCACGTTTACGTTTGTCACATTTTTTACTTTCTTTTTTTTAGCCGCTTTGTGGTAGCGCATAATGTGTCGCGGTCGCCTCAGGGGACGTTTAATGCACTACTTGTTTTCGCTACAAAGTCGCACCGTCATGGCTCCGTGAGCTTGTCACTGTCTAGAAAGAATACCGTGGTTGTTAGTGTAAGGGACATTTGTTATAGACAGAGTGCCCCGCCTGATATATTGTGAAGCAGCCAACCGAAAAGCAGTAACGCAGTGTCGCATGTATTAGCCGCAGCATCACTTTTTCATGCTGTGCGTTGAATCCAGCCGCTAACACCAGTTTTGACATTTTGAAGGCTGTCGAAAATCGCTGCGCACTTATTTCTGCGCAGTTATTTTCATAAAATATTTAACGTTGCAACTTCGCAGGTAAGAGATGGTGCGGTAACCAGTTGTAGCGATGGGTGATGTGGAGTTGCTTGGGTAAGTGAAGAAGGAAGTTAGACGGGATTAGTGGGAATCGTTAGATATTCAAGATGATATAACGCATGAGCAGAAACCTCAGCGTAAAATGTTTGAGGCTGCGCTGCTTCACACAAACCCTTGCCATACTAAGTACTGGTGTGGCCGCAGATTACCAAAGTAATTTAATGACACGTACCATGCTGCTTGTAAGTGTAGGCCCTTCATTACGTATAGTATTCGGAGAACATGTATACCTGGTAGCGGTATTCTTTGAAGCAAAGAGATGCCGCTAAAAAGTCGAGTTCATGCAATGGTCAAGATTATATTTATAGTCGGACTTTCCTATGCCCTGCTCGCAGAAGGCAGCCGTTCTTTATTTCAACCATTGGCGTGCGCCGTTCTGCAGCTCCCTTTATTTTCAGGCAGTTGGGAACTGGAAGCTGCCATCCTTCCACTAAGTGCATCATCTATAAAGCAGCCACCTTGGATATGCGTTGATCCTGCATTTGAATCCTGAAACGTGACAAATTTTTAGTCATCTGCCAAGCAGTGTTATTTCTGAATTCAAACGCCTTGCTTTGTTGATTTGTGCAACAAACGGGTTGCGTGGAAGATTTTTTTTTCATTTCATGAGAATTTCTTCGTATGGTGGGTTTCTACATAAATGATATATTCTTTTCTCGCCTTCAGCCCCCTAGTTTCTGCGTAGATATGTGCGTTTCTTCAGTATGATTTATCGTTGACAGGAGGCGATTGCGTAGAAGAGAGGCTTATAAAAACCGTGTGCACCAGACCGATCACATGGGGAAGCCAAAAAACTTGTCGCCGTATATCTTCTTTACGACTGTGTTTGGTGTATGCCCACAAGACCCTTTCAGTAAATGCGTTGTTCGTCGAGGTGGGGCTTCTCTTCCTTACGTATGTGAAGGTATACAGCGTTAGAAATATTTTATTTGTTTATTTTTCCCGTAAGCAAGAAAGTTGCCCGCTCTGCTTTGATTCGTGAAGCAGTGAATTACTGTGCAAATAGGATGGAGGTTCACGATATTATCACGTGTACATGTGAATGCCTACTTATTGGACATAAGAGTTGCCCAATTCTACTAGGTCAGTCTTCTAGATGCTTAGGCATTCGGCTGCTGACATATCGAGTCTTGACCAATGCGCGTGATTAGCTTAAACTCTTGTTTTCTTCTCGTGTTTTCTTTCTCGTTCAACAAGCCTCTTTTTTTTCAGTTTTGCAGCACTCTATAGGGGTCCGACTTGTGGTCGGTCCGTATATTTCACGTCGTTCATCAGATTTAATCACAATCAAGATCAAGTGGTCAATACAGCCCTAAAATCGGGCTAGCAATGCTTCAGAATAGCGTCAGAAAAGTACGAGGTATAAAATAATATGAATTACAGAAATAACCAAATCCCTAGCAATGTTCCGGAAAGATGAGGTCAACTTCTGAATCACACAAGAGAGGGCATCACCACCTCGCCACGCACATGATAGATCATTCCACCTATGCTTCTTCAATGCCACATTTGAAGGAGAAACAACCTTATGGGACTCGCTGCAAACGACACGCATATCAAATGCAGTATCAAACGAGAAGTCGATTGAGTGCAGGAAGAAGTGGCGCGCATGTGGCACACCGAGTTTGCAGATCTCCCTAACTAGATTGTCGTCGTACCGGGGAATGCTTGCACGCTTTCTTGAAGTAAACTCCACGAGGCGTTTTTGCTTAGTTTTTCTGAGGAGAAAATTATTAAAAAGACTAATCATTTTTTACAATGCTACTTCAAGGCATTTGCACAAACAGTACAATGTACGACGTTTCTACAATAACAATCTTGTGCTTGCCGGGTTCATCTTCGCCCCGCTAGATGGTGCCACCTAACCAACCTTCGAGGGGCTTCAGTCTTCCTAAGCTGACTTTTCTTGAAGTGAAGATCCTCAGTTCATGGCTCTACGCGTCGCAGGCCAGTAAAGCGACGCGGGCATTGCTACGTTTCATAAAGTCGATCAGAGTGTAACTGACGGCTTTTAGACTTGAAATAGTCAGGCGCGGATGTATCCACATTGTGATCTTCTACATCTCCTTTCTTTCTTCTATTTTAATACCCCCAACCACTCCCCCGGTGCAGGGTAGCAAATCAGACGTGCGTCTGGCTGACCTCCCTGCCCTTCCTCCTCCTCCTTCTCCTCCTCCTATGATTTCAGTATTCTGGTATGCCAGGTCACTCTAGCATCAGTAATCCGACTGAAAGAAGGTGATGGAAATTTACGCTTGCACTTCAGCTTGTTTTGAGCCGGCGGATGGAGTCTCCGCAAAGCTGACATCGTGAGTAGCCGTGAACGAAGCAGTATTTGCGAGATAGGGTCGCAGACTTTGTAAAGCCCACCCGACGAGTAGTTCACGTTCCGTGAAAGTATACATGCCATACAGATCCACGCATGCGCGCATTCCTTCCGATACGTGGCGACATGGTAGCGTAAAGAAGTATACATATAAGCTCAAAGTCCCTATTACCGTCATAAACCGTTCGGTTGACGCAGCGGCGGCAACTGTATCAACAGCAATCACGGGGTGCCCATGCTACGCACGTTCTCTGGTTTCGCCGCAGTAAAGCGGTATTTAGCGCTGGATTTGCACCTACACCAACAGCTGTACAAGAAAGACATGTTTTTTTTTTTTATCACCGCTCTCAGATCGAGTTTAACGGTGAAAATGATTTACCTCCTTGCTTTTCCTTCTTTTATCTCTATCTCATGCATCACTCACACGGGAACTCATCAACGAAAATTCTATCGAGAGATATAACTGTGTCGAATGTTAAACTCCACCGACCCAGCGTGTGCTTCGTTTGTCGTGGTCGTTTTCATGTGCCCCTTTAGAGTGTAAACTCGTAAGAACATCGTGTATGTAGCATGTCTTTTGACAATGAACAAAAGGACGCTCCCCTTCCCCACACCCACTCGTGAATCGGAGGTTGGGGATGGTTGGGGGTTCTTCGGCTACACCCTTGTCCTCGTGGCCCCTCCCCACATTAATCCATCCTACTCGCCTCAAGAACATTTAGGTGAGGTACAGCATTAAAAAGCTCGTTTGGTAGAAACTCCGGCATCGGCCGTTGGTGTCAGCGTCGTTAGTTGCGAGCAAAAATTTTTCTTCTTGTGCGTGACCGAAAAAGCCCGGGTCCGAGTGACGATCGACCCTAGTTCATTTACGTGGCAAACCGGTGCTCTACCACAGAGCCAATCTTCTGCTTGGAAATAAAGTGAAAAGATTGTTCATGCTTTAAAAACACACGCGTTCTGTATACAGGCTTCACAATACAACACGTAATATTGCAGTAATATTGCGTGCCATAAGCGTATACGTTGTCATCGGATGTCAGAACATGGGATTCTCATAAGGACTATCATATCGGGGGCGCGGGGTCTCCCCTGCCTCTTCCCTGGACCAAAATACAGTTTTAATCATCATCATCATCGTCGTCGTCTTCATCATCATCATAAGGACTTTGCGATTTAAAGCTGGCCATTTATTACAAAGGCACTCACGCTAGTGCGCGTATTCTCTTAAGATCGCGTATTGGGTTCATAAGAAGTTCGAAAGCATTTCACGCGTATAATTGCTCGTGGATTAAATCCTGCTACCCATGACATAGAATGCAGCCATATGAAAGAGTTTCAGTGGCACAAGCCACTTTCAACTTTATCGATAACAATGGGTAATCCACAATTTAAGCTTCTGCAGTAACATCATACAACAAAAAGTATGCACTAAGTGGTTGAAGTAAGGACAGGACAGGATATCGCTATCACGTTCAACTTTAAAAAGTGAAGCTTAAGTGTCTCCCAATTTTTCCTTGATTCACGCTTTATTATAAACGTGTCATTTGAGAAGTAAGAATCGTTCCTTTAAGTATTTATGACGTCACGCGTTCCAGGCGGTTACCTCAAAGTCCGTTCCCGCAGCAGCATAACTCCTCAGGCCTTTTCCAAGCACAGTCATATTGGTGTCATAAAACCCCAAAAGATGGGATTCGAGACCACGAACTATACGCGTCCTCCTCACACGTCCCTTATTTGCGTGGGAAATACGACAAAGCTTCAATGTGAGGCATTTATAGCTATTGTTCCTTTCCTCGCCGTTCACGGGCAAAGGCGCGCAATAACGGCGGTGGCCGCTGCCTCACGTCCGCCACAGGACGGCGATTTGGGGCCAACGCCGCAGTGTTACCCACTTCCTCTCAGCCGCTTGCTCGCCTCGCACGCCGCATCAGGACGTGCTCGGAGCAAGGAGGCATTTAGCGACGGCTGGGCTTCCCACCACAGGACGCGTCAACGCGACCGATACAAAAGGCGAGGAAACGCTAGGCTCATCAAGGAATCACGCAGCGGGAAGGTATACAAAGCGGGACACGTCGCAGGCTGACAAAGCACATCGCAAAAGAAACGCTGCAATGCATCTTAGTCTCGTTTCGAGGCAATCCCCACAGTGTCTGTCCCGTTTCCCAATCTTCCTTTTCTTCGTACCCTGTAGCTTCCTTCTGTCCCGTTGTCCTGGCGCCAATTCATAGGAACATCACGTTGCTCATCACATATCCATTCGTACGTGTCCCCGTGCTTTTGATGTCGCCTTAGCAATGCGCGGCTCGGATGACTCGCTCGCATGCCTTACACCGGTAACGTGTTGCGCGATTGGCAGAACACGACGGTCGCCTCACGTAGCACTTCGGTGGCCAAGCGGACAATCGTCGCTAGCTTATAGCTATGCTGTAGCTTATTTTTTTGCTTGCTGCTAAAAAAGGCATTAATGCGGTCTTAGCCCCCACGCAGAGGTTGTAGATACGCTAAAAGAAGGAACCCGACGTGCAACGCAATCGCGAGGAGGCGTACATGGTTTCAGGGCCCGAATGGCAGTACCCACTGTCGCCCTTGCATATGCCAGCTATAGTCGGGGAAAAACGGTTGTAAAGTATGTAGAAGTCGAACAAAATGCTGGTAAGATGCGTGAAGTTAAACCGTACCGCCATTCGATTGCAGTAAAACTGTATACCTGTCACAGATGATATGACAGCCATTACCTGCAACGAGCCTCAGGAAGGCTTTTGTGCAAGAATAGAAAAAGAAAGATAATGCCGTGAAATATACAGCTATAGAAGCACAAACAACATCATCAGAAGCTTGTTATCTTGTTCTGATATGAGTCAAGCTCAGTGCTTTGGGATACGTGGCAAAAGCTCAGAAATGAAGACGAAAAAAAAAGCAAGGTTAAAGATAGAAATGAGCGCAACCATGGGGTTTCCTATAAATACAGCAGAGGAAACTCTGGCGCTGGTGTCTATGGGAGCAGCAACGCATGTCGCTTCAGCAAGCATAGAAATGATGGGTAGTACATGTATTTGTTTAATATTATACGTTCGGTTTCGTGTGGCTTGGCGCTCTTTTGTCACGAAAGAACAGTCAGCAAATGTTCAGCAGCTATGATTCACTACCTTAACCTCTTAGGCTCGCCTATTCAAACCAGGTCATGGAGTTCAAAATGATTTTTTGTTTCATTCGAAAAAAAAAACAGCACTAAACAAAGCCACAAGTGCATTCTAAACCCAAAAGCACGAAGACTAGGCAAATCCATGTTCTACGTACCCATCCTTTCCATCACAATTTTTTTCATTTCCATGAAATAATGGTTATTGTAATTGAGTGTACAGGAGGAGGTACCGGAGTCAGAGACTGAATTGGGACCTCCTATGCAGGCTAAACATTGAGAAAAATGTGACGTTTGCATTTATGGGAAGGAGAAAAAATTCCAATGTGCATTTAGACAACAGTGGTTACAAACAATTCTAATACCTATTATATCAAAAGAGAAAAAATGTGATACACTCGGAAGAAGGAAAATAGGTTTGCGATATATAAAAAATGAAAAAAAAGATACCAAAGTATTTAGGGACTGCGTAAACAAAAATTTATTTAGTGTTATACTGATTGATAAGCAACTTTTTTCAATTCTTTGACAAATGAGCTTAGAGTCATTTATTTCAATACAGATGGCTATGAGTTCCATAGGGAAAATGCACTGAAATGAGCGGTTTTTTTAACGTTCATCTCATGTTCGCTGAATGATCGCAGCGCCAGGGTCCCATTTATTTAATTTAGAAAACTCCATGAGTGGAATGGCCATTTTCTTGAGATGGCTACACACGAGCAACCAAGAGCCGGGTAGGGATACGTCACTACCCAAAAGAAAAAGCAGGTGTGCATACGGGAAATCAAACCCAGTACCTCCTGAATTGGTGGGGTAAGCTTTACCACACCACCCGGATAAAATTCAGCGTGTCAGAGGAACGCTTCTGCGTTTCCTGTTTCAGACTGAGTCGCTCTGCATTTCTCCGAATATTAACGCACTCATCCGATAGGTCAAAGTAGTTTATTTGACCACATCTCCGCCGCCCATTGTAACAAAAGTAGGAGTGTGCGTCACTTTCTTCTGCGAGTGCTAGCTTGCCACGTATAGGACTCTATTTGAAGAAACACGTAAAATCTTTTACGATTCTCCGAAGGAAGTATAGTAATATCCTTGGAGAGTTCACGTGTATACCTTTCAGGAGAGTCATATACACTGCCTGTCAGAATTCACACAAAGAGTTCAGGAACTCTGTTCGTTTCTTAGAGCGCAGTGGTACAACGAGGATGCTTCAAATATGAAGTTGCTTCTCACACGACGAATAAATCGAGGTTCCCGATCTTTTATTACAGCGTTTTTCTTTTCTTTTCCTTTTCTGTTTCTTCTTTTATCTGCTGTTCTTATTATATACATATGTATTCATTGCTTTCTTGGCTTGAACAGTGAAAATTATTGTGTTAATTGTTTTGCATTTATTATATATTTATTTTTACTTTAATCGTACAACATATGAAGTATGAATTTGTGGTGTCCTTTTTTTCTCTTTTCTCTGGTACTTGGGTTATTACGAAATCATTTTCTATGTCACTCCTTGTGTTCACTATGGGTGTATGAAACACTCACCCTAAACTGTTTTTATGTCACCTATTGTATCAACTATGTCCTCTTGAAACTGCCCACCTGCTTAGACCTAAGGGTCTGCAGTATGTAATAAATAATAATAAAAACACATTTGTTGCCCTGAGCAACGAAGTTATAGAACGACCACATTCGAGCCACGTCCACTGCGCGGATGAAGCTGGGCGCACAGCTCCTCCACTATACAGCAAGACAACTTTCCCGATTCTTATCTGAGCCCCCGCTGAGCCTAGGGTCGACGTCTCTCCGAACGAAGGGATTTAGGGTCATGACCTGTGGTCAAGGGAAGACGGATTCCCGCTGCTACCGCCACCGCCTGCAGCATAGGTTTCCATTTCTTGTGTTTCAGGAATGACCCTCGTTTCTCTTGCCAGAAACACGCACTCTCATTTCTCGGCCAATGGAAACGTGTGACTGGCGTCTTTCTCCTTCTCTATATCGAAAGTTTCAGGTTACCTCTACGCTTATTTCTATCCTTTATCTTTTTCCCTCACGGCAGGGAGTTCCGCTGTCTTACAATGCTCACCGCATTGGCTGTTAAATAGGCACGTAAGCGAACGTCGCAGGCCGTGTAACAATTTTGACGATGCTCGGAAACAACATTTAAGGCACAGAACGAAGACAACATTGAAGCGTGGGGCTATGCAAGCTAGATCGCTAGTCCCAACAAGATGGCACTGAGCAAAAAGCAAGAAACCTGGACAGAAACATCATCTGCTCGTAAGAATGCAAAAAACATGGTGGGCGTGGTCACAGACCGAAAAGGAAACGTCACAAGTTGTGCCTCCATAGCCCAAGCCTCTATCACAGAAGCGGAGGAGATAGCGATCGCGCTGGCAATCAAGGAGGGCAGGGAGCGAAAAGCCCCAATGACAATAATCACAGACTCGAAGGCTGCATGTAGAAATTACGAAAAAGGTAGAATATGTGTGAAGACCTTCTAAATTCTAACCAAAGCTCACAAGGACTTCCCTATTGAATACACCCAAACCATTATCTGGGCGCCAGGGCACGAGGGCGTCACCGGGAACCAGTTTGCGGATGAGGCGGCTCGAGGCTTCACAAATTACCGAGCTTCCTTGCACACTGCAATAGAGGATCCAACACCCCTAGACCCTAACCTTGGTGCAATTCTTCAGTATTACAGGGACAATAGAAAAGTGTATCCAGCACCACATAAGAAACTCACAGCAATGAAATCGGTGGCATTACGCAGAATCCAAACAAACACATACACGAACTTACACAGGCTGCATGTATTCTACCCCACAGCATACAAAGATATATGTCCGTGGTGTGGGGCCACACCAACTCTGTTTCACTTCACGTGGGAGTGTACGCATCACAATGAAGAACACAACAACATGAACAACACAGAGGAACAATGGGAGGCGCTGCTGTCCAGCTCGGCCATTGTTGATCAGCGCTGGCTGGTCCAACGGGTAGAGATGATGGCTAGGGCCAGCGGAGCCCTGGAATAGGGGCCCGACCATTTGGAATGCTCCGCGTTATGCGCAAATAAAGTTTTCTATCTCTCTCTCGTAGGAAATCGCAGCCACGCTTCTCTACATGCTCAATATCAGATTGGTGGCGTTTTTCATGGCGTCGTGCCACAAAGATGAAAAAAAAAAAAAAACTTCGGGATCCTTAAGCTTCGCCTTTAAGAGTTCAACGCGATAGCGACATCCTGTTCCTAGTTCACTACCGAAAAAAATCATTATCACCCATGAATTCATTCAGTAAGCCGATGACTGCTTCCACACACTGGAGAACATCGCTATCAACTGTTGTGAAAGCAGTAACAAAAGCGTAAGCGTAATTTGTATGGTAAAACTGGTAGCCATTGCAATGTTCTTTTTCATGAACGTCTTGAATGATCATGTCCTTAAGCTTCGCCTTTAAGAGTTTAACGCGATAGCGATATTCTGTTCCTAGTGCATACTACTTTCAAAATAGCTTGTGTCAGAAAAGCTTTTGCACGCCGCTTCATTTTGTGTATTGGGTAGCATGATTTAAACCACCGGCAATCGTGCACTGAAATGTCTTCCAACTTTCTGTGCGTCCACTTCGTGGCCTTAGGGCAAACGCGCAGTAACGTGTGCCTTTTTGTAGTGGGTGGCCTGCTTTCAACCACTAATTTATAATAACTGCACGCTCTGACGCCCGACTGCAATGTACGCTTGTGTACCATGCATTATTACTGCGATATTGCTTTAACGAGAACTAGCTGACAATAACGTTAAGGAAAGTATAGGGGATGGTAATAAATGTAATTGTATTGTAAATCCAGAGTAAACGAAGTGAACGAAACGATAACTAGCTTGGCAGCGGTAAGATCCGAATGTGCGACCTTCGAATAACGCGTTCGAGTGTATATATATATATATATATATATATATATATATATATATATATATATATATATATATATATATATATATATATATATATATATATATATATATATATATATCTTATGAGACCACGTCCGGTACGGCAGCAACCAGGTTATCCTTTTTTAATCCAGACGCACGAGCCAGAGAGCCAGCCCGCGTGACATACGATGATGATCACTACAATGGTTTGGTCATACAGATGAAGATGAAGTACATAGTCAGTGCTCACACTATTTTCCCCCCCTTCGCGAAAGAGGGCAGCAAGTTAGAAAGAGTTGGGACGCCGAATATATCGTTTCAGTCGAGAGACGTGAGCGATCTCGGTGTGGCGGCGACGACGATCAGAAGCCGCGTTGACAGGAGCAACGCGATAGTTGACTTCAGATGTTCGTTCCAGGACGGTGTATGGACCGAGATACCGGTGAAGGAATTTTTCGCAGAGCCCAGGTACACGAACAGGTGTCCACAAAAGGACTTCGTCGCCTGGGCGGAACACAACAACTCGACGCTTCGCATCAATGTCGATTTTTCTCTTGTCCTGAATGGCAGCAGTGTTGGCACGGGCGATTTTACGGCAGCGGGCGACGCGAGCGGCGAACTCTTCCGGGAGAGATGAAGATGGATTGGAGGATGTGGACAAAAAGGTGGTGTCCAGAACAAAAGTCGGTACACGGCCATACACGAGAAAAAAAGGGCTGAAATTCGTTGTACGCTGTATGGCAGTGTTATATGCGAACGTGACAAAAGGAAGTATTGTGTCCCAGTTTTTGTGATCTGGTTGCACGTACATAGAGATCATGTCGGACAAAGTTCGGTGAAAACGCTCAGTCAGACCATTAGTTTCCGGGTGATACGCTGATGTGGTCTTGTGAATAGTGTTAGAGGCCTTTAAGACTTCAGCAAGGACATGTGAAAGAAATGTCTTGCCACGGTCACTAAGGAGCACACGCGGTGCGCCATGTCGTAAAATAATGGCGCGAAGAAAAAAAATCGGCTACTTCAGAGGTAGCGCCAGATGAAAGAGCTGCCGTCTCCGCGTAGCGAGTAAGGTGGTCTACGGCAGTAACAATCCAGCGGTGACCGGCTGACGTAAGCGGAAGAGGTCCGTATAAGTCTATGCCCACAAATTCAAAGGGAGTGGACGGGCACGGCAGTGGTTGCAGTGGCCCTGCGGGAAAAGACGTGGTACGTTTTCGGTGCTGGCATGACGCGCAGGAAGCGACGTACTTGGCGACAGAAGTGGAGAGGCCAGGCCAAAAGCAGCGAGTCCTGAGGCGGTCGTAGGTCTTGTGGAACCCTAAGTGGCCAGCTGTCGCATCGTCATGAAACGCTTGTAGAACTTCCAGACGAAGTGAGCGAGGAATGACGGGAACCCATTGGTTACCGAGAGGATGGTAAATTTGCCGACATAATGTTCCCTCTTGAAGCTTGAAACGGGCAAGTTGCCGTCTTAGGCGGCTGTTTGGAGCATGCGATAAGCCAGTCAGCCGATCGATGATTGTGCGGCAGTAGGTATCGGCATGTTGGAGCGAGGCGAGATCTGTGGACGAAAGAAGGTCCGCCGAGGCAACTAACTGTTTCGAAGGAGCAGCCGTCTGTTTGGTCACTTTGGCGGGCGGTGACGAACAGATGGAAGGTGACACTTCGGCGCTCTGCGAGAGCGGGCAACGGGACAAAGCGTCGGCATCTTGGTGTTCTCGGCCCGACCTATATGTGACGCTGTAGTCATACTCTTGCAATCGTAGTACCCAACGGCCAAGGCGTCCCGACAAATTTTTGAGAGACGATAACCAACACAGAGCATGATGGTCAGTCACTATTGTGAAATGCCGGCCGTATAAGTAAGGACGAAACTTTTGTATGGACCACACGATGGCGAGACATTCTTGCTCAGTGATGCTGTAGTTTCGCTCAGCATGTGATAGAGTACGGCTCGCGTAGGCCACGACTTGTTCTTCGGAAGCGTGGTTCCGCTGAAGAAGGACAGCACCGATGCCAAGTCCACTTGCGTCAGTGTGTAGCACAGTAGGTGCTGGAGGGTCGAAATGGCGAAGCACTGGCCGTGATGTGAGGCATCGCTTGAGGGTGTGAAAAGCAGCTTCGCAGTCATCCGACCAGACAAAGGGTGCGCTCGTGGTCAGAAGTTTGTGTAGAGGAGCCGCAATAGTAGCGAAATCACGTACAAAGCGGCGGAAATACGACGCTAAGCCAAGGAAGCTGCGGAGGTCTTTTTGTGTGGTTGGTGTAGGAAAGTGCAGCACCGCGGCAACCTTGTCGGGATCGGGCTCAACGCCATGTTTACTGACGACGTGACCTAATACCTTGATGCTGTGACTGGCAAACCGACACTTCTTAGTGTTGAGCTGGAGACCGGCCTTAGCTAAACACGTGAGGACTTCGTCTAGCCGTTCCAGGTGCTGTGAGAAGCTCGACGAAAAAATGACAATGTCGTCCAGGTAGCAAAGGCAGGTCTTCCATTTTAATCCCCGCAGTACCGTGTCTATCATCCGTTCGAATGTGGCTGGGGCATTGCACAGGCCGAAAGGCATTACATTGAATTCAAAGAGCCCATCTGGGGTAGCAAACGCAGTCTTCTCTTTATCAGACTCGTGCATTGGAATCTGCCAATAACCGGAGCGCAAGTCAAGACTTGAAAAGTACTCGGCACCTTGTAAAGTATCAAGAGCGTCGTCAATGCGAGGCATTGGGTAGACATCCTTACGAGTGATTTTGTTGAGTGATCTGTAATCAATGCAAAACCGTACCGAGCCATCCTTTTTTTTCACTAGTACGACAGGAGAAGACCATGCGCTTGTCGAAGGCCTGATGACGTTGCGCGCGAGCATGTCGTTGACTTGTTCTTCTATAAGCTTGCGCTCAGAAGCCGACACACGGTAAGGGCGGCGGCGAATCACACGGGATCCGTCGGTGTCGATACGATGGGCGGTCACTGTTGTTTGACCCAGACCTTCGGAACAAACGTCAAAGCAAGTTTTGTGCTTCATTAATAACGCTAGCAAGGCATCCGTTTGCGTTGGGTTGAGATGTTCACACAAAGTGGCCTTGAGAGCAGGAAATGCATCTTCCGCTGGCATACACTTTGAGGATGACGAAGCAGATGAACCAGTGACGACACAAAGCGGTGCTTCTTCGGTAATGCTGGCAACAGTGGTCCCCTCAGGCAAAAGAAGTGGTTCTGGCGTCGTGTTGCAGGCCGTGATGCTTGCATAACCACGGGAGAACCGTACTAAACAAGATGCGATGGTGATCCCTCGAAAAATGCAGCGCTGGCAAGGAGCAACCACAGCGTCACCATCTAGAATGTCACGTGACTTGATCGTAAGGACACGTTCTCGTCCGGGAGGCAGGAGGAAATCCGCAGCTGTCACAAGGTTGGGCGACGAAAGGTCGGCAGCAGAAGAAAGCTCAGTGTCGGTAATACGAATGAGGGGCCGACCACACGAAATTACAGCAGACGCCGCTGACAAGAAGTCCCAGCCTAAGATTATCTGATGAGCGCACGAAGACAGCACAGCCAATTGTATGTGATGACGGATTCCATCGATGAGAATACGAGCAGTGCACAACCCGGTCGGGCGAATTGGATTGTCATTAGCACCGCATAACATGGGACCGGCATAAGGAGTTTGCACTTTACGCAGGCGAAAACACAATTCACGATCAATTACCGAAATTGCGGCTCCAGTGTCTATAAGGGCGTCAACAAAAACACCTTCCACAGAAACAGGCAGTAAATTAGCTGGACGAGACGGAGGAGTTGTAGCGTTCCGACGACAAGCAGTTTCCCCTCCAAAAACTGCACCTTCTAGTTTTCCGAGTCCCGAGAGATCGGAGCGGGACGCAAGGGTGATGACGTACGCCGAAACGGTGACGGAGAACGGCGGCGAGATGAACGAGACGGATGAGGCCCAGCATGAGACCGTGGAGGGGAGGGCGACTGACGGAAGGTGGATGGATACGGTGCGGGATCGTATTCATCGGGTCGCGGGGAAAAGTCTCTCTCGTAAGCTGAGTAACCGCGTCGTTCATCCTGCTGACGGCGGCGGCAGAAACGGGATATATGACCCCTTATTCCACAGTAGAAGCAGATGGGGCGGGGAGGACGCCATGTAGAATAGTGGCGTGGCCTTGGCGCTTGCGTTGTCATCGCAGCCACATGGTCGCATCCGACGTCCGCAGGCACGGTTGTAACTGGTGCAGGGGCCCGCGATGCAACTTCTGCGTACGAAGGCACTGGGAAGCGCACAGGAGACGGGGCATGTGCAGCGCTTGTCATTGATGCCAGTTCGTCCTTGATTATCTCTCGCAGGTTGGGAGGAGGTGTGTGGACAGACGCAACGGTAGGGTTGCCTGGAATAAGGCCATGAAGTTCTTCTCTGACAATTGTGCGGATAAGGGCCCGCAATTCATGCTCTTTGGTAAAGCGAGCGTCGCAGGAGGCGTGTGGAAGGCGCATGGAATGAAGCGCGTCCAGGCGTTGGCATGTAGTGATGACGTCCCGGACGGTAGTCGGATTCTGAATCACGAGAGCATTGAAGGCCACAGAGTTGATGCCTTTCAGTAGATGTCGGACGCGATCGGTCTCCGTCATGTCATTTTGTGCTCGGCGACAGAGAGCCAGGATATCTTCAATGTAGGACGTATACGATTCGTCATCCCCTTGAATGCGGGTTGCGAGCTTCTGTTTCGCTACTACAGAACATCCTGCAGACGTGCCAAATACCTGACGGAGATGCCCCGTGAAGGCCGACCAATCGGAGAAGTCGCTCTCGTGGTTGTAATACCATGTTTTAGCGACGCCATCGAGGTAAAAAGGAACGTAGCGCAGTTTGTGCGCCTCGTCCCAATAATTACAAACGCTGGTTCGATCATAACTGTCGAGCCATTCTTCGACGTCTTCGTTGCGAAGGCCGGAAAATACCGGAGGGTCTCGATGAGAGGTACTCACGGTGTAGTGAAGCCTAAGAAGCTGAGAAGGAGTTGTTGCAGCCGTGGGCGGGTTGGGTTCTGCCATTGCTGTTGCTTGAGGGCACAACCGTCGACCAGACCGGAGCTCCAGGGGTGATGGGTAGAGCAGGAGGACGTGGAAACCAAAGCACGCTCCACCACTTATGAGACCACGTCCGGTACGGCAGCAACCAGGTTATCCTTTTTTTAATCCAGACGCACGAGCCAGAGAGCCAGCCCGCGTGACATACGATGATGATCACTAAAATGGTTTGGTCATACAGATGAAGATGAAGTACATAGTCAGCGCTCACACTATTTATATATATATATATATATATATATATATATATATTTATATATATATATATCTACATATATATATTTATGTGTGTGTGTGTGTGTGTGTTCATCTCCACCACCACAAACGTATACTTATTTATTTAATATTTGTACTTAAGTCTCAAACAAAGTTTGTAGCAGGTTTTAAATATGCATACATGAGATTAAAGAAGGCAGATTAATATAAACAAAAAATACATGACGAGGAAGAAACAGTGCATACAAGTAAAACAATATACTAAAAAAGGAAAATAAATACATAAAGGTGAATTTAATTATGAGAAGAAAAGTTTTCTAAAAATTGAACTAATATGAAATTGACGGTTTTGGGTCAAGTTAAAAGTCATGTTGGGTACATACGACAATGATACAAAGTTTATTTAAAATAAAACTAATGAAGTGTCAGTAATTGATTTAGCTAGGTGAAAGAACAGATACTCTTCTTGTGAGCTGCCGGGATTGTTGAGGCCCCTGGCGGAGTAGATATGAACCACGCGCCTTGCTCTACGGGGCCTCCGAGATAAGTTCCTGATGTGCGATGAAACGATAAGTTAACCTGAAGAAAACGCCCAGCCCCACGAACGCCGACGTGCGACTGCCACTACCAAACAGCTTCATGGAACGACAGCTGGAAAGAGCGTGTGATTTTATCCTCATCAGAATGAAAAATCCGTGTATGAGAACGTCAGATTGCAGCGTCCTTTTCTCGATCAGAGTAGGATTTATACCTTTCAATCGCATTGAATAAAAACAAACATGTGTAGCGCAGCCTTGCGGATGAGCATTGAAGTTAGATTATGGGGTTGTTCAGTATCTGTGGTTTCCTGTACGCAGTCTGATGCTTTCTTGCTTCTCGTAGGAAGTGTTCGAAATTATAGTGTGTATCATAATCATCATGACCAGCCTGGCTACGCCCATTGCACGGCAAAAGCTTCTTGCATGTTCCGAGTATGTATATTATCATCTGTAATCGCTTTATTCTGTGCTTCTTACGATTTAGAACAATGTTTTACGATTAACGGGAAAGATGCTTACTCGGTGGTGATGCTGGTAGATGGGGAAGGGTGCGTTTGAAATGCCGCTTCGTTTACACCAAAGACTCGGGGGTCGCTGAGCAGGTGGCTATTGCCCTCATTGATTAGGGCAGAGTTTTAGTCTTTAGTGACTCTCACTCTGCAATTAAAGCCGGCTCGGGGGAGTTATTAGCGAATCGTCTTACAAACTGCAGCAAAGTAAGGACATTTCGCATAACATTTCTTCGTTTCCGATGCACACAGGGTCAGTGGAGAGAACCCCGCGTAACCTCAACGAGGTGGCGCACACGGAGGCACGAGAATTAGTGTGCCGTGCAATCTCTGAGGCAGCTGAATCTCCCGCTCCGGAGCTTACGGACCAGCTGTTATTTGCAACGATATAACCTAGCATTATTACTCAGGGCGCAGGGAATTCCCCTTGCCACATTCTAGACTTAACAGGCCACAGGCGGTTACATTAAGACTTCTGCAAACGCGCACGTACCCCAACCCGATCATCATGAATAAAATTAATCCGGACTGCGGGGTTTCGATCTCGATCTATTCTAGTGAATGGAAAGGGGGGGGGGGGGAGCGGCTTGCTCGATTTTGAACACATGCTCTGGCGTTGCTTGGCATTGGCCAGTGCGGCTTCTCACGGTGAAAAGTGGTGGCAGCGAATGCTGCACAAGGACGTAATGGCTAAGGAAAGCGCCATATTATACACTGTTCTACTCCAGGCTAAGTTATTGTGTCTTGTGTTTGGGAACAACGACAGCACAGCACTATAAGAAGTTGCTCACGTTACAGAAAAAAGCACTACGACTAATCGAAGGATACTACGGTCACCCACAAAATTTTAGCACACATCCGTTATTTTCCAATTATTTCTTATTAAAAGCAAACCAAATATATTACTACAAGTTCCTTTTGTACATAAAAATAACAATTTATACCCCATGTTTTATTCTTCTCGGTGTGTTGAGTACTGTCTCCGTACACCTGGCACAAGAACACCGAGAACTAGGACCGCCTATGGTGAGCAACATACTATCAAATACCCAGTCTCCTCAACAAACTTGAAACTGTTGTTGACCTAAATAAAAACAATTCCAAAAATACAATAAAAATTTTCCTTCATAATTGCATTGATTATGTTTATTATAATACTTCGATTAGATATTACTTTATGTGTACTAATTGCTAACTGTGTAGTTTCAATGCTGTTGCTTGGTTTTGAAATGTATATGTCTGCAAATGTGTTCTCATCTCACCTATTTTACATTTTGCGATAATGATGTTTTTCTTAAGTGGTGTTTTGTCTTTTGTTATGCATATATTTCTGTTATTTTTCACAGTGTAGCGTTTATTTGTCTGATTATAACTTGCTGATTGCTAGTCTGCGTAAGAAGCTGCTTTTTATCTGCGTCTAAGTTGTGTATCAGACTGTATTTCGGAGCAAAAGCCTCCGTCAGGCTTTACAGCCTTTAGCTTTTGCTTCGTTTTTTCCTATGTACAGGAAAAAGAAATAAACCTCAAAATAAATAAATAAATGAATAAACCTCAGGGCTGTCCAGAGGACCCGTGCGGCGGCATAGGGGCCTGGCCTCTTTGTCCCAACGTGGGAGCAGCCAGCATCAGTCCTGGACTGATCCTCAGGACTTTAATAAAGTTATTCATGCCACACTGAGAAGCAGCGCCTGCTTCTCGGCCACCAGTTCGCCATGCCTAGCTGCGGCGCATGCTCGCGTAGTGCACGAATGCGCAGCAAACCCGAATCGCCAGTGTTCTCAGCTCGCACCGTTTTCAGCGTGTGTTCTGTTTTACGACTTGATATTCGCCGCGATCGAAAATTATACACGTCTCACGGCGTTTTTCTCGTTACCATTCCATGATTTGACAATCTGACTAGTAAGCTTTCTGTCACGCTAAGGGGAACAGGCGCCATAAAAATTAGTTGTCGGTCCCTCTAAGTCATGGATTAGGGTTGCCTACATTTCTTTTTACTTACTTGTGTTCCATAAATCTATCTTTCCTGTTTCTTTTTTTTTTCTGTCTTTCAGTAACATAGAGAGTTTTCGGAGAAGCATGCACGCATGCGTGGAGAACTCAAGCCTCAAACTCAAATCAAAGATTAGGGTAGGCCACAATTTTTCTTGAGACACTTGTTGCGAAGGCGGACCGATCCCGCCGAAGCCACCACTGTTGCGAAGGCGGACCGATCCCGCCGAAGCCACCACTGTTGCGAAGGCGGACCGATCCCGCCGAAGCCACCTCTGTTGCGAAAGACGGCGATGCCAACACGGTCTCAAGGCGCCACTGCTTTCAACTCCGCCGGGAAGGTCACCAGCCGTTTGGTAGCGTATGTTTCTCAGCTCGCGACTGCTTCTGCGCAGAGCTGATAAGACGAGCGGACGAGACGACGGTGAGTTAAATAAGGTTTATGTACAGCATATATACAGAGGCGTTACAATTTCGGCACTGGGGCCGACAGAGACTCGAAGAGCCGAGCTCTCCTCTCTAACACATAGGTCAGCCTTTCGCCTAAGACCACTGACTCATACACATGTCGGCTCTCCGACATGGGGACTCCTCTCTCATGACCGCCGATCGCGCCGCGCCGCAGGGCTTCTTTTATTTACACCGGGTCCAACCAAAATGTCCAATCAGAAGCGCCGCTGGTCGTCAGGGCAGATTCCTCCAATGGGGTCGCCGCGCCATGCGTCAGACCACCTGACACGAGGACGCCGGCTCGCTGTCACGTGCGCAGCTGACTCAATGCACGTGGGCCAGAGGGGCGCCGCGCGTGTTCACGCCGTCGAGTTGATCGCGCCAGGCGGACTGCGGGCTGGCCTTGACCCAGATTGCCTTTTTCCGAGGCACGGACGTTTGACGGGGACTCGCTGGCATAACAGCACCCCCGCCGCCAGACAATGCACCGGAAAGACGAGCTGCTTCCACGGGGCTCGGATGTCAGGTGCGCTCGTTCGCCAGGTCCCTCCAGGTTCGCCTCCAGGGCCATGGGGAGAATACAGCTCCAGACTGTTCCGGGAACACGTCCCATTTTGACGACGGATCCCAGCTCCACTGGCTTGTCGCCACAACTTGCTGACCAGCTTCACTCGTCTCTTCTGACCATCTTCGGTTTCAGCACTTGTCGATGGTTCTGCAACTTGCCAAGAACGGATCGACAACAGACCACACATGACACACGCAAGTGCCTTCGGTCACCCGACAGAACACCAGACACAGCATAATACAACATATACCTATCTACGTGTTTATCGGAATTTTGTTCCCTCTACATCAAGAGGCACATGTGGGACAAAAGACTCTTAAAATGACAACTCAATTTTTTCCCCACGTACAACAACGTAACGAATTAGAATACCACAAAGTTGGCCCCTTGAGATCACTCTGAACGAGAGCGCTCAGCCCAGGTCGTGATGAGGTCAAAATTTTGCCCCGAATCGCCAGCCAGAAACCGAAAGGTTGAGGAGGTACTAACTAAACGCACTGCTCAATGCACCTGCATTAACGTTTACCTTTCCTTTTTTTTAGCGAACGTCAAAGTTGCGCTGTGGAGCAACATGCTCCACCTCAGTAACCGGCCACTTTTAGGCGACGATACCTATGCGGCACCAAGAGCGGCTCACACTTGCGACGTTGCACAGGGGAACAACGATACGACTTGCTACTGATTGACTCCTCACCGCTTAGCTCGATATCGTGTTCGATCACCGTCGTGTCTCCGGGACGGTCCGACAACACATACCCAAACTCGGAAACAATCTTTCTCAGGTCCTCTTTCTCAGGTCCTCCTTCACTTAAGCTAGGCTCTAGGTTTATCTGCTCCCGGATTACTTTCGATCCCCCTTCAATTACCTCACTAGAACTCAAATTTCTGCTTCCTCTTCCTTTGAAGCATTCAACAACAGATTTACGACCGCTTGATGTTGAACGCATGGTTTCATCAAGTTGTAAATTTTGTCCGGCCGCCTTCCTAATTTCACTTCATAATTTGAATCGCAAGGCTTCGATAATACTGTGGCAGGCCCTTCCCAATCAACCTCAAGCTTGTTCTTTTTGAACGGCTGCAGCAGCATTACCTGACTCCCTACTTCAAAAGCACGCTTCTTCACCGATTCCCTGTAGTGCTCCTTCGACAGCACTTTTGCCGCGTTTTTCTGGCTTTCCACTAGCGCTTCAATTTGGCTTTGCACTAGCACTTCAATTTGGCTTTCCACTAGCGTTTCAACCTGGCTTTCCACTAGCGCTTCAATTTGGCTTTCCACTAGCATTTCAACCTGGCTTTCCACTAGCGCTTCAATCTGGCTTTCCACTAGCGTTTCAACCTGGCTTTCCACTAGCGCTTCAATCGAGAGGTCCTCACGCTGCTCTCGAATGAGCGTCTATCGATCAACTCTCGGCAGCTCGCTCCAACTTTCCGCTACAGGCGAGAGCGTTGCAACCCTCTCGCTCTGACTCAATGGCGCCATGTCGTCTCCCCTTTCTACGGAAACCGCGCCGGTCGGTTCGGCGACGGGCCGCTCGCGTGACTGCTCACATGACTCATGCGGAAACTTTCCTTTCTGGGGTTCCGTCGACCCGCCGACAAGGTCACTTGAGAGTTCACCGCATTGAACCAGATCAAGCTGCTGCGATAGCTTCCGCGCTTGCGATCGCGTGAGAGCCATGCAGGTAAGTTGGGGAAGAACGATTTGCCCTGCTCTTTGAGAAGCTGCTCCGAGTTGTTGGAGAAAAGATAAGGAAAACGATCATTTAGCGCGGCAGACACAGCCGCTTCGGTGCGAAGCTCACCGAACGGGCCTTTAATGACAACCGTGGTGATTGGTAAGCGAACACTCTGCTCCTCGGCGACCTGCCTGATCCACGCGCATTTTCCTGTGAAGTCATCCGGAGACACCAATGAAGGATGGACAACGTCCATGGTTGCCGCTGAGTCTCTAAGTGCTCGGCACGTTTTCTCATTCACCCTAATTTCTTGGAGATACGGCTCCAACAACCGAATGTTTTTTTCTGATTCTCGGATCGTTGCGAAGGCAAACTTTTCCTTACAGTTTCTCGCGATGTGCCCTTCCTTTTTACAGTTGTAGCAGATTAGCGGCTTCCGTTTGTTTTCCGATTCAATTGCCTGTGTGCTAGAAACCTCACTCGATTTCTCCGCTTCTGTTTGCCCTTCCCCTACACTATCCTTCGTAAGAGACGGGTCCTTTTTGAAATTACGGTGCGGAACGGGTTTCCGTTGATCAGGTTTCCTTGAAAAGCCCTCTTTTCTTTCATCCTTTTCAACGCGCACTGCCCTGCTATGCAACTTTCGGCGAGTATAATACTCCTCAGCTAACTCAGCTGCCTTGTTTAACCGTACTTCACCAAGTTTGTCCTGCAGCCAAAGTTTGACATCCTCCTCGATGCAGCGGTAGGATTGCTCCAATGCAACGCATTCCACCACTTTATCGCGGTCGTCATAAACACCTTCGCCCTTGAGCCATTCAATCAAATCGGCTTTAAGACGAAACGCGAAGTCAACGTGTGACTCATTCCCCTTTTTAGCATACCGGCACCTTTGCCTGAAAGCCTCGGGTGACAACTTATAACGTCTCAAGAGCACTTCCTCAACCTCGTCATAGCTCTCAAACGCTTCCCTCGACAAGCAAGTTATCGCGTCGGACACTTCGCCGGGAAGAAGAGCTAGCAGGTTCCGCGCCCAAAGAGACTGCTCCAAAGCATTTCGCTCACAGACGTGTTCAAACTTGACGAGATACTTCGCCATGTCCTCGCCTACTACGAACGGTGGCAGTTGATCCCGAATTCTAATACCGCTGACCTGAATCGTCGGAGAAGCTGCGCTAGGCGCCTGCGAACACTGTAGGATTGACAATTCTATTCGTTTCATCTCGAGGCGCTCCTGTCTCTCGGCCTCCTCGCGCTCGCGACGTTCGCGCCTTTCAGCTTGTTCACGTTCGCGAGCTTCTCGCCTTTCAGCCTCTTCACGTTCGCGAGCTTCTCGCCTTTCTTCACGTTCGCGAGCTTCTCGCCTTTCAGCTTCTTCACGTTCGCGAGCTTCTCGCTTTACAGCCTCCTCACGTTCGCGAGCTTCTCGCCTTTCTTCACGTTCGCGAGCTTCTCGCCTTTCAGCTTCTTCACGTTCGCGAGCTTCTCGCCTTTCAGCTTCTTCACGTTCGCGAGCTTCTCGCTTTTCAGCCTCCTCGCGGCGTGCTTTGATATCCACCCAGGCCTCATCGACTTCCTCAGCCGACACTCCCTCATCCTTCATGATCTCAAGGATCGCTTGTTTTCGTTTCGCACGGCCCAAAGTAATGCCGAGTTCCTCACAAATTTCGATGAGTTCCTTCACTTTAAGGTTCTCCATCGTTCACACTAGCCTCTTGCTGTTTGCCCCTGTTAAGAATCTATTTGCCGTACCCACTATAAGCCTACTAGCAAGACGGGCAAGCAATTTTTCACACTCCCGTGTTTACCCCCTCTGCATTAACTTTGGTTTCAAAGCGTTCCGACTTGGCTTGAAACGATCAAAGCTCACTTCAATGCTTCACACAGCCCTTCTCTAGACTACTACAACCTGAGCTAGAGTAGTCTGGTGAACTGAGGGGAAAACATCAGGCACTCACCGCATCGATGTCGCTGACGCCGGCCGATCCCACAGCTGCCAACCACTGTTGCGAACGACGGACCGATCCCACCGAAGCCACCACTGTTGCGAAGGCGGACCGATCCCGCCGAAGCCACCACTGTTGCGAAGGCGGACCGATCCCGCCGAAGCCACCACTGTTGCGAAGGCGGACCGATCCCGCCGAAGCCACCTCTGTTGCGAAAGACGGCGATGCCAACACGGTCCCAAGGCGCCACTGCTTTCAACTCCGCCGGGAAGGTCACCAGCCGTTTGGTAGCGTATGTTTCTCAGCTCGCGACTGCTTCTGCGCAGAGCTGATAAGACGAGCGGACGAGACGACGGTGAGTTAAATAAGGTTTATGTACAGCATATATACAGAGGCGTTACAATTTCGGCACTGGGGCCGACAGAGACTCAAAGAGCCGAGCTCTCCTCTCTAACACATAGGTCAGCCTTTCGCCTAAGACCGCTGACTCATACACATGTCGGCTCTCCGACATGGGGACTCCTCTCTCAGGACCGCCGATCGGGACGCGCCGCAGGGCTTCTTTTATTTACACCGGGTCCAACCAAAATGTCCAATCAGAAGCGCCGCTGGTCGTCAGGGCAGATTCCTCCAATGGGGTCGCCGCGCCATGCGTCAGACCACCTGACACGAGGACGCCGGCTCGCTGTCACGTGCGCAGCTGACTCAATGCACGTGGGCCAGAGAGGCGCCGCGCGTGTTCACGCCGTCGAGTTGATCGCGCCAGGCGGACTGCGGGCTGGCCTTGACCCAGATTGCCTTTTTCCGAGGCACGGACGTTTGACGGGGACTCGCTGGCATAACACACTGCTTGCTGGGGTTTCACAAAACTTTGCCCTACCCCCCCTCCCAAATGCAACAGTGCTGGTGCAGACTTATGTGTACACTTCATGTGTCCTCCGTTTTTAATGAGATGATGATGTGGCTTACGTCAGGCGGTCATATTTTGAGCTCGTCGCTAGAAGTTCTGGCGGTGCCTTACTGGGCACGCATCGGTTTCCTGCCCTCACTTCGGTGAAAACCTTGCACAGTTTATTAGATACGTACCGAGAACCCCATTCACGCTTGTAAAAAATTGCAACCAATTGTTGCTACGAACGAGGTCACGAGTTCACAGCTCTTAATATGGTGCAGAATCTATTCGAACCTTGTCTGGTGTGTTAGTAATCTACTTGGCCCTTCCATTACATGTGGAGAAACAGCGACCAGCTTCACCGAAACAGGAGTTGCCTATTCCTTTGGGGGATTCTCGCGCCTGCTAATCAGGTAATCAGGGTGAAAGCGAGATTCGGTCTCCGCGTTCCGCTAATAACGCGTAGACCCGCCAAGCCTAATGACTCGGTTTGTCTCGTTCACTGGCTTCCCCTCTTTCTAATTTTTTTCTTGCAGATTGCGAATTGTATTGTCTTTGGCACGTCATCGCTACACACATGCCTCCTTTCTTTACATAGCTATTGCTTAAGAGTGGGACTCTTCATTTTTTTGGTTGATTTTCTGCAGAATATATCAAAGAACACCAGGATTGAAACAAAGACAAGAGAGAAAGTGACAACAAAAAAGAACAGCATAAAAATGCAACCGGGATGCACAAACCAGGAGAGAATATGCTAATCACCAGGATTGCTGCACCAGCAACAGCGACCTCTCTCCCTTGCGAACAATTTCACTGCGCACAGGCAAGAAATTGTATATTATGACACTAGCACCTTAATCATCTTCGTCATCGTCGTCCTGGCTACGCCTACTGCAGGACAAAGGCCCTTCCCATGTTTCGCCAGTCAACTCAACCCAGTGCCTTCTGCGGCCATCCCCGTCAATTCGTAGATCACACCTGCCCACCTAACTTTTCTCCTTCTCTTTCCGCATTGGCTTTCTCTTGAAATCCAGTCTTCTTCATGTTGTTATGCAGGCAGCTATTCATGCACATCTTGCCTCAAATGCATGATAATGTTGTTTGTTCTTTCGATTCTAGGTGCCTTAGTTTTTCCACAGTGTTACCAAAAAAAAAAAAGGCAGATCCCACGTACTGTGGGCATCGATGCTATGCGAAGCACGAGTGAGGAAGGGCGCACGTGCCCTTCTTGTCTCTTTGTCGTCGTTCTGATCTCGCGCTATAACTATCGTCAATATGTCTCTTTAAAATGAGCAAAATGTTACGAGGTGGGCGTAAATTGTGCCGTACATGACTTCTATGCCGTGGTTATCATGTTTGGATGTTGGATGTGCCATTTACCTTCGTCGTATGTTCACGTCACGTAATACCAAGTTTTGTATATGTGGAGCTAGAGGAACGGCCGCCAGCACGCTATGACCGTAGCATGTAGTCATGTTTTAAATGACACGCATATCATGATTATAATGTTTAGACATGTCATTTACCTTCGTCCTCTATTCACGTCACGTGATACCAAATTTGGTATATGTGGAGCTAGCTAAATGGCCACGAGCACGCTATTAGTATAGCATGTATCATGTTTTACATGACAGTCTTGTCATGATTATCATGTTTGCACCAGTCATATGCATTCGTCATTCATTGACGTCACGTAACACCATAAAAACGACCTCGTGCGTATCATTAGCGTCTCATCTAGTTATGCACGTACATGACACGCATGTCATGATTATCATGTTTAGACGTGTCATTTCCTTTCGTCGTCTATTCATGTCACGTGATACCAAATATGGTATATGTGGAGCTAGCGAAACGGCCGTGAGCACGCTATGAGCGTAGCATGTAGCCATGTTTTACATGGCACTCATGTCATGATTAACATGTTTCCACCAGTCATATACAATCGTCATACATTGACGTCACGTAACACCAAATTTGGTATATGTGAAGCTAGCGAAACGGCCACGAGCGTATCATTAGCGTTGCATGTAGTCATGTTCTTACATTACACGCATGTCATGATTATCATGTTTGTACCAGTGGTTTACCTTCGTCATTCATTCGTGTCCCGTCATACCGAATTTGGTATATGTGACGCTAATGAAATGACGGGGATAGGACCATGAGCGTGGCGTTTAGTCATGACCAGTCATAAAATAAAAATCATGGCATGCATGTCATGATTTCTGCGTTAAGATGTGCCACCTATGTTCACTATGCAGTCATGTCATACCATACCAGTTTTGCGAAATGTCATGTGAACGAAGCCATGAGATGTATACCATGACATTCATGACATACATGTCACGATTTTCATGTTATGACTCTTCAAACATGCTCACCAGTCATGTTATGCCATACGAATTTTGGTATCGATACCATTATCGAGACGACCAGGAGAGCTAAAAGTCGTAGGCGGCTAGATAGATAGATAGATAGATAGATAGATAGATAGATAGATAGATAGATAGATAGATAGATAGATAGATAGATAGATAGATAGATAGATAGATAGATAGATAGATAGATAGATAGATAGATAGATAGATAGATAGATAGATAGATAGATACGCTCAAAGTCACCGAAGTTGACTTAGAAATGCTTCGCATCTAATAACCATCGGAATCTAGCGAAAACTCAATAATTGAGAAGTCAAGGAATGAAAATGTTCTGAAAGTCACAAGTCGTTACCAACGACAATAATCGTAAGTTAGAACAGACCCCGTAGTTCTTGCCAGATTTTTTAGGAAAGCTCGTTTATTCTGTAATTTTTTTTTTCAAATGTTTGAAAAGTAACGTCAAGCGCTCTTACTTCTTCCTTTGGACGTCTGTAATCCCACTGCACCTATAGCTGCCACGGCTGAAGAAAAATGTAACGCATGCCACGTGGCATCCTACATCTGTCATTTCAACGGCAAGGGCTCTGCAATTTCATTCTGAACTTTTTTTTTTGCAAGGGCGCGTCCACTTACGGTGCGAAGGTCTTAAAAGTCATTAAAAGTGAAGGGCGGCCTGTAAATGACTGCCCGAGATAGCTTCTCAACAGCAACTGTTCAAGGAAGTATCAGACTACACACGCTGCTTCATGTGGGAAGTTCTCTGAGCATGAGAAACGCACAGCAATTTATGTTTACGTCTTTCTTTGTTTTTTGTTGTGTTTGTTTGTTCTTTCTTTCTTTTCATACGCAGGAATAATTTACACTAGAAGTTACGTTTTCTGCCGCTAGAACGTGATTGCTCTGGAGAGATTGGGTTTCATGGTACCAAGGCGACTCCATTTTTTTTTATGCAGAAGCAAAAAAAGGAATAAGAAAACATGTGAAGAAACAACAAATATTTAGTCTTCCAACTTTTGCTGGACACTTTTTGTTTTCTCGTATTTTTACTGTAAAAGTGGTAGGTTTGCCTCCACTTTTTCGACTCCACATGGTGGCAGAAAGTATGTAGAAACTAGGAACGAGATAGAAAATGGTGAGAGGGTGTCGTTCACTACTTTCATTTATTATTTTTCACCCTCCAGCTGCAGTTCTACTTCTTTCCTGGTCAATGCCATGAGAGCTTTCGTCAATAAGGTTAGTTTTCAGCAGAAGAAATAGGGGTAAATAATGCATTGGGTGAAACAATATCCGGAAAGTCGGAACACCAGTCGCGCGTTAGCAAAACCAGAATATCCACTACGGAAATGCTGGCGGGGTCTTGCTTAAGCCATCAGCCCTACAACAAAAGCGTCCGTGCAGAAGGTGTTCCTTGACGCCACATTGCCTTACGGAAAAACAATGACGAAGTTAAGCTCACAGGAAAACGAAAAAATTAGTCGGTGCAAGAAAGAAGTGGAGTAAGGGTAACCAAAAATGTTGAAAAAAAAAACATAGTACGCCATCATCATTTATTATTATTATTACTTTTTTTGCAAGGCCCTAAAGTAGAGGGGCAGAAGTGAAATAGTGGCTTGATAGAAATCTGATGGCACTCAAACGTTTACAATAAAAGCAGGACAATAAAGAAAAGCTTTTGCGAGACATGACACACGCACGACATTAAGTGAGAAGAAATGAAGAACGAACGAATATGAATAAGAAGGGCGGTACTGGAGAGAATTGGCGAAAATTAGCGAAAAGTGGCTCACCATGAGCTGTGGGTAAATTGCCGGGGTATGAACAATATAGAGGAGAGGTTGCGTGTTGGGGTGTGTGTGTGCGGATGCGCGCACCTATACAAGACGATTCAAGGCCACATCAGCGAAGACTGGTGGAAGAAATAGGGTCAATATGGACGTCATAGGTGGCGCGTGTAATTTTGTCTGAAAACGGGGTTTTAAAGCGCACCATATTGTTCTAGTTTTATTTTTCGGAGTAAAAAGTGATTGGCTTCGTCCGCGGTGAGGACAGAGTCATTTCGGCCTAGGTATAACCAACGAAGTATTTGTTTTGTTTGTATCCCTAGCGCTCTCTTTCTCGCAATGACTGCGACCTCTGTAATCCGCTCGAGGGCATCGCCCCAATGCACGTGATGAATGGCGAGGCGTCCGCGCAGCAGTCAACGAGCTACAGCCATCCGTGCTCGGCACGCGTCCAGCCAGAGTCATGAGCAGTTATGACAGGAACCCGAATGGACAAACTTAACGGCATAGGTCTCTAGCCTTGATTGTGCCCTCTCTACATGAATCAAGAAGAAAGAAAGAAAAAATGAAAGATAAACAAAAGGCAAACAAAGAAAAGTAAGACAGAAGGGCAGGAAAAGTGCAAGACACGTTGCATATTTCGAAATCATGAATTCCAGCAAAACTAAATACTCCTCGGACAACAACAACAACAAAAAAATACTCGAAGGGTTGAAGTACGAGGGCAAAGGGAGGCCGAAACCTTTTAGCATGAACTGGAGAGCCGGCTCAAATGCATCTCTGTGTAACTATTAACCTCCTTATACTGGAGGGCAATGTCCTTCGTCACACTCCTACGAATTAATGTAAGTTGCTTTCCCAAAGCAGCAAAACCTTTATAAATGTTATTCGCTGATGGTTCTTCAAAACCCGCCACGGTGATCTAGTGCATATTGCACTTGTTTGCCAACCCGCAGGTCACGGGATAGAATTCCGGCTGCGGCCGCTGCATTTGCGATGGAGTTTGATATGCTTGAGGTCTGTGTGCTTAGGTTCAGGTGCACATTAGAGTACTCCCGGTATGGAATGGAATGAAAAAACTTTATTTCCTTCCTGTAGGACGCGCTTAGCGCGTAGCGGGCGTCTCCCACGTAGGGTCTGACAGGGAGCAACTGGCGGCCGCTTCGTGGGCCTGCTGGACGGCCCATTGCTGGTCGGCGAGAAGTGAGCTCCTGAGGGCTCTCTCCCACTTGCTTGAGGTAGAGTCGGGAGGAGTTGTTCTACACTCCCGGAGCATGTGTGCGAGTGTCGCTGTGTGTTGACATGATGGCGTGTGTCGCTTGGGTATGCATCGGGATAATAAACGTGAAGCGTGGCAAGGTTTGGGTACGCGTGTGTCTGTAATAGGCGTAGGGTTAATGCCCGCGGTCGGTTAAGTTTCGGACGTCGGGGTGGAAAAATGCGGCGTTACAGATCAAAGAGCTTTGAAATTTCATTGTACGTAATTGGTGCATCCCGATTGGTATCTAACCCAGGAAGATGGGGTTCCCATGTGGCAGTGCGGTCGGTAAGTGCACGCGCTGCATCATGGGCAATCTCGTTGAGGTTGGATAGGGCACCCGGCACCTGGCCGAGATGGGCGGGGAACCAGATGACAGTGTAGTGCTTCAGGGCACTCGGGTCCGCATTGCGCAGGATACGTAACGCCTGGTCGGAGATAACTCCGCGTTCGAAGGCTTTGATGGCCGGCCTGGAGTCGCTGTAGATGAATTCCCGTTTGCTGTCGAGCATAGCTATAGCTATAGCTACTTGCTCCGCTACTTCGGGGTTTCGGGTGAGGATTCTGGCTGAGTTAAGAGTCTGCTGCGCGGATGATACCGCGACCACGGCGAAGGCTTGGTTGTTGCGATAGGCAGCGGCGTCCACGAACGAGACGTTGTCCGCTTCCATGTCTATGCGCTTGAGAATGGCGGTCGCCCGCGCAAGGCACCTGCCTCTGTTGTATTCGGGGTGTAGATTTCGTGGTATGGGAGCGATCGTGATAAGGTCGCGGATTTCACGGGGAATTAGAGTTAACTCTGGGGGGTCCCTGGCCCTCGAGGAGAAGAAGCCGAGCTCGCGCAGAATATGGTGGCCCGCCTTGGTGGTAGTGAGTCCGGTCAATTGCACGCGTTCCTGAGCTTCGGCGATCTCTTCTAGCGTTGCAGCGCGAGCACGAATGTGCTAGAAGCAGCAGACGGAAGTCGAGGTACGAAGGCAAAGAAGACAACACGAGCGCTCGTGTTGTCCTCTTTGCCTTCCGTATCTCTTCTAGCGTGTTATGTACGACAAGCTCGAAGAGTTTGTACGTTGGAGTGGTGATAGGGAGGCCAAGGGCTCGTTTGACCTCCTTGCGAATAAGCGCATTGAGTTGATCGTGCTCAGCACGTAGCCATTTGTGTATAGCAGCAACGTAGGTAAAATGACACAAAACAAACGCGTGTATGAGACGCAGCAGGTGGTCTTCTTTGAGGCCATGGTGCTTGTTGGCTACTCTACGTACGAGTCGTATGGCATTCTCAGTCTTAGTCCTGAGCTTGTGTACTGTTTGGGTGTTGGTTCCGCGGGACTCGATGATCAAGCCGAGGACCTTGATGGTGTCTACCCTGGGTACAGTACGACCATCTCTGGTGTGGAGGGTGATATTGCGTTCCGCCGGAGGTTTCCACCCTTAGGGCTTGGCACCCCGGCGTTTGGTCGAATATATCAACAGCTCCGACTTCGCAGGTGAGCACCTGAGACCGGTGTGGTCGAGGTAAGACTCGGTGGTGTCGATAGCCTCTTGCAGGGCGGACTCAACGAAGCCATTCGACCCTGTGGAGCACCATATGGTTACATAATCCGCATAGATAGCGTGATTTAGCCCGTCGATGTTTGAAAGTCGTTCGGAAAGCCCGATCATGACGAGGTTGAAGAGCGTGGGTGAGAGGACGGATCCCTGAGGAGTGCCCCGCTGTCCGAGCTCCACTTCTTCCGACACTATAGGTCTCCTACGTGGAGGACGGCTCTGCGTCGAGTGAGAAAAGAGCGGATAAAGTAGTAAAATCGATGACCTAGGACGAGGGCTGCGATCGCTCGAGACCGAGTATTGCTCGAGTGTCCTGAGTGTTTCCGCCATCTAGAATTTGATGCTTTATGAGTAACATGGCGTCTTGAGCGGATAACCCTGGTTGGAAGCCAATCATGTGGTGCGGGATGCAGTCGTTATCTTCGAAGTATCGACCAACCCTGTTGAGGACGACGTGCTCAGCCACTTTGCCCACGCATGACGTGAGAGATATGGGGCGTAGGTTATCTATAGGCTCGGCGCCTTTCCCGGTTTGGGTATGAGAACCGTGTGAGCTAGTTTCCAAGCATCGGGTATCTCATCCTTTTTCCATTTCTCGTTGATAGTGTCGGTGAGGTAAGTGACGGAGGAATCGTGCAGGTTGCGTAGGAGCTTGTTGGTGATGCCATCGGGCCCAGGGGCTGAACGGCCATTGAACTCATGGAGAGCTCGGCGCACATCTTCAATACAGAAGTCGGCGTCTGGTGGTCGAAATTTCCGAAGCCCTCTATACAATGGCGTCTCTCATATCCATATGGTGGTTTTGGGAGTCCCTAAAGCCCAACCATTATATTATTATTATTATTATTATTATTATTATTATTATTATTATTATTATTATTATTATTATTATTATTATTATTATTATTATTATTATTGTTATTATTATTATTATTATTATTATTATTATTATTATTATTATTATTATTATTATTATTATTAACGCGATAGCGTTACATCCGAAGGGACAATTGGGCCTGTTGGTGCACTTTAATATTGAACAAATTATAGCGTGACAAAAACAGGGACGGGGAAGAAAAAAACAAACTACAGCGCTGACTCGCAACTAAACTTTATTCCAAAAAGAAGCGGAATATCTAACATCTGAAAAAGCAATGCAAGGACAAGAAAGAACCATCGCGCAAGCTCAAAACGACAAAACTCTACAAAAGGCTATGTGGCTGATGAAACGTGCAAGCTATCTGTGAGATATGAAACTTCTGCACCTGATAGTTTTAGGGAAGGCTGGCTGATACAATTATCACCTTCCAGTTGTCATATAGAAAACTTCCATGATTTCTCGTGACCGTTGGTCTTTGTGGCAATGCAAGATTTCCTCTTATAAAAATAAGGATTACAACCACTTCTTTCACAATGAATGACCGAATGAGAACCTGTGCCATTTTTTTACTCTGAAAAGAGCATTCTGAAAAAAAAATGCTCTCTCTCTCTTTAATGATTGAGTAAATGTGTTGTCTCTATTGTACATTCAGAGCAAAAAACAGGCCTCGACACCATCACAGTAATCCTGTATATTCCCCTTCAAGTAGTTCTATGCACTGGAACATGGTCCTGTAAAATAGCGCAACGGACAGAACGGCATTTTACAGTTAGTTTGCCAACAGCGTCACGGCAACTTTGCTGCGCACGCGGGTTTAGTGTTAAGAAAAGCTCCCAGTGTTGCAGTTACGGCAGTCGAAAGATTAGCGATTATGACAACCATTTCTTTTTCTCGCGGCTTAGGTTATGAAAGATGCTCTTCAATGCCCTAAAAAGCAAAGAAAAAGAAGCCTTCGAAAACTGTTCCCGCACAAATAACGTGATGTATGGACAAAGCACTGAAGTAGTAGGATCGAGCCTGCTGGACATTAAGTGTGGGTCGACGCGCAATCCGCTGAAGCTTGAGGGTGCTTGCTGTGAGGTTTGCTTAAAGAGGGCGTAGCATTCCGGATCAAGAAATGTGCCAAGAAACGATGTTTAAAAAAATGAAATTGTCAAGGAAGGAGCGAAGATGCAAGTGCAATGGAAAATCGAAGCTGGCGATTGAAACGAATGCATCTCAATTGAAAGTCTCGCCGCAATCTCGCAACGGCTTGCCGCCGAGTTCGAAGTTTCTATGCGAGGCTTGTGTCTGAATGGGCCGGCGTATAAAAGCCAGCCAACTTTCGGAAATCTGGGCCACATGCCACGTTTAGAATCTGAAAAAGTTTGACACATCCAAACTGGCAGGATCTTATTTTTCTTCTGTTTATTTTTTCTTCACGCTCGTTTCATTGATGGAACGGAATGACTCATACTGTCGTCTTGAGGCGCAGTATTTCACAAGCCGAGCCTCATGTTTTTGCACGTGTCACGCACCGAAATTTGCCGCTTCTATCAAATGCGAAGGAAGCGCATACTATATACAAGCATTAGTGACTTGGAGACACTTGTAATTTGTTTCTAATTATGTCAGAATTATTCATCAAGCATACACAACAACATTCGTGGTTTGTAAGAGTCGTATGCGCTAGCAGTTAGGCGAAAATTGTTTCTTGTGTCAAAGTGAACTAGAGGCACTCCGTACAATTAGTGCCCCAGTCAGTACGGCACCCTACATGCAATTTACATTTCCGGTAAATGAATGTGCTTAATACCATCTTCGGTATTTAAGAATAATAGTTAACTACAGTGATGATTGTAATGCAAAGCTCGAAGTGACACTATGGGAAATGACTATTTCTCTCGCACACGTAGAGTGCCCTTTAACAATGCCAGAGGCACTACCCTTGCCTCGAGTATGCTCTTGGTTAGCTTGAAAATGTGCAAATGTAATACTAATAACATGCATGTGGCGACTTATGCAGCGCCACCATGAAGTATTCGCATTAACTTTTCGTTACGTCATAGGTTCTGACGCGACTACTATTGATCGAGTATTCTTAATCACGAGCAGTTAAGTATATTGTTCTCTGAGGTGTGTAAATAATTAACGTATTGCGTTGAGGGAGCTGTTATTGAGCCGAAACGGCCATAATACGAAAAAGAAAACGCTTTGAAGTTCGTAACACAACGTGTATGTTTATGGGTGGAGGTATTAACGCGAAAGGTAAAACTTGACCTTTACCTTCCCATCTAATAATGAACATTTAAGGGCTGAACCAATGACAATAGATATTTCGGCAAGTGAAGCTTAAGCTGGCCTTTTGTGAACAATGTCGGACCAGACAGCATCAGTAACTGTGACAAGGGCATTTATGGACTTCCTGAAACTTACTACACAACTCTTGTGTTTTTGTTTTAGCAGAGGCTTTTTTCGTCAAAACATGTATGTTGCTGTTGTACAGTGCGGCACTTAAGAGACAATCGCCAAGTGTTTTATGGTCGGCTATGACAACACCTTGGCCAACTTTTTTTATTTTGTTTGTGTTGACATTCGAAATGCAATACTTGTGTTTTATCGGTATTTGTTTCGTGTGGACACATTTTTTTATTTATGATCTTGGACTGAGTGCGTGGGTGTTGTGTTATATGCCTCCGCATAACCTTGTGTTTTTCTTCTACTTAGAGACGACTGCTAGTATGCAAGAGCCGAGGTATAGCCCACGCCATGCACTAGCACCGACGTCTCCTTGTGTACATTTAATTTCAAAGGACTGCAAGGAACCCTCAACCATAAGGGAGCCGTCATGTTACGTGCAAAGGTAACAACAACAATAACAACAACAACAACAATAATAATAGTAATATTAATAATAATAATAATAATAATAATAATAATAATAATAATAATAATAATAATAATAATAATAATAATAATAATAATAATAATAATAATAATAATAATAATAATAATAATAATAATGTGGCTCCATGCAGCATATCCGCACTAACTTTCTGTGGCCTCATAGTTTATGACTATACGCATCACTTATTCATCGCTCCATCATCATTGTTCTGAGTGCGGGGAATGTTTAAGTGCGGGCTGTATGCTGCTTGAATGCTGTGATCGCTAGGCGTAACGCAAGCCCGTATAGAATAAGCATCTGCAGCATAGAGAGCGTGTGCTCGCGTCAAAGAGAAGTCGTGCTCTTTTTGTTATTCAAGTGTCTTAGCTGGTGATATTGAACGCGGATCATTTTCGGGGCCTGGACTGTAGTGTGCTGCTATCGCTTGCCTTAGTGCAAAGAAAACCACGTATCAAAAGTGAGAAAAAAAAATTATCTCCGCCATATTCATAAAGTGAATGATGTTAGAGGAGCTTGCTCAGAGATGACCGGGTAACCCTTGAATACTCCGTACACATTCCACTACGATTACATAAAGACGTGCTTGACGGCAAGCTCTCTTCGCTTCGACCTCCCGGGCTCTCACCTGAAGGTCTTGGCGGCGTGCCCGAGCTGCTGCTGCGTTGCGATCCCGCCGTGCTGAGCTGCCTTGGCTTCGGGGGTTTTGATGCTGCGGAGTGTTAATGAAGAGTGTTCACCTGAGTGAGCTCCCAGCGAAGAGAAAGGAAGCGCGCCAAATGCGAGTGCTTCTATACAGCCGTGGCTTTCTATCGGTCACCTATCTAACTACAGCACGCGGCTCCAAGTGTGCGGGCGCCTGCTTGCGTAACTCACTGTAGAGAGCGCAGCTACTCTGTAGCGCAGCAGCGAGAGAGCACAGTGGCGCCTCTAACGGGACCGATGAAAACTATTGTACGCGCCGCCGACAACGGACAAGGCGCGAGCATAATAAGCTTGACTAGCAAGCTCATAAAAAGAGGAAGCAAATGAGAAATAGAGAGAGAAAGAAAAGACCAAAATTAGAAAGAAATATACAAGCGAATAGAAAAACAAACAGAGACAAACGCAGAAAAAATTGAAAAAGAGGAAAAGCAAAAGGAGGAAAGAAAGAAAAAAATAAAGGAAAAAAGAAACGCCAGGTTTGCGCGGATCGCACAACGCAGCCACAGTGAAAGCCTTTTTTTAACAGTCTTCGGATCACTGCTACAAACACACTTGCACGATGCCCGCTATGTCATAAATCATCATAACTTTTGTGTAATAGGGAGGCATTCACCATCAAATCCTTCGTCATTTTTCGGAGAATCGTGCTACCCGCTACCCACTTGCAATGAATGCGGCGCGGTTTTGCGATGCCGTGGCTGACGACGATGAATTACGCCTGAGGCTCTTGTAAAGAGCTGGAGCATTCGACGACCCACTCGTTACGCAATTCGCATTGTGTGACGTCTGGCTCTTCTTTTGCTGTTGTAAAGGAAAGGAACGCCCATGACTTGATTACTCATATTAACGCGATTCCTTTCCCGGCATCAAGCCTGCCTAAGGTCAGTTTGTAACGGAGTTTCAATGCACCAGCTTGAGTCTGTGGTAGAATACTGGGCTGGCACGCAAAGGAGCAGGGTTGGAATTTAATCGTGCCCTTGATGGCTTTTATTTACTTTCTTCTTTTCTTATTTCGTGCATAGTGGTTATGGACACTGGTGGCAGCAGGGGACAGCTGCGGCGCATGTGACCCTTGTGATATCATAACAGCTTTATCTGTAACCAAGAAGGCTGCCTATCCACACAGAAAGCTACCTAGCTCCAGTATGAAACACCAGTCCTTCCCTGCGTGCATTGCGCCTCCCCCTGCAGGTTTCTTTCCTGCGCAACGCCGTGATGAGCGCCACCATCAATGCCGCCGCTATAGTGTAAGCGTTCGCACCCGCCGCTTCGAATCTACACACGGTTCCCTTTAGCGGGAGATGAATGAATGAATAAACTTTATTTAAAGTCAGGCAGTTTCGTTCGGGCAAAGCGGGTGAAAGAAAGGATTAACACCGGTCCCTTCCCACCATTCGTCCATGGGAATGGCGATGCCTCAGGTGACCGCTTAAAGTCATTGGACCTGAGTGGCGTCTTCGGCTTGCCGGACGGCCCAAAGGAGGTGCCGCCTTCCAGTGGCAACGACACTGACGCAGCCGATTCGCCGCAGTAACCGCAACCAAAGCAGTGGCCGGCCCCGGCCCTCGCGTGGTGGTAACAGCAACAATTGGCCTCGGAGTTCGTGCCTGCCTAACATGCATCGCGATATGACCGGCGGCTGCGACATTTAACTTTTCCTGCACACTCCCAATGCAAGCGACGCAGTGTGGCCCTTTTCAACACACGCTTTACACGCGTCCGTCGGGTATAGGCTTGGTAACACAGGCTTAGATCGCCGGGATGGGGTACATATTCGTTTGTAATAATCTCAGAGTTGCGGCCTGTATTTTGTTTAAGGGTGTAAACGTCTTCCATTTTCCTTTTTTCCCGTACAAAGTGGCAGACGAAAACGCACAAGCTAAAGTCGGCTTAATAGAATGCATTGCCGGGTGAGTTGAGGCATTATATAAAATAAAAGTAGAGCGCAAAAAAAAAAGACGAGACGCAGTAGACAGGTAGAGCGCCCGTTCCTGTTTACTTGTCTCCTGTGTTTAGTCTACGTTTATTTTTATTTTTAGGTTGGATTCTCTGTCTTCTTCTAATAAACTCCCTCTCTCACGCTTACTCCTTGCAGTACGATCATTAACAGGCGCCTGATGTAAAGCGTGAAAACAATTTACGATCGTGTACGTACACTGAAATCACGATTAAGCTTGCCTTAGAGCTCTACTACTAGTTTGATCCTTTCACGTACCTACACCTAAGCCTATGTACATCGGTGTTCTCGCATTTCAATTCGTTATCGAAAAACAACGTTTAGTGTACCAGACGACCAGATAAGCTGACGTCCCCCGCTTCTCGTAAAAGTCAGCACCTTATTTTTTACAAGCGCCCTGTAGACTGTCTAGACCCATTTCGTAGAAGTAACAAAAGCGAAGCAAACACGCGAAAAGAAATAGTTTCTAAACAGAACAAGTTGCTATGCGTCAGTAGCAGACGCGTGTCAGAGGCGTGCTTACAAGGCCAGGAAATCTCATTCTTCCCTGCAGCCTCGTCTCCGCAATGCAGAAGTTTCCTCACGGGAAATGCAGTACACAAAAGCGGCGCCAATCCCAGGCAAGAAAATCTCTCTTCCCAGAAAAAAAAAAAGCAAGCGGGCAGGCGCTCTATTACAGAACCCCGTGTGCAAACGACCGCGTATTCGCATGAAATGCGCCATTCGTCGGGACTTCTTTTTTTTTTTTTGTAGTCAGATTCCTCTCCCCAGGGAAAACTCCAGTAGTGAGCAGCACGTGGTGTCTCAATCGAAGGCAACGCGCTAGCAGACACCCATTGACCCTGAAACTCTGGATCGCTTCCGCGGAACTTGGAGACGGGAAATAAAGCAAGAGGAAGAGGAAGAGCATAAATGACATGCTAAGAAGATGAATCTGTCTGCTACGCATGAATTTGGCACCCAGCGTCACTTCTCTTGCAGCTACTGCTGACAAAACTATAGTAGCCGCTGTGTTACCGCATGCAATAATCAGTACACGACTGCCTAGCTAAAGCATTTTTTTTGTAGTGCTCTACCACCACTCATTAGTAATCTAGAATCATAGCCCATCTCTTTCTTCGTCCATGGCACATTCTATTGATAATTTGTCTGCGCACTTAATCGTATGTGTCCCGCCTGGCAAATAGCCCTAGTGGCTGACAAACGTTTTGCTTCTTCATACTCTAAAAGCTCGTCATGCGGTTTTTGTGGATGAGGTGGTATTCACGAGGGCCCTTTCTGACAGTTCGAGCGTTCCAGGCAATCAATCTTCATCGCTAATGTTGGAACCTCGGAGCATGCGCACTCAATTATACGTGCTCAGAGATTTCAAAGGATGCTCAACAGACAAAAGTGCATGGCGCGTAAGTTTGAGAAACGACAAAAATGGCATGGGGAAGTTCTGGCTCGCAAACTATCTTGGCATATGGCAAGCACACAAATGTTTGTTCATCGCGTGAACGTTGGAGAATATACGAAGGTAAGTGCAAAAAGCCCATACCGGCTTAACGGATCGCTCGCTTGGTAGTAAGCTCTTTAGTCAGCGCCTCTGAAGTGGTGGTGCATTCTGAAACCCTTGGCATAGTTGTTCATCTAGCCAACGAGCATCATGGTCGTATGTGCGTATTAAATTGTCGCGTTACACTGGTAGCGCCGTGCATGCTTTGTTTTGTACGTCGACCGCGTCGACACACGAACCTAAAAAAATAAGAAAAAAGGGGGGAGAAGGAGTGGTCATTTAAAACGTAGCGGCGTAACAGGCGCGAGAATTACCCTTTGGGAAGACTAGCCTGGTCTATGATTGCTGCTCTCGTCAGTTGGTTCAGTGTTCACTGTTTAGCCTGCTAGATTAATAGCGCCGAGATAAAAAAAATGTATGATAACCATTATTACGCTGGAAGAAAATTATTTAAAAAATGTCCATGTATGCTGCTCTAAAGCTGTTCGTTTGTTCCGTTCAAAACAAGGAATAATGGCGACTACAACTCGGAAGCAACGCCGCAGTTTGATAATGTTATGAGCTCACACAAATACAACACGTGCTATCAAAGTAAGATGATGCTATTCAAAAACCTAGGGAGAGGTAAAAAGAGAGAAACGTAGGGCTTTTCAACAAAAGATCACTGCGAAAGTTAGCACTGCAAGCTCCCGTCGACACGTTGCGCCGGCGGCATATTGGACTCCAGAGTCATTTAATGCACTATTATTAGCATTAGTGTTGTTGCAAGCATTAATTCTCACAGCAATTGCACTCTACAGGGGGGTGGTGAATCTACGGTATACATAACTAGAGAAGGGCTATGATGAGAGAACGATCATCAGCGTTAGCCCTTCGACGTTACGATTACGAAGTAATCGCAGTTTATCTAAAATCGAGAGCAGGAAAAAGGTAATGCTACAAAATGTTCATTCCAGTAATATTCTGGATGCGGCTGCGCTTTGTTTGTCCTTTTTTTTCGACACAGAAGTGGTAAAATTGGACGTTGCAATATATTGCTTAAAAGTTATTGCTGTGTTTGCGTCGGTAAATAACACGATAAGGTTGATGCCCACTTGCAGTTTGAATAGAGAATTAGACGAGCGTTACCATACGCAGCAGGCTTTGCCTATCCTGATATCATGAAGCAATGAAGTGCTCATGGAACCTAAGAATAAGAACGCGGAAAGGTTTCTGAATTGGTGCACTCACACTTTCATAGAATCACTGTTATAAGATATCTGTCTCTAAATAAATAACTAAAACATAAATAAATCAATAACACAGAGCCTATATGAGCGAGACAATTTTAAGCAAGAAGAATGTTTCATATTTCACCTTTATCTTTATCGCTCTTTTCGTAGCTTTGACCAAATTGTCGCTTCCTCTTCCGCTCCATAGCGTATTTCCCATTCCGTTCCATGATTCCTGGTAGAAAACAAGGCGCAAAGATAGCCAGTCTTAGTGGAAACAATGAGCACCATTAAAGCTTGACTCCCGTTTCTTGTTTTTTTCCCCAAACCCTCATACATTATGCATTACAACGAGCTACTTTCGTCCACGTTCACAGTGCGGCCCGTAATGAGAACCACACAAACCCAAACGGAAAGCGATAAGGCTATACTGGCACCCATATCTACCACACGCCGCGCAAAACAACAGGAAGAAATCATATGACACAACGTACCATGCGATAACATATGCTGCATGCACGACCTAAACGACAGCCGTCCGCTCAAGTGTCCACTGTGTGTTTCGCGTTCATTGCTGCGGAGACAAGCGAACCGTTGTATAGGGGTTTCGCAGTGTGTTTTCTCTTTCTCTCTGAATTCACGTTCTTCAGGTACAGCTGTCTGCATTCCCTTCCCACTTTATTATTTTCGATTTATTTTGCCATTAGTGAAACTTTAAAACTCGAGTGCCATAGGAAACTGTGTAACGATGCGGGTCAGACAAGATGATTGCAGTTATGGTGTGCACCAGGGGCACAGCTGGTAATTTTTTTTCTTTATTTCTTTTTTTTTGGGGGGGGGGGGGCTCTCTTCAATAATGTTTTACGTATATTCATGCATGCGCTTGTACACGCGCATGCACTCATACAAACCCAAATTTGAAGATTTCTGATGACGATCCTCGCTTCCCACCTCTTCCCTCGAGGCTACGCCATGGTGTGAACCATTAAAACCACCAAAAGCATAGCATGCTGCCAAAGAGGGAAAGAAATCAAATGGTCTTGCAGCGCGCGGACCACCGGCTAAATACTATTAGTTTTCCGGCTCTTAGCGCATACCGCACGCGACAAGACCTTATCGCGCTTCATTCCACATTTGCAGAGCAGGGAGCGACCATGGCTCACAGCCTTGTACGTCGCTATACTAATAGGCGGGCTGTTATATTGATTGTACTTTGTTCCTCTTCATTGTTTACTCATGCTGCAAGCAGAAGGGATGGTGTCCCATTTAGCCGCCATTCTCTTCTTCTGACTTTTTTTTTGTCTTGGCGTTACCATCTGCGTTTGCTGGCGTCGTTCTTCTCCCAGAGCACGTCCTTTACTGCGGCACGTAATTGAGAGTAATAGGTCGTAAACACAACCGCCGTAATTCAACAGTCATGTTCCTGGTTTGCGAGATAACGGCTCCGACCAGAAAGGTCGTGCGTCTACACTCTCGAAGGGTTCCGTGGGAGAACGGTAACTGTGAGCTAAGACACAAAATAAAGACATCGTGTTTATCAAACGGTGCTTCAAAAATGCTCATATCGTTGTGTGAATACGTGTGCACTACAACTGTTATCTATACCACGTTTACGGGTAACTGATACCCATGAAAATGAACTTGGCGTCCCTACTAAACCTCGCTTTTTCCTGTACTTTATTTGAATGCTTCGCAATTACCGTGGTGCCCAAGTCTGGTAACCTTGCACTAAACTAAACGGTATACATGAATCGTTTTACTAATGAATGATTGTACAGCTGGGGTATTGTTTTTTTCGGCATGGAAAATGTAGACTCCTTACACGCCTACTGTCAACAGGACACTTGAAGTGAACTCTTTTCTGCATAAATGCACGAAATAGTCGAACAAAATCGCAGTGGTGTTTGATTGCTTATTTTTCCGTCATGCGCCTTTTTTTTTACTGTTCCACTGTTGTGACGCAACAGCGTTAGAAATCCCACGTATAAAAAATCTCGCTGTCGACATGCATCTTGAAAAGAGCGCAACGACACGAGAACGAAGCCAGAAACACCGGGACGGGCGCTGTCGTTTCTTCACGCTCGTGTTGTTGTTGCGCTGTTTTCAAAATGGATAGCAACCAGTTCACCCAAATGTCTGTTATCCGGTGTCGCCGTCATAGGTTGTGACTGAAATATTGTCACAAAATTGTTTTTTTGTGAGCGAAAAGTTGCGATTGATTCAGATAATATAAGCCAGACATTAACAACAATTCTGGCAAGCTAGAAATGCGTCAAAGGGTGGTCAAAGCTTTGATAAGTAGTATACATCACTATATATATCTCACATGACTGCACAGCATTAACGAGCAGGAATTCGGTACGTCAGCCTAATGACCACGGCTTGTATTCGAGCTGAGCTACTACGCAGTTTCTAGCTTCAAGAATGTCGAACATGTTGTAATAGTATAGACGCACAAAACATAATCCCTCACGTCATCATCATAATCAACAGTCTGATGTCATGACATTCTCACTGTTGTCGCCCGTCGCGATTCCATTTGAGGTTTTCCTCAGAGTGCCCTCCTATAGCTTTTCCCCAGTAAAATAACATTAGCAAGACCTGACGAACCATCTTTTTCTGGAACTCCTACCAGCCCTTTAGCCATATGTCTTGCTGGAACTAAAGCTTCATTCTGACACTGACCTCTCACGCCGCAGATCACATTTCTCCTAAACGTGAAGCATACCTTCGTGCCACTGCACCGCAATTATCAATTTTATGACGTCCTGCGCAGCTAACAGCAAAGGAATAACTGGCTCGCGTGGCCAAAGGAACTTTCGCCTAGTCAGCGCATCGTCAACGCTTTGCGCGCATGTGTGTGAATTAAGTGCGAGGATCGGAGCAGAGCACCGACCTGGTGATTGAAGCACCATACGGAATCTTTCCTACGTAGACCCGGCGTCTCTGGCGTCTAACATGCGCTAACACCACATCTTAACAGCGGTGCGGCGGGATTAATTTCCGGCCACGGCCGTCCATTCTTCCTTTCTTCCGGCTTTGTGTGTGGCTTGCCCTGTACTCGCTTGGCATCCAATTGTGTATCCCACACGCCGGGTTCGTCAAGAATCATGGTGCCACGTGCACGTTTTGCAGTGCCTTGGTGGCGCAAGAGTCTGACCAATCTCTACGAAGCTCCTTCCCACCTACGCGTGACAGAAAATCTGTATCGCGAAATGTTTCTGTAACTAATTTGCTTTTGCATGCATACTGCACAGACGTAATTGGGAATGAAGACAACTGGAGGGAGCCAAGAAACAGACAAGGCGGCGTATTTCAAAGTCCGAGCATCGCTTTCGCAGCATGCATATTAACATGACATAATGTCATGCATTATTGTCCATGAAGTCACTGCAGATAAAGCCAAATTGTTTTGAAGTTTGAAGTTTTATGCTTATTATAGCCACCTGATCAGCTCAAATACATCATATTACTGCTTCGAGCCCAATCAGATGGTCATCGTTTAAAAAGGAAATAAAATCACCACCCAATCACTACGTACAAATGGTTAACCATCGAAAGCTGAAACGCGCGGCCCCGGTGCTTAGTAGTGGGTTCAACATGACGCTGCACTGAAGCCTTTCATAACTATTAGGTACACGCGCATGCTTCTTCATGAGGTTATACACACGTTTAGCTTGGGTTTACAGCAGTGTTTATTTCACATGCGACACAATGTGCCTCGCATGATCACGGTCATGGAGGAGTGTAATGATCGGTTAAACGCGTTTAGCAATGCGTTAATCACAGTGGTTTTTGTCGAACCACGGGTGGTCACAGAGGTCGCATGCCGAAGCCAAAGTGCCGCTGGAGAAACTCCAACCGAAAGCGGACGTTCGCCCCGGTGAACGCGCTCCCGCAATCGTCAGGTTGACGCTGTCATGCCCGCGTTGGCGCTCATTCGGCGCTACGTTGTTGTCACGCGTTTGACATCTCGAGCTAACTCGGTGGTGTGGTTTGCAAGATCCGCCTGCCACCGAAGCTTGTATTCCCATTCGCGCTTTAGTGTGACTTGGAAGGCTGCCAGATCATCGGTACGTAGTTCCTGGCAGCGTTCGGCCTCCCGGACCTGTTTTAATCCCGGACTGCTCCATCAGCCCCGCGAATGCGAACTCTCTCACGTTTGCACTGTCGGCGCTCTTCTAGAGTTGGTGGGAGTGGTAGTGATTCTTGAAGGAAAGAAAGAAGGCGCCTAATTTCTGAAGCCCTTCATGGGGCACGGCGCAGTGCCTTGTATGGGGATATGGGAGGGGGATGAACAGGATAGATGAGGAACAAATCTGGGGAAGAGAAAGAGCAGACGAAGAGTTGTGCGTGGCTTACTCATCTCGAAGGTCTTAGTAGAAACTGATGCGCGTGTGCTCGGTGCCCAGGTTGCGACGGGATGGACGACGTCACTCACGACGCAGCCAATAGCGCGCGTACTTGGGTACGACACTGAGAACGACGTAACTGATAGTACAGCCAATGGAGACCACTGGTGACACCGCTGCCGAACAGTTTTTGTTGTTCCTAGCCATATACAGCTTTCACTGTATAATTAGTTGAAATATACGGATATTTATTGTTTTATAGCAATAGATTAAGTTTCTGGATATACCTAAGTCTAGTGTGTCCTTAAGGTATCTCCATATTTCAAACAAAAAAGAATTTCCTCGAGAGCCATTTTTGATCACGCCTGCTTTTGGCCTGAACCGAGTGTTTTTCTTGGAGTCGGTGGTATTATCTCTAAGAGCAGTAAACTTGCTTCATATATATTTTTCGCTGAATCCTATCAAGAGTGCTATAGAAGATGAAAACGCACATCTTCATCCCCACACGAACATTGCAATCCAGCGGCACATTTCATCCGTTACAGCAAGCGTCCCATAAATGCTGTACCACACCGCTGGCGGCGCAGTGACGTCTCATTTGTTTCCCGTTTTAGTTCAGACGTATAGTTGATCGACTTAGACCCAGGTCTACAGAGAATAACTCTGAACTCTCTGTTTGTGCAATGCACTTGATATCTTTGCAGAGATGACAGGACATCTGTCTCAGCAGTAGGCGGAACTTCAGCGCATTAAAGGGGCATATTAATGCTTCTTTGATATCATAAACACAGCCCGCGGATACGTTACCGGGAATTCTGCATTCGTGTGACATCCACTCAGCTGCTACAACGTAATTCATCATGCTTGCCTTTGTGTCCTCTTTCAGCGACTCGAACAATACGATTGTGTTTCAAGAATACTTCTCTGTGCTTAGGTAGTGATGAGAAGACGATTGAGAGCACTGTCTTTTATTAAGCTGTCCCATTATATGTTGCCGTATAAGCTTCTTGAAAAGGTGAATACAGTATAAGCTATTTCAATTTTGTCCCCTCATTTCCTACGAATATTCTCGAAAACTGAAAGAGGAATATTAATTATTGGTGTGCTATTTCAATCTCAGCTATATTTGACTATATACCGTGCCAACGAGAAAGCGACTTATCTCCCGCTCAAATTTCTGTTCTTAACTTTTCCTCTATATATTCACAGACGTCCAAGTGCTTTCGTTTTCTGTATTTCCATTCGGCTGCAATTCACGTCTTTATCTAGTCGCTATTTTTTTTTTGCACAAGTCTTGCTTCACCACATATAAGTACGCTTGCCAATCCACGAACGGACGCAATCAAACTTAAAATCTTTTCTGGCGCATGCACACTCATTAAAATAAAAGAAATAACCGTCCTAAACCATTACTCCTGAATACTTCACATTTGAGTCTATGGCGAAACGTGTGGCTACCGCGAGCACACTAGCTCACAAGAGAAGTTGCATTACTGCCAACGTAAGAGCAACTTTTCTCTCCTTCTCTCTCACTTTCATCCTCTTACCCCCTTCCCCAATGCAGGATAGCCTACCGGACTCAGCTGTTATAAACGTGCATGTCTTTATTTTACTTTCTGTCTCTCTCCTTTCCTATCTGCTTCTCTTGCGTTTCCGTGGTTATTCTGAAATGCTACAGACTTCTGGAAAGATGTTGGAGTGCTAGTGGAAAACGTTTATTAAACGAGAAAAGTGTGAACCGACGTAGGCGTCCTACGTACTCGTTGGAGCCCCTATTCCCGTACCCCTTCCATAGACGTCACCACTCTTGCCCTCTTCATCTTAAGGTCTTTTAGGCCTAAAGATCTAAGCAACCCAGCGCGGCTGCCTCACAGTCCTTTCTAGAAGACTTGAGGAGGAAGGTAAGAGCTGAACGCTTCTGGCAGACGCACATTGTGGTAGGTGTCAGCCAACTCACCACACTGTTGCCAGCTGCAAGTTATTGCAAGATTAAACTATTTCGTTGCTACCGGGCACAGCATCGTGCTCGTGTATACGCGAAGCAGCACACTCATGTTCTGCGTGACCTTCCCACGCGTCGGTATACACCTACGAACATTTTAACCTGATAGCGTTAAAGAGCTCGTTTCGCGGAAATTCAGGCGTCAGTGGCGTCAGCGTCGTTGATTTTGAGCGAAAAATCATCATATTTGCGTGGCCGAAAAAATCTAGCATCTTAGCGTGACCGAAAAAAACTCGAGAAAGATGCAAATAAAATAAACGATAAGAAATTGGCCCCGTATCTGCATGTAATCTGCAGATGTCGTCGAAAGACGATAGTCTTGCGTGTGGAGAGACTGAACAAATAAGTTGATGTTCTGCGCAAGAAAATCGATGAATGGTATTTTGGAGGCGCTGCGTTAGAGTGCCTCGAGCGTGCAGCGGAGGCGAACGAGCGCATCAAGTCACGTCACACGTGAGACATGAGCGCCACCGGGCAGTCTTCTCGCAAAACGAAGTGCATGGCTTTGAGACGGGTGTGCGCGCCCGTCTCAAAGGTGATAAGGTGTAGAACGCAAGGCGACGGGTAGGTTCCACCACAATCGCGTCTTAGCGAAGCGTTGGAAAGACTCACCTTTTCGTGCAAGCGTGGCCTGGTCAGCGCAGCGTGACAAGCGCTACGGTCCTTAAAATTACTTATGTATGCAGTTTCTAGTAAAAGATGCACATGCAGAATATATACGTGTTGTTATGGTGCCCCGACTTGCGCAATAATTGGTTATTAATTGACAATTGCACAAGTATGAACGCTAAACGTTGAGCAACATTGGTGGGTGCTGCGGATGGGGTCAGCCGTTTTAAGTACCCGATGCCGTTAAGAGTGGACAAACAGACAAGAGTACAGACAGACAGACGGACAGACAGACAGACAGACAGACAGACAGACAGACAGACAGACAGACAGACAGACAGACAGACAGACAGACAGACAGACCAAAATTTTTGCGTCGAAGGTCCCCAAGAAAGACTATCGTCTTTAAAAGTTCTGGGTCTGAGTGCAGATCAAATAGGGTGGTTTGCGTGGCAAACGGGTGTTCTACCACACAGTCATGCCTCTGCTTGTGAATACAGTGTAAATAACTTCCTCTGCTTGGAAATGCTGTGAGAGTAACTCCGAACATTTACAAACACACGGGTCGTGTATACATGCTTCACAATACAACATGAAATATTGCTGTAATAATTCGCGGTAGAAGCACACATTGCCATCGGGCGTAAGAACATGGAAGTATCATAATGACTTAATGGCTTAAAGTCTACTACAAAAGGCGCACACGCTAGTGCGCCCATAAGGTCACGTAGTGGGTGTGTAGCAAGTTCGAAAAAAATTCATACAGAAGTGTTTGAAGTGTGCACTAGGAATCATTATCATTATCACGTTATCATTATCATTATCATGTTCAACTCCTGAAGACGAAGCTTAAGCCCTCACTGCCTAACGGAATGTTTTTGACAACATACGCGACGGGATTGTGACATTCTTCATGTCATGACAAACCATCTTACCTCCCATACTAATTTTTGTTTACCCGAAATTGTGGGGGTGATCACGAGAGCACCCAGACGTAGGTGACTAGATAGATAGATAGATAGATAGATAGATAGATAGATAGATAGATAGATAGATAGATAGATAGATAGATAGATAGATAGATAGATAGATAGATAGATAGATAGATAGATAGATAGATAGATAGATAGATAGATAGATAGATAGATATGGAGACGGACGCCAGAAGTACATGCAGTACGCCAAAAACTGATTCGCATTTAAAAGTACTATTACGGTACCTGAACTTTAAATTAACCTATGTAGCTAGGTGGCAAGTTGGGCTAGTTGGATAACGTTCATGATTGAAAATTTTTGTTGAAGCGCACTGAAGACAGACGGACAGAAGAGGCTGACAAGGACAGCGCTTGCTCTCATAACTGAAGGTTTATTAAACAGAAAAAAGTATTTAAAGCGGATACATGGTCCGTCCCTCGCAACCTATGTACATTGGCGATGCAGACGGGAAAAAGCGCATCCTAGTGGACGTTAGATAGCCCCTTTCTATCACGCCACGCAGCATGCATGCGACATTCCAGAGACGTAGACGAAAGGGTAGAGCTGACGCTATTAAACGAAAGTTCAAGCACGGCCACTAGTACAGCAAAAATATATCTACTGCTCTAAAAACACTTTTTACTTTGATGTTATACCAATTCCTGTGACGGAGGGAACAGCCATGCTTTTCTTATATACGTACTAATCTCAATTCTATCTTTACAATTGGAAAGCACTGACGACACTCGCCTCCAACGCAGATTGCACTCGAGGCATGTTTGCCGTTCATGGCATTCGTTTGGCAGCAAAGCTTCGATTGCTTCGTTTTTTTAACCATGTTCTTTCGCAAAATCACACTGCATGCTTCAGTCGAAACTTTGTTAAATATACCACTGATAATTTTTTTTTCGAGGATCCCGATGGTGTAGTACTTTGAACACTCAAATTATGCGGCAGCAGGTGTTCGTGGATATGCGGCACGGAACACCATGGATACCGGGAAAGGCGGGGAACAGCGAGATAGTTTGCGTCGACAACAAAATAAAAAAAAAGTATTATGCTCCGCTGCACAAAGCAAGGCTCGAGCACCAAAGTTAAACATTTCGAAGTAATTAGCGACACACTGCTGCCGCGTAAAGTTTAGTTTCGCGCGAATGCTGGCACTAAGGACTCTAGAGAGAATGCATCAGCGGGAAATTAAGGAATGTATTTTTATTTCATTGATCCAGTTTTTGGTTCGTGATTTCCATTGCAGAGTCGTCCCGAATGGTCCCCGCGCCTTGCTTGGCGATCGATAAGATGTACAGCACATAAAATAGACGGCGGAGAATGTGACAGGATTGTGTTTTTCCCAGTACTTTACCACAAATTATCGGCGTCAATTATTCGCATTTGCAATTGAAACACCACTGCCCGACCACAAGTGAATAAGAGGAAGAGGTTAAAAGAGTAAAAAAAAAGGGGGAGGCATTTACTCATGTGATTGAGCTCGTTGTTCATCCCACATAAACAAATTCATCCAGCTTCGCTGACTAAATGTCGGGAAGACTGGTTAAACAGTGAAACTGGTGGCGTCATATATTGTCATTTCTTGCTTGACCTTGCTGTATAGAAAGTTTTTTCACTAGGTACCTGCACGAAACCATGTCATTCGTATTTGAAGGCTGCATATTCGAAAAATTTATTTCAAGGAATTTTGATGTTTTTCGCATTGGTCGGGTGAACGCAGCAGATGTAGGTTTATCTTAACGCTCTTGCATTCGGATTATGAATGTCAGTTCTCACCATTCCTAAGTAGATATAAGCTGTCAGTCACTTGTGGAGTACGGCATACAGTGGCTTTTGGTATGCTCATAGATAGGCCACACGTGTCATAGCCACACCTGTCAAGTGGAAAATGGTTTGGTGAATTCCGCGACAGGAGTTTAAATGCTAAGCATTTCTTAGCACCGGAGGCACGTTAAGTCTATCTATCTATCTATCTATCTATCTATCTATCTATCTATCTATCTATCGATCTATCTATCTATCTATCTATCTATCTATCTATCTATCTATCTATCTATCTATCTATCTATCTATCTATCTATCTATCTATCTATCTATCTATCTATCTATCTATCTATCTATCTATCTATCTATCTATCTATCTATCTATCTATCTATCTATCTATCTATCTATCTATCTATCTATCTATCTTCTATCTATCTATCTATCTATCTATCTATCTATCTATCTATCTATCTATCTATCTATCTATCTATCTATCTATCTAAACTCTTCTAACTTTCAAAATTTCAATTTCATTTCATACTGCAGAGGAGCACACTTCTGGTTATTCTAAGGAGGTTAATGTCCCTGCAATTTCTTTCATGTTTCTTCCTTCCTTGCTTCATCCAGCCACATCCTTCATTTTGACAGGCAACCGAGTTCTGACGCCACTTGCTCGATGCTCTTAAAACCATGGCTGCTCCTGTAGCGACGGAAATGAAGTGTATACTGTACAGTTCGTTTTTTTTTGGGGGGGGGGGGCAGTTAAGTTTTGTGCTATCCTTTCGTTCTTCGTCCCAGGCTAGGATGAAAGCGGGTGCCTCTCAGGGGGATACAGTACGGCATCTGATGGTCCGGAAGCCGAAGTGGGATTAGAGGCCATGACCTGTGGTTAGAGCGGAGAGCTATGCCCCCAGCTTCGAGAACACTGCTACAGCAGTCCGGGCAACGCAGCGTGACAGTCATGGCCGCTAGCGTCTATTTTGGCCCAGCCGGTCAAGCGCCGATTTCCTGCCATTCGCGTCGTCGCCGGCTAAATTCGACCAGAGTGAGAGCTATGGCCATGGCCCCCCTTGCTTCGCATTTCCCGTTTTCCTTTTGTCGTTTCCCATGCAACGCGGCCGTTTGGCCAGTGTGGCTTCATCGAATGGCGAAGTTAAGTAAAATGGTTGTCGGCACGTGTATTCACAAATACTTCTTAAAATAAAGATTTGCGTAAGAGAATCTTTCAGCCAATGACAGTTCAGAACATATGATTAGTGAAGCTGCATGACCAATAAGATAACGTACTTATGAAAGAGAAGTTTCCTTGCATATGATCCCTAGGTTTTTAGTAAGATTTGCTAGCACAATTCTTGGTGATGCATAAAAGTAAGAAAATACAGCATTTTGTCCGGTGTCTTCTTGGTTTCTTGTCACCCGGCTATCCTGGGCTGGTTAGCTTTCGTGCTTTTCCTGCTCGGCCATTTCTTCTTTCTTGTACTGGTGTACCAATGAACTGGGTTCTGAACCTCCCGAACGAACGTCAGGAATCTCCTTAGACGACGCACAAACGACAAAGACCGTTTCGTCGCCTTCCATCAAATCTGAGATAAACCTCGCGTTTATATCACTCGCTCCAACATATGCAGTGCACGGCGTGTTTTCGACTTTAAGCAAAAATCACGACCTTCTACATTGGTTTCCTTCACTCGCTTGCGGCTTTCATGGCGGTTGAAACTCCAGGTATCGCTAATGTCGTGCGCCTTTATATTCATAATGACCACTCTCCACTTAAGTTACGATAGGAAGCCGATTACCACCATCGTTCAAGACAGTAGTAAAGGAGATGCCGAACAAAAGAAATCAGTAGTCAAAGTCAAATTTAGAGCCAGTTCATGATATCGTCGTACGTTTTGCGATAAACGTATTTATAAAGTATTTACCGACTATAGCAGAGAATTTTCAGCCTATACAACTACGTGGACACTTCGACGACTCTGCGGCACCCTCGTGCTTGTAAAACACTTTATGCATACCCTCTACCTTCGATATTTATGACCATCCAAGTTCACTACTCGGAACTTCTCAAAGTTAGTTATGCGCTAAGTTTTCTTAATGCAATACGAACGGACTCATGGTTCCGTCTTTACAGCTGTTCGTAACTCCCTACTATGCTGTATATAAGGCCCCCTTTACTGTTCTCTGACTGCAGCGGGATCTAAAATTCCCTGATGAACATAAGTCCGCAAGAAGAGTTGGTTTTACAAGCGGACTGCATGGCTCCGGGAACGAGGAAAACCAGTCGCAGGAAACGACGATGATAGAAAAAAAGGATGCACAACAAAAATGAACAGCCCTCGTATAAACAGCTTTCCTTCCTCTTCTTGTGTTAGATTAACTCTTTCTCCTCAAGTGTTCACCCACTGCCCCCACTTTCTCTTGCTCTTTTTCTTTTTTTTCTTTTTCGTCTTTCTTTTGCATTTGCTAGCTCTTTGCGAAATCGGCGTCTCACAATAGCGAGGGACGTATGCAGCTTAAGTTTCCAAGGCTCTATACCTTGACGGCTGCACACCGGAGCTGCCGGAGAGACGATTCATGCTGTGGGAAAGAAATGCGGGTAGTAAACTAACGTCGCTTATGTGTGGGTAATCCACAGAATGCTGCGGGTCGGCGTAATACCCCCACACTACTATATGACTCGCAGTCGACGTGTTTTCTTTCGTCTCAGACCCTCGCTAGAAGGCAGTGAGTCAGCGCGTTCGTGACTCACTCCACGTGCCTCGCTCCGGTTAAGAGGACAGTACGACCAACAAAGTTTATAGGTGAAGACGGGGCACGTGTCTTTACAAGTGAATATTTAAACCCCTGTTAAAGACTTTATGTAATGTTAAATTCATATACGCAAACCCCTACAACTTTGCTAGCCTCGGAACAAGTGTTTCTTCTTTTAGAAAAGCGTTGGTCTGATTTTCGATAGGATGCAGAAGGCTAGGGGCCCGTGCACTGTTTGATGTCAGTCCACCAGGTTGCCTCAATTTCTGGAGCCTTCCTCTACGACGTGCCTCGTAATCATATCGTAGTTTCGGCACGTAAAGTCCCTAATTATTATTACCGTTATTTGATTACAGTGAAATGGTTTATACACTCTGCAGGAGAAAATTCTAGGCTGTCCAGTATTCCGGTGTAAGGAGAACCATTTGCAGAATGGGAGTTTTTGGCCGCTGGCAGCGGCATGTTGTTTATGAAGCGGCGTGTTCAATATTACGCGCCAGTCCCGCTACTCACACTTACCCCTCCTGCGTATTACTCGGTTATCCGAAAACGCTATCGGTTTGCGGACAAGTGTTTTTTTTGTCGTGCGTTTTTTTCCGCAACAGTTTTATACACGAATTATAAATATAAACAGACAGGCAGACGACTAACGTTACGAATGTCCTGAGGAGCCAGCCAGTGCAGTCCTGCAGAGGACGCCTGGCTCGCTGTCGGCTAATCTGATGTTGGAGCCGGGAGGACATGCCTCTCTGCTCTCTCACGGGCCCTCCGGACTGTCTTGGACTGGTCTTCCAGTTTGAAACTTGTGATGGCCTTCTACCAGTCCTCTCTGTTGTTGAAGTGCTGTAAATCTATAACTGCCAAAATATTTCTCCGAGGTTGAGGTTGGAAATGTTCGCCACGTGAGGGATCCGCGCACGTGAAGTAGCATCAACGTTTCTTTTATTTAGGGCGTTTAAACTTACCTAATGGCCGTATAGACACACATTTTCGATAAGTGGTGGGGCACTGAATGAATATTCAACAAAACTGCTTCATTGACGGTTTATTAAAAAAGATACGTACTATGTTTAATGTGGAACAAAAAGAAAAGGCCTGTCTTACTCCACTCTCCTTATTTTTTCGTTGGAATGGCACTTTTTTTACAGACACGTACTTTTCTATCGTATATTTTACCATATGACCAACCGACCGACTCAGTGACCTACTGACTGACTGACTGACTGACTGACTGACTGACTGACTGACTGACTGACTGACTGACTGACTGACTGACTGACTGACAGACTGACAGACTGACAGACCGACTAACTGGCTGAAACTGACTGACTCAAATGTCCATTGCGCATTAGTTTACGACATATTAGTATACGACATAATACGACATGTACTGACTGACTGACTGACTGACTGACTGACTGACTGACTGACTCAAGCTGACTGACTCAAATGTCTATTGTGCATTAGTTTACAACCTATTAGTATACGACATATACTGACTGACTGACTGACTGACTGAAACTGACTGACTCAAATGACTATTGTGCATTAGTTTACGACCTATTAGTATACGACATATACTGACTGACTGACTGACTGACTGACTGACTGACTGACTGACTGACTGACTGACTGACTGACTCAAACTGACTGACTCAAATGTCTATTGCGCATTAGTTAACGACATATTAGTATACGACATATACTGACTGACTGACTGACTCAAATGTCTATTGCACATCAGTTTACGACATATTAGTATACGACATATACTGACTGACTGACTGACTGACTGACTGACTGACTCAAATGTCCATTGCGCATTAGTTTACGACATATTAGTATATGACATAATACGACTTATACTGACTGACTGACTGACTGACTGACTGACTGACTGACTGACTGACTGACTGACTCAAACTGACTGACTCAAATGTCTATTGTGCATTAGTTTACAACCTATTAATATACGACATATACTGACTGACTGACTGACTGACTGACTGAAACTTACTGACTCAAATGTCTATTGTGCATTAGTTTACGACCTATTAGTATACGACATATACTAACTGACTGACTGACTGACTGACTGACTGAAACTGAATGACTCAAATGTCTATTGTGCATTAGTTTACGACCTATTAGTATACGACATATACTGACTGACTGACTGACTGACTGACTTACTGACTGACTGACTGACTGACTGACTGACTGACTGACTGACTGACTGACTGACTCAAACTGACTGACTCAAATGTCTATTGCGCATTAGTTTACGACATATTAGTATACGACATATACTGACTGACTGACTGACTGACTGACTCAAATGACTATTGTGCATCAGTTTACAACATATTATTATACGACATATACTGACTGACTGACTGACTGACCGAATGACTTGCTGACTGACTGACTGACTGACGGACTGACTGACTGATTAATTGATTGATTGATTGACTGACTGATTGATTTATTGATGCTAAACTAAGAGTGTTCGCAAGTATATGTCGTAAACTAACTGCGCAATAGACATTTGAGTCATCATAGCTTCTCTAATGCCTTGAACTTTTCGCTAAACTGAGTCAGAGGTCTTATCTTAGAACTACAGGGTGTGGATGAAAAAAAATACTAACGGAGAAAATAATACCTCACAAATCCCATTGCCTCGACACGAATTTAGCTTAGGAACTTCATGAGGCAATATCCTCCAGGTGACGTACTAAATTCAGTTTCTTTTATCAACCCGGTGTGTTTTAAAATGTCTCAGAGTCGTAAAATGTGACAAAACTTTCGCAGAACAAGCTTAATAAATTACGCAGTCGTGATTTGTGTCAATAAATGCGGCAGAGGATCATTAGATTCCACAAGCACTAACCAAGCCCTAGGCACGCAGAGGGATTGTGCCTGAATCAGTGCACCCAGGCATATCAGCTAACCTCGCAGGGGTAAGGCGAAAGCACCACCCGAAATTAAATGCCGGCGAGGAAAAGTGAAGGAAAAAAAAGAGAGAGCACGTTAACCGTCAGCGAGCATGTACGAGCCACGCTGCAGCACCCCGTCTCACGTGAAGTGAATCTTCATTAATCGCTAGGTAGAACAAGCCCGAGTCGCGAGGCCACAGGCGCTTAGGCAAATGGTGCGGATTACTAACCGCACCCGTTATTTTCTCGAAAGGCCGGGTTGTGACAACGGAGTACAAGTAGGCTTAATGGGTGGTGATGGAGAATGCGGGTAGCTGTGACGAGCAGCAATCGCAATCTGTGAAAGCACACGGCCTTCGCGGCCAATCCCGACGAAAAGCATGGACGAAAACGTCGAGTTGGCTGCAGATTGCTTCATTTTCGTCGCATACTGCCTACAGCCACTGCACTGCTCTGGTTTTGGAAAGTAAGGGGCGTGTAATTCATGTACTTTCCCCGGACATCTTATTCGCGCGTACGTCCTTATTCGCATCCGCTTTGCGCTCACACGTATATAAGTGGATGAATGGCACCCGCCTCGTTACAACCATCAGCTACGTTACGGCGACGAAAAGCTTGTTCATTTCCAGCTGAGCGATGGTTGATGCCGGAAAGGCAAAAACGACTTATGCGACACGTCCTACTTTCTTTTTTAACCAGGGTCTCCTCTTAGTTCACTAAAAGCAGTGTAGCGTCGTGGCCGCAATGGCAGTGTAAAGTGAGACCGCAATGACTAATGTCATTGCGTTCATTCCCGATACTGTAGTCGCGCTCCGCTCATGCAATACAATAGGTGTGAGCCGATGGGACGACGCCGCAGGCGCCCTCTGTAAGCGGCGCCGGCTTGTTCTTTCACAAACTACGATTCTTCCCCAAGGGCCCGTAAGGACATGCAACTTCGCTTCCGTTGATCGCTTGGCGCTCTCGCTTGATAAGCACCCCGTAGTGTTCTTCGGGCTGCCTCCGCAACTCTCGCCGTTATGCACATTAAGCAAACGTTTCCAGAAGAGACTGCAGTGCCACAGCACAACCTAGTCAATGTAGTAAGTAAAATGGGGTGGGAGAGATAAACACGTGCCGTTTTTGGAGCGCTAGACTGTAGCATCTGAGATTAGCAAATGTCTAGTTGTGCGTGTGACAGGAAGTACTTGCGACCAAAATCAGATTACAAGTGTGCAATCTTGCATCTCATTTTTCTACTCCTCTCTGTTTGTTCCTTTGTCATTCTATCTCTTTCTTTCTTTTTCTTGCTCTTTCAGTAGTTCTCTCTCCTTGCTCCCTCTCTCTTTCTATCTTTCCTTTTATTGCTTCCTCTTTCTTTCTTGCTCTCTTTATTTCTCTTTCTGACCAAGATTTTTTTCATCTTATATTTTTGTCTTTTCCCCTTTATTTCTCTACATTTCCTGTTTCCTGTTTCGCCCCACCGGGGCAATCTAGTGGCTAAGGTACTTGGCTGCTGACGCGCAGGTCGCGGGATCGAATCTCGGCTGCGGCGCCTGCATTTTCGATGGAGACGGAAATGCTGCAGGCCCGTGTGTTCAGATTTGGGTGCACGTTAAGAACCCCAGGTGGTCGAAATTCACGGAGCCCTCCACTATGGCGTCTCTCATAATCATATGGTGGTTATTACACACGCCGCCAATGACGTCAATATTGACCCCATTCCTGCCACCAGTCTTCGCTGATGCGATTTTGTATCATGTTGTCACACACACACACACACACACACACACACACACACACACACACACACACACACGCACACACACACACACACACACACACACACACACACACACACACACACACACACACACACACACACACACACACACACACACACACACACACACACACAGCGATAAATTCAAAAAATATGTCCACTGCATGTACTAATCGCGAGAGATACCCTTCTAATGCACGTTCTACATTATACGCACGAACTTCTGCGAGGATGCTTCATTAGAATGCGACGCCGAGGACGCTCAAAAAAGGGTGTCGTCCAAGGTTAAAGCGGGTTGCATTCAAGGAGGTTTTTCCTAAGCATCCTTGGTTGCATCTTGTCAGTGGGAGGTGCACACCATACGGCGGTGGCATTCACCGTTGCCGCCAGCAAAGCCGTTTCAGAAGCTGCCAACGAGCACGAGCAGCAGAAGCGTCGGCAGCGCTGAAGAACATCGATAAGAAGGCTCTCAAATTTTATGCTCTTTTAACGACACTTGTACGTGTGGACGACAGGGCGCACGACACGTGCTCTGAAGCTTGCGAGATCTTCAAGAAAGAGAGAGGGAGAGGGAGGGGAATCATTGTTGAGACGCGTGATCGTTTACCGGGTGAAATCCCCTGGTCATAACAGCGGTGGGTAGAGATGCTATATAGAACACCGTGGATAGGGCCGATGGTGGCGAGAAAACGAGACAAGAAGAAGGTGATGAGCGCCGCGGAAAACGATGACGACAACGAGATCGTCCTTTTCAGAAGCCCTGTCTCCGCTATACTGCGCTCTTTTAGGTATATCTTGCTCTTTTTTTCTGCTTATTTCGCTTAGATGTTCCACGATCTCGATAAATAAAATTGGGCATCTTGTGTGCAGAGATCGCCTCAGGGTCCTCTCCACTATACAGCCGCGTTCTGTGGTCTTTGATCTGTTTCTATTATGGCGGTGCAAAGTGGCTGTCCCTACACCCTTCCCTTACTTACATTGCGTTCTCTTGAAAGTTGCGGATGATAATGTTAGGCAGAAGAGGCAACACGGCAGATGACGCGATGTTATCACATGAATGGGCTCGCCCGTTTACGCGGCGTTTTCAAATACTCACCACGCATTCAATGAACAAATAACGAAACTTCAATTTCGGGCCATCTTTCGTGACTGCCACCTTTCGTCGTTATACGCATATTTCGTAGCTGTCATCATTTTCTTAAAATCATTCGAGGCATACCGGTCGTTGTTATTTACATTGTCAACAGCGAAGCTGTTAAAGCACGGCACGAAAACGGTTGTTCCTTGCAAGAAACCTCGTCGCGCCGCTGTCGAACAACCACCACCAGGCCTCACCTCGCTTCGCTACCACGCCAACTAGTGTGACGTCTTGCCAAGCCGCGCATGCGTCATAGCAACAGATTTGGAAGAGCCGCGTCGAAGCTACCGAAATGGCTAAGTATAACCGCGCCAAGTTCAAGCGGAAGAGTTGCTCAACAGCCGTTTACATAACTAAATACGTCATAAATGAACCTGCTGAGCATGTGCATGTACTCGGGATCGATATAGAAGAACCGCGCTTAGCCGTACCGAAGCAATTTTTAGACACGGCTCATCTGAAGAAGAACCGCACACACCCGAAGAAGATGCCACCAATCGCTAGGCTCGACGTGCTGCACAGCAAAAACGAGAGCAGCGGCGGCGATCCGACTTAGTCTACTTGTACAAGAAAGTGGCTGCCATGAAGAGGAAGAGGTGGTCGATCCAAGACCCATAAAATGTTGAAAAATAGCTTTGCTTAAACCAAGTTTGAAATCTATTCTTAGCCAAGCGACCTAGCATTAGCAGGTGAAGTCTTTTACTTTGACCGACCAGCTTCACAGTTATCAGGTCTTGTGCGGCCGAGTACAAGGTTTATTTTTTAGTGTTTCTCATTATACATTTATTGTATACACTAAATATGATATAAAAGATTTCTTATCTGAACGATGTTTCATGTATATTATGAATCTCTTGCCTTCCCATCTTTCAGCTCGCGTTCCCAGGGTAAAGAAGAAAGCCGGGCGATACCTGCAGGGTGAGTCGATCTCCCCACTTCTTCCCCGTGACTTCTGTTTTCTACAAGCAAAGCATCCGTAAGCACAAAAGAACGCTTTCACCAATTTAAATGAACGAGGCTCGCGCCACTTGCTTTTGCACCAAAGATTCACATTGCTCTCTTCGACACAGTGAGATGTGAAATCTACTGTTGGCACTGTTCTCTAACCAGAGAGTGCTATGAAGCTCACATTTGTGGCCCAGTATCGCTGATATATGCCACTGCGAGCACGAAAAAAAACCTATGAAAAGACTTCAATGGTGGCACGCACTTACACTTAAATGTTGACCTTATGCGCAACACTTTCATATCCCGGACCCTGTTGCCTCGTGACCAGCCCTAACGGCGCTTATTTATTGCGTCCTGCCATCACCCGATTTCACAATTTTGCTATTTCTCAGGGGCGTAGGCAGCAGAATTTTTTAGGGGTGGGGTGGGGGGTGGGGAGGTACTTTTTTACTTTCTTAAAATGATCATTTCTCGCTCTGTGTTATTGTGAAAAAATCTCAAGGGAAGGGGGGCGGACCTGCTGTTCCGCTTCCTGGTTACGCAGCTGCTTCTTCCTCTCGCTAAATTGTGCACCTTGGTGCTACTCTCGCGTATGGGAAGTGAGAGTTCATCTGCACCTAAACAGCCCTGCATCACGTGAACGGAGCAGTTGCGTCACGTGCGACGTTGTTATAAGAGAGGCGCGTCAGTGTAGACCCTGGCTCTTGCCAGTAGATGTGCTGGTAATGTAGTCAAAACCACGCAGTGACACAGTGTATGTAGGTACCACTAGCCCTGTCAAACTAGCGATACTGATGTGACGCCAAAGAAAAATGTGCCTTCCGTTGAAATTGTATGGTGATGGTACAAATGGCGTCACACGTGACTTTCCTGCCCAGATCACATGACCCGACCAGTTGACGTGCAAATGAAAAGGCTTTCGTGTGTAAAGCTGCAGTACGCGATTGCTACAGTTGAGTATACGAATACCAAAGGCCGACCTTGTGACATTTCTGTAAAGGCTGAACGGCAACACCTCACGCACAGGAAGATATAAAGTCGGACTGCTTGTACTTCACAAGATCTGAGTCATCGACGAGTCACGTGAGCGGTGGTATCCATTGTAGTGTGTTACGTATTTCTGAAAGAAAGCACCAAGTCCTCGTTTCGCAGACTTCCATAAGCAATTCATTTGTAAGGCAGCGCTCGCACAACATGTAGCATCTTGAAAAAAGAGCTTTGCTCGTGGAAGACGACTTGCAGAGGAATAGATCCGCTTTCAAAGGCTCGCCGCTCACGCACCAGGAACAGACAACATACATGGCACTGTGCAAAAATAGGAAACAAGGGAAACGTAATGGATAAACAGCGATCGTTCAAACAAGCAACGGGGTGCTTCCCCTGGGGCATCTCATTGTAGAAACATGGCAACGTAACTGCCTTACTAAAATAAATTAAAAATAAAATAAAAATAAGACGAACACACCATGCGTCTCCAACCCTCTCTCGAGAACCTGGCCTTCAGGGCCAAAAGGTGAAGCGTGGTACGAAAGTCGAGATTTTGGCTTATTTTTGTGCTCCAGGAACGCACAGAGAAAGCGGATAGGCCGTTTAAGAAGGCAATATACAAATTGAGGTGCATAGCACAGGAACGATGAATCTGCGAGAGTCGAAGACAGCGGCATCAGTGAGGAGGCAGAGAGCAAAAGCGAAAGGCGATGACGGAGCCAATACGCGTACTAGAAGTGCGGTGAGGCTGGCGGATCCGGCGGCGCATGTAATTTGGGATGGAAACGCATTTTCGCGGCAGTATTTCCGGACCCTGCCTTTCGGATAGCGGTCGAAGAGAGATCCGGCCAGTGGTGGGCCGGGCTTTGCCTCATTTAGGCTAGCAGGCCATTACCCGACTATGGCCCCCGTAATCCACGTGAGGGCCTCGCGCCACTGCACTTTTGATGGATGGGGCGGGTGCGAGCGATCGGCTATGCCGGGCGCGTGTGACGGCAAGCCGCGACTTCAGTGCGTGCGCCGTCGTAGGAACAGCTGCTTATATGGAGGCCGCCTAAATCCGATAGAATATTGCGGAGAAGCGGGGAAGGGGGGGGGGGGGGCGCTGCGGGTCTTTTTCCAATATTGGCTGTTATTTCAGATCAGTGCCGACGAATCTTCATTGGAGGTACGAAGCTTGCGCTGTTGTTTTCGGAAATTCGAGTTTAATAATTAGGTGCGTGCTGTCTCTGCATTAGTACAAGAGTCACGTGCAATTGTAATTCCTCTCTTTCTTACAGAATTTCTCTTTCAAAGCAGAAACTGCTCGTTATACGATGGTGCTAGTCAAAACATTGGCTCCAGCGACATTCTCTGTTGAATGATTTTTCATCATAGTTTCTATAGCCTCATATGATTCAACATTATCCTGCAGTGCATCTATTACCTTAATCCAATAGAAATAGTATTTCTTGGTCTACAATTGACATAGTATCTCTGGGTCTGCGCTTACGGGTTACACTACATTGTCTATTTTCAAGTCCGAGCGCACATAAGAAACTCACTTAATTATTTGTAGTTCGACCAGCGTGCTACAAGGGAACTTGATGGTCTTTAAGTTCGTCTTCCGTCCGGACTTACTACTAGAAGTGGCTGGTGCCTAGGCCGTTCCGCACACAGTTTGCAAGAGCGACGACACCGCAGCTGCAAAGACTCATACACAAGTGGAAAAAAATTGAGCAGATGCCGCACACCTAGGGAATCGACGTTATGCGTAGCATGCAGAGGGAAGGTAAAAGTGTATTAAGTTTTTATTGAGCGACACGTCAAGAAATCACACCAAATATATACAATATATTACACGAACAGACACATGTTAAAGAATTCCAGATCTGTATATAACCAATGTTTTGCACTTGCGCAACGATGCCAAAGAGAATATGAGTATATTACCAGCATATGAGCTTATATGAAGCGCTGGTCCTCGCGAGGGTGGTATCACTGGACACTATACTACACAGATCAACTCCAGCGCACGGCGCCCAACTACAATTGACGTTAATCCCACTTGACATGTATGTAAGCTTTATAAAATCAGATAGCCAGCCTTGCAACCCCAATTGCCACGTTTAACGAACATTAGGGTCTGTTTGAAAAGCAGTTCCAAGGTCTTGCATGACTTTGTAGTAGAATACTTGATCGTCAAGCAGAATGTTTGGGTTCAATTACTGCTGGGACCCTGATAATAATTATTTGCATTCTTCGGGTCAGCGCTGCCGATGTCAGGTTTTTCTTGACACTTACACGTTAGAATTGCCCATGTGTGTTCTCTTCGTTTCTCGGTAGATGCTAAGTTTCAATCATCTGTGGTATGTACCCGTGTAGCAGTGACACATGCCCGCCCGCGGGTATGCGACACTGTCTGGCGGGAAATGTTCGACGACGTACGTGACCAGATTGTGACATTATTCATGTGTTGGTCAGCGCTTCAAATTCGTTAAACCATCTTACCCTCCCATACTAATTTTCGTTCACAGCAAGTTAAGGGGGTCGCCACGAGAGCACCCAGACGTAAGTGGATAGATAGATAGATAGATAGATAGATAGATAGATAGATAGATAGATAGATAGATAGATAGATAGATAGATAGATAGATAGATAGATAGATAGATAGATAGATAGATAGATAGATAGATAGATAGATAGATAGATAGATAGATAGATAGATAGATAGATAGATAGATAGATAGATAGATAGATAGATAGATAGATAGATAGATAGATAGATAGACTTCAAAAGTGTTTATAGTAACCAAAAAAATGCTTCGCATTTAAAAACTTCGTAAACAATCAGCGAGTAGTGCGCCAAGAATTTAACCCGTTTTCATATGCTTAACTGCATGAGTGACACCTTAACCGCAAAACTACCACGGTGGGTAACATGAGAAAAAAATAAATACTGGTTCAGTGGCGAAGCGCGGAAAGAAGCGGGACTGCTAAACAATGGACGCTCTACTGGTTGGCGCCGTGTGTGCTTTCCTTTGGGTCGTGCCGGCTGTCACTTCGTGAAGAGGGCGCTGTAGAGGTTCGTTTTCACGGCCCGTCCTACGTATACGTCCGTTCCTCTCTTGGGCTTTCTTCCTGCTTCGAGCTCTTCACTGACGACAGCTCAAGGCAAGCTTTATCGGAATACTTCGTGGCTATATCCTACTTTTGTTTTTTTTTTCTTCTTCTTCTTCGTTCGTTTGTCAGGTCGGCTGCCTTCTTTATTAAACGACAGCGGAAGGAAGAGGAGCGCATCAAATTCCCACCGGCCGCACCATAACCACCTTGATTAACAAGTGTCACACATGAAAGACAGTGAGTCTGGGTAAAAATGGGAGGCGCTGGATAAAAACGAAGATGGCCGGGTGATATACTAGCAGGCTACACCTGCGACAGCGTGCAAGTTCTCTTATAATTACGTTATTTCTCTATTTCTCACTATTCCTATCCCTCTCCAAGTTTTTCCGCGATGTGCGATGAGCACCATTAGTAAAACAGATCGTGGAAAATCGCCGCCTGTGTTCCGGTCTGCTTGGCCATCACTGCAAAAGCATCGTGTTCGCTTAGTCAAACGAGCCCTTTGTTGGTGAACCTTCATTCTTTTCGATTTGCGTAACACAATAACCCGAAGAGGCAGCTTTTTTATACGTTTTCGCAGTGAAGAACAATGTTCTTTGGAGCAATTAATTGAAACAGAAAGCTTCAGCCATTCAGCCTCTTCGCATCATCATTGGGCTAGCTTTTTTGCTTGGGCTGGGTGGATGCCCTATGCTTCCCTAAAATTGTGTCGTGGGGCTGTGTCGGCGTTTGTGCGATATTAATAGACAAGACGAAAGAGCCGCCGTCTTTATAGGCTTGTATAGTTGGAAGTCGGCTGCTGGCAGAGGTGCTTGAGCGTTTACTTGCAGAAGGGCCTCGCGCTGCTCGAAGTTGATGACCCGTTCCTCAACTGCAAGCAGTAAAGAGTATCGAGGTTCTAGTAAGTGTCTTGTTCTAAGGATGTGCGAGACTTCGGAATCAATATTGAGGATCTCTATTGTTGTCAGCTCCAAACCGCTCTTGCAGTGTGTGTATGTGCGAGACGGTATAGAAAGATAAGAAGCCAGCTTCTGAATCTCCGTCGGTACAAGCATTTACACGGTTATTGAACATAACTTCCCATGACCATCCTTAAACTAGAATAGCACTTGTATCTGTAGAAAGAAGGAGTCTGCGTCGGGTCGTGCATCGCCCCGATTAGGAGCAACCCGCTCCTGGCCTACAGTATGACAGGCAAACGCAAAATTCTGTTGGCGTGATTAGTTAGGTGAAGTTCTTTTAGTATGTCGCCCACTTTTTACTTTTTTTTTATCTGATAACTCGGCAGAGAGCCGCAGCAAGTTCGACGAGACTTTTGCGTGCTTCTGTGCGTACTTTGCAGGACTTTCGTTTACGGGGAAGCTTTCTGAGGACGGTCAAGTACGCTTGCTTAACCTCTAGATGAAGTTTAGTGCAGGGCACACTTGGGAGTATTCACCTCGTTCAAAGAAAGACTTGCGTCCCTTTTCATTTCATCGTTCTAAGTTTGTCAAACGGTCATAATATTAAATTTCGTTGAAGCGCCCTAAATATGGACGGATAGATGAAGCTGACAAGGACAGCGCTTGCTCTCACAACTGTAGGTTTATTAAACATAAAAAGTATTTAAAGAGGATACATGGTCTTTCGCGCAAGTAAAATATAACATGTGGTACATAATATGTACAATTTTTGTAATCCTGACAAGAATGGTTTCTGTTGCACCCTGTTCTGATGCACATGCGCGAAAGACCATTCATCCGCTTTAAACACATCTGTCCGCCCGTCTTTAGTGTGCTTGACCGGTGAAAGGTATTTTCTCAAATAACTTTCAAGCCCTGTCGTAGAATGCTTGCCTCCCACGCTGTGTGCCTGGTTTCGATGCTGGCTATAACCCTGGATAGTATTTCTCATTGTGTTGACGTCACAGAAACCTTAACTGATGTCATCAGCATTTCTTGTCATAGCCTTGAAAGAGTTGTTGAAACTCATCCAGAGGATCGAGGTTTAATGAAGGAAGTGTTCCATTTATACGTCTGAAGATGCAGCATCATTATGCTCATATTGTCACGGGGTCGTGACGTGGCTGAAGGCAGGAGAGTGAATGGTCAGATCAAACGGTTTTTTTTGAGAGAACCTGTGACGGGTCAACGGAAAGTCGGGTTACAGTAGCACACTTGCACTGGTAGCGGTTAATGTAGCGTCGGCCGTCTGTCACAGAACGAGCGCTCAAAAAGAGCGCGCCGCCAACGCCTCGCGTTGAAACGCCGGAGTGACGCCGCGAGGTCAACGAAAAAAAAGGAAAACAAACATCCAGACTCCCCGGGCGCGACTCCCTCCCTCGGAAGCGTAGATTCGCCGACGAACCTCCTCACCCCACAACGGCGGCCGAGCAAGCACTCGAACTTTCTAGATGCCGACGAACCTCCTCACCCCAAAACGGCGGCCGAGCAAGTGCTCGAACTTTTTAGATGGAAAGGGGCTTGGTCGAAGCCAGGTTTAGTCATCTGTCGCGGCCAGCATTCGAACCGTCTCGCCCTCTCCACAACCTTCGCTGCGTATCGCGCCGACGAAATGACAAGAGCCTTCTGAAATCTCGCGCGGAGGGTATTTAATCGAGCAGCCGAGGTGAGAGATCAGGAGAAGACGGAAGTTAGCGCCAGAGCGCGTAGGGATTCCGCCGCGTAGTCGGCGAAGGTTTTGTCCGTAGGGACAAAGCAGGAGAAGACGGAAGTTAGCGCCAGAGCACGTAGGGTATACCTCCGTGTAGTCAGCGAAGGTTTTGTCCGTGGAGGCAAAGCAGGAGAAAAAGATGATTTCAACCTGAGGGGTGACGACTCGAGCTACAGGCAAGAGTGTGTGTTTACCGCTATCGAGCGAAGACGCGTGGCAACGGCTGCGTGTGTGAAGCCGACGTGTTTCCGGCAAAGAAGTTTGAAGCTTGGAGAGTGGCCTATTGAAGACGTGAGGTTTCCTGGAAGAGAAACTTCGGCGAGGTTTCCTGGATGAGAAACTTCAGGGGCAGCGGAACGACAACAACGCTGGACTTTGAGGGAGTGATTCTCGGAAGAGTACCATCCAGACTTTTGTTCCAAGAACTTTGCACTGAATAGGTTTTCTATCTATTTAGTTTTTAAGTGTCTTGGTTGTTCAATGCATGCTACTGCATTGTAGTGCGTATTGTTGTCTGTGTCCGTTGTTTCGAGTGTGGCTGATTGTACTGTGTAGTACGTTGTTTGTTTGGTGATATATTGTACTCAACTATCGTGGAGAGTGCATACTTGTGTGTTGTTTAGATCTGCAATTATTGAGAATATAATTTTGTTTGTTTATCAACTCTCGGCTCTGACTTGTTCTTTGGGCCACAGCCGGCGTCTGCTGGCGCGCCAAATAAGACCACTTCTAAATTGTCCACGCTTTCGTGGTGCGGTTCGGGGGGCCGATACCTCGGCCCTTGGAATTAGCCCGGCAATCGCCTCCCTAATTAACGGGACCTGTGTGGCAATTAATCTGGTGTCCACGACAGGACCTTTTGGTGCACAGTGTGTTCAAAGTAGTGAGAAGGAGCCTCGAGTTGTTGATAGTGCTATCGGAACGATTTTGTGTGTTGCGCAGTGTTCTCGTTAACGAGTGCAGGGGAGTGTTCCGATAGACTGATTTAGGCAGATACTTTTTGCACGCGGCAAGACTTTAATTGCGAGACGCAATGGATCTCGAAAAGTTAGTCGCTCTTGGTGAGAAGATGGGTCTTTCTGGCGCCGAACTACGGAAGTGGGTAAGCCTGAAGGAGAAAGAGGCGGTGCAGAGAGAGAGGTTGGCAGCTGAGAGAGCCAAGGAAGAAAAAGCAGCTGAGTTGGAAAAAGAGAGGTTGGCAGCTGAAAGGGCGAGAGAAGAAAGAGAAGCAAAGGAGCGACAGCTGAAGGAAGAAAGAGAGGCAAAGGAGCGACAGCTGAAAGAAGAAAGAGAGGAAAGGGAACGGCAGCGGCAGCACGATATGGAACTCGAGCGGCTCCGTTTGGAACAGCGAAGTGAAACTACCGTCCGAGCTAGAGTTGAAAGCAGCGAACGGGAAGATCATGGCTTCCGCTTGAACCCAAGCAAGCTGCTCGTAGCGTTTGATGAAAGGAAGGACGACCTTGACGCGTACCTTCACAGATTTGAGACGATTGCGAGGAGCCAGAATTGGCCGGAACATCAATGGGCAACTGCTTTGAGTACTTGCTTGAGTGGTGAAGCGCTCAGTGTGTACGGCAGGCTGACGCTGACCGATGCAGCGAACTATGCAAAGGTGAAAGCTGCTTTGCTGAAGCGATTTAGATTTACTGTGGAAGGATTCCGGGAAAGATTTCGGACAGGAAAGCCAGCTGATGGTGAGACGGCTACGCAGTATGCCGCCCGACTTTGCACTTATTTCGACAGATGGATTGAACTTTCAGGGACAGCGCAGGAGTACGATGAACTTAGAGAGCTCCTAATTAGAGAACAATTTCTTACTAGTTGCCACCCAAGCCTGTCGCTGTACTTGAAAGAGAGGAAAGCTAAGTCACTTGAGGACATGCTTGAATTAGCTGATCAATTCTTGGAAGCGCAAGGTGGAACTAATTTGGCCAAGGTCAAGAAGGAGTGTCCCGAAGATTCGAAAAATTCGGCATCCGAACAAAAGAAGCGTGCACCGGAAAGTGTTCCGCGATGTTTTCTGTGTAACCGAGTGGGTCATCGTGCGAAAAACTGTCGAACGATCTTTACGAGCCCTGCGGTAGTAAACTGTTTTAAGTGTGGTCAGACTGGGCCCAAAGCAGACGCATGTCGAAATGGAGCGACTCAAACTCACCAAGTATCCTGTGTGCAAGCGGCACCGAAATCCGGTAATAATGCCGTCACCGATGGATTCGTAGAGTTGAAAAATGGGGAGAAAATTCCAATTGTGGGTGCTATAATGACAAAACAGCGAACCGGTGTCACGAAGGGTATGCCAACGCTGCCTGGAAAAGTTGCGGGCAAGAAGGTTACAGTGTTAAGAGATACCGGCAGCTCCACTGTTATCGTGCGGAGAAATTTGGTACGGGAAAGTGACTTAACAGACAAAACGAAACCAGTTTGCCTAATTGACCGTACAGTTCGGATGCTTCCCGAAGCAGAGATTGAGGTGGAAATCGCGTACTTCAGCGGGAAGGTTACCGCTCTATGTATGACGACCCCCCTGTACGACCTTGTCGTCGGAAACATCGACGGGGCGCGAAAACCGAATGATCCCGAATGTTTGGGAGAAAACCCTAAGATAGAGCCCTCGCCAACCCAGCGACCCCGAGATACAGTGGAGGAGCATTTCGTGATGGATCTCACAAGAGCCCAAGGTGAAGCCGCGGCGCAAGAGGCAGTGAATGAGAAGATGATCGTGTTGAATGAGTTCACGGGCCGGGCAGCTGGACGTACGTCGGCACGATCTCAACCGACCAACAGTGTAAAGGTGACGCAGTCGGCCAGCCAGGCCCAATTTCCTGACATGAACAAGCGGGTGAATAACCGGGCAGGATCGGTTGAGCGTCATGACCCGTTAACAATGTCGGAAGTGACAACGATGGCTGAGACGCCGCCTCAGATACCGTCGTTGGAAAGGGTTCGCCAAAAAAGAACGAGGAAAAACAAGAAGAGGTCGAGCAAGCACCGCAAGAAAGGGCGCAAGCGCCCTCCGAAATGCACAGGATATGTGCTGAGGTCGAACCGGAATGTGTTTGACAGTGCTATATGTTAAGTTAATGTGGTTGTTGTCCTGTGTCACAACTGTATGTCGAGCGTGTCAAAATGTTTGTTACGGTGACGTGATGTATAGTATTGTCGTATTGTTGTAATGAGAGAACTTTGTACATTTGTATTGTTTGGAATATGTGATGGAGTGTTGCATTCATGTTCCTGTGGCTATATTTCATGTGTTGTGGAATTGAATTAAAAGTACAGTTGTATTGATTGATCTATTGTGAATGTGAAGTGTCATGAGCGACGGATTGTATTACAGTCTGTGAGAGTGTGTGGTGACTGTTCGCGCTCGTTTGTGTGGTTTTAAATATTATGAGTTAATATTCTTTAAGTGGGGGGCAGTGTCACAGAACGAGCGCTCAAAAAGAGCGCGCCGCCAACTCCTCGCGATGAAACGCCGGAGTGACGCCGCGAGGTCAACGAAAAAAAAAGGAAAACAAACATCCAGACTCCCCGGGTGCGACTCCCTCCCTCGGAAGCGTAGATTCGCCGACGAACCTCCTCACCCCACAACGGCGGCCGAGCAAGCGCTCGAACTTTCTAGATGGAAAGGGGCGTGGTTGAAGCCGGGTTGAGTCATCTGTCGCGGCCAGCATTCGAACCGTCTCGCCCTCTCCCCAACCTTCGCTGCGTATCGCGCCGACGAAATGACGAGAACCTTCTGGAATCTCGCGCGGAGGGTATTTAATCGAGCAGCCGAGGTGAGAGATCAGGAGAAGATGGAAGTTAGCGCCAGAGCGCGTAGGGATTCCGCCGCGTAGTCGGCGAAGGTTTTGTCCGTAGGGACAAAGCAGGAGAAGACGGAAGTTAGCGCCAGAGCGCGTAGGGTATACCTCTGTGTAGTCAGCGAAGGTTTTGTCCGTGGATGCAAAGCAGGAGAAAAAGATGATTTCAACCTGAGGGGTGACGACTCGAGCTACAGGCAAGAGTGTGTGTTTACCGCTATCGAGCGAAGACGCGTGGCAACGGCTGCGTGTGTGAAGCCGACGTGTTTCCGGCAAAGAAGTTTGAAGCTTGGAGAGTGGCCTATTGAAGACGTGAGGTTTCCTGGAAGAGAAACTTCGGCGAGGTTTCCTGGATGAGAAACTTCAGGGGCAGCAGAACGACAACAACGCTGGACTTTGAGGGAGTGATTCTCGGAAGAGTACCATCCAGACTTTTGTTCCAAGAACTTTGTACTGAATAGGTTTTCGATCTCTTTAGTCTTTAAGTGTCTTGGTTGTTCAATGCATGCTACTGCATTGTAGTGCGTATTGTTGTCTGTGTCCGTTGTTTCGAGTGTGGCTGATTGTACTGTGTAGTACGTTGTTTGTTTGGTGATATATTGTACTCAACTATCGTGGAGAGTGCATACTTGTGTGTTGTTTAGATCTGCAATTATTGAGAATATAATTTTGTTTGTTTATCAAATTTCGGCTCTGACTTGTTCTTTGGGCCACAGCCGGCGTCTGCTGGCGCGCCAAATAAGACCACTTCTAAATTGTCCACGCTTTCGTGGTGCGGTTCGGGGGGCCGATACCTCGGCCCTTGGAATTAGCCCGGCGATCGCCTCCCTAATTAACGGGACCTGTGTGGCACCGTCGATCAACTGACAAGCGGCGAAGCGCGACGGCATTTTTGCACTCGCCATCGAAGATTATAGCGTTATCGCTAGTGGCGACGTAGGTTCCAGAATAATCTGAAATGCTCACAAAGTGGGCGTAATCTCAACAAAATGATCTACTGCAGTCCCGAAGCTTCTCGAACACTTTATGCGCGTGGTTAGCGCTGAGAATCGCGTGGGAGCGTAACCAAGTGATAGTAAAGCTTGAGGAAGGAACGTGCAATAATTAATTATTTCTTGCATTTATCTTCTTTTTTTCTACTGTCTCTGAAGGGTTTGCCCCAATAGCTGAAGCACGGCAGCCAATTGCCTACACAACTGAAGAAATGGTCCTACTCATGCCCACAGTAAGGCTCTCCAAAGGTGGGGCCACGAGCCATCCGGCTCATGACTTCAGTCTGGAGAGTGCGCCAATTGTTGCGAGCTTGTGTGCATGCGCCTTTGAGGAGGAGATGCCGCGGACATTTGCAGTTTTGTCAGACTACAGTGTATTACCAGCTAATTTGAACATCTCATTCATATCGTCTCCCACTATGAACTTTGTACTCGGTACTATCTACCGGAAGGGTGTGGTATTACGACTGTTGCACACAAATGGTATGGAAGAACGATGCCTCTAAACTCTCGTACACAGAACAAACAAAATTACTTAAACACACAGCGTGTCTGTCATGGCAGTGTAGTGGTTGCGGTGCTCGGGTGCTTAGCCGAAGGTCGTGGGTTCGATGCCGGCCGCTGTGGTCGCGTTTCGACTGAGGCCCGTGTACTGTGCGATGTCAGTGTGCACGTTGAAAATCTCCACGTGCTCAAAAATCTCCTGAGCCTTCCACTGCGGCGTCCTCTTTACTCATATCGTGGTATTGGGACGTAAAACCCGAAAATTATTATTATAAGTACAGAACGTGTGTGTGTGTGCCAAGAGTCTATATAACCCGTGTTCTTCAGCTTAGCTGTACGATACCTTATAACCGCTGAAATACCACGGCGGGTAACATAGCAAAAGAAAGAAATATATATTTAGTGGCGAAACGCAGAAGTCCACTGCTAAGCCATGGACGCTCTACAGGTGGCGCTGTGTGTGTCCAGCTTTCCTTTCGGGCATGCCGGCTGTCACTTCGTGTCGAGGGCGATGCGGAGGGTTCGTTTTCACGGCCCGTCTATACGTCCGTCCGCTCCTCCCTTGGGTCTTCTTCCGCTTCGAGCTCTTCACTGATGACAGCTCAAGGCAAGATTTATCGGCATACTTTGTGGCTGTATCCTTCCTTTGTTTTGCGTGTGCGTGTGAAGGGAGAAGGGGAGGTTCGCCATTAGTTTGTCTTGGTGGCGGCTTTCTGTAGAGGCTGAACGGACGACGCCTGACAGCGCAAAGAAAGAGGATCAAAGGAAATTCCCGCAGGCCACATTGTAACTGCTCATATTAACGACTGTCTCCTCAGAGACAGCAAGCTGACGTGGTTAGGGGTATGGGAGGGGTAGGGGGTGATAGGGAAGGGGACAGACGGGCGATATACTAGTAGGTCACTTGCTTTGCGTTTGGTCGACTTCTGCGGGTACAGTTGACAAGAACCCACTAAACAATTTCATCGTAGTTTTGCAATGTAGGGAAGTACCAACTGCTCCATAAATCCATGATTTTGTGAAATGTTCAAGTATAACCACTGTGCCAAAAGTGATCATTTTGCGAAATAGTCAGGTACCCTCTATGCGTTTGTGAAGCCATCAGCGCACCAACATAGCAGCAGATTTTTTTTTCTTGGTGCTGTATCTGATGATGATAACGGTGAATTATGGCTGAGACTATTATGGAGGGTGGCCAGCTTTAAATAACTCCCTCATTAAGTACTTCACATGGCGTAACGCTCGGTGTGGTTCTCCACTTCTGCTACGCAACTGCATCCGTTATTGTGACTGCTTGACCGGTGAAAGGTCTTTTCTGAAATAACTTTCAAGCCCTGTCGTAGAATGCTTGCCTCCCACGCTGTGTGCCTGGTTTCGATGCTGGCTATAACTCTGGATAGTATTTCTCATTGTGTTGACGTCACAGGAACCTTAACTGATGTCATCGGCATTTCTTGTCATAGCTTTAAAACAATTGTTGAAACTCATCCAGAGGATCGAGGTTTAATGAAGGAAGTGTTCCATTTATACGTCTGAAGTTGCAGCATCATTATGCTCATATTGTCACGGGGTCGTGACGTGGCTGACGGCAGGAGAGTGAATGGTCAGATCAAACGGTTTTTTTGGGCGAACCTGTGACGGGTAAACGGAAAGTCGGGTTACAGTAGCACACTTGCACTGGTAGCGGCTGAATGCAGCGTCGGCCGTCGATCAACTGACAAGCGGCGAAGCGTGACGGCATTTTTGCACTCGCCATCGAACATTATAGCGTTATCGCTAGCGGCGACGTAGGTTCCAGAATAATCTGAAATGCTCACGAAGTGGGCGTAATCTCAACAAAATGATCTACTGCAGTCCTGAAGCTTCTCGAACACTTTATACGCGTGGTTAGCGCTGAGAATCACGTGGGCAGCGTAACGAGGTGATAGTAAAGCTTGAGGAAGGAACGTGGCAATAACTAATTATTTCTTGCTTTTTATCTTATTTTTCTTTCCCGTTGCTTTTTGTTTCCTTGTGGAAACCGAATGTAAATCAAGAAACCGGTAGTGGAAATATAAAAAAGAAGAAGAAGCCATTTAAATACAAACATCAAATGAATGTAAGACTGGAAGTCAACTATCTTAGCGGCAATAGCATCGCCGACTGTTGTTAGGAGCTACTTGAGTTTTTTATTTATTTATTAATACTGTCAACTCTCGCTTGAGAGTCATAACAAAGAGGGAGTACGATAGTAAGTACAAAAAGAAAAGCAAAACAACTGGCACTCAAATAGCACCGCACACAAGAAACCAAAATTGGCGGTAGTTCAATTCAACCATGACCAAAATAAGCATCAATTTCTCGGTCAAAAGAATGCACATTGGTACTATTAACAACATGATGGGGTAAACGATTCCATTGTTCTATAGCATCCAGAAAAAATGAGCACCGAAAGATGCCAGTGTGAGCGTTGAAAGGTTTAATGGGAGCATCAGGATTCAATCTGGCGCTACGTTTTCCGGGAAGGCGTATGTACTCGTCTTTAGGTATTTTTAGTATCACTTGCATTATACGATATATTGTTTTAAGTTTTTGTTTTTGTCTTCAAATTTCTAGTGGTTCTAAATTGCATGAATTGAGCATGTCAGTTACTGAATCCCGCCTTCTATATCTAGAGCACACAAACCGTACTGCACGCCTCTGAATACGTTCCAACTTGGTAACTAAGTGTTTTTGGTGAGGGCTCCAAACCATGGAGGGTTACTTCTTTTGCTCATTGTTGATATTTATCTTGGTCAAGACACTACACCGCACATCGTACCCATTTACAGAATGTGGGTGGAAGTGGCAATGAAGGACATTTAGTCCGCAATAAACATCGCCTTTTGTACCTAACAGTGATTTGTCTTCTGCTGCCAACACTTCGCCTGCTCCTCGGTAGGATGAAATCGACATACACCGAATCTGTAATGCTCGCGCTTTTCTATCTCTCCATCTTTTCATCTCTCAATCTCCTTCCCCCGAGTAGGATAGCAAACCGGGCGCGCGTCTGGTTGACCTTATTGCCTTTCCTACCCCTTCTCCTCTTCCTCCTCACCTCTTGTAATGTTGAAGCGATAATCTTGGCAGTCTGTAACAGTGTCCCTTAGAAAAGCACCAGTGCATCAACCACGATAATAGTGGTAAGAACTTCTTATCGTAAGGAAAAGCCTCACCCAATAATATGTAATCAACATTGCTACAAATCTGTAATGCTAACGCTACTAATATTTCAGAGGTCTGGCGATATCTAACAAAATGCACAGCTATACCGTCCCGGGCCGAAGGATTGGCCATGGTCTACAGAACGGCATTCGAGAATCGCGAACATCATTTGCGAACGAGGCTCGTCGAAGCGCAGGCGGGCACTAGTTCTCCTGGCGTACGGGTGCGTGTAAAAGTTTGGGGATTGCAGTGAGATAAAAAAAAATGTAGCAATACCGATGGCGTACGGCACTAAACGAGCAATAAAAGGACTCGTAAAGAAAGGGAATCGGCGAGAATCGAAGCAAAACAGGAAACTGATGCCTTTCATCCCCCCTTTCTTCCTTCACGCTCGGTCCCGTGAAATATGGTCCCGCGGGAGTCTTGGTTTTATCGCCCTTACACCGCCTTGTTTCGGGATCCGAAAATTGTTTCGTCGAAACCCGTACAAGTGCCGACATGCAGTCCAACTGGTGCGTTTCTTGGAGATTTGTGTGCAATGGGAAACACATAAACGAGGGGCCCTTTCTTTTTTTTTCTATTGTAGTCTGCTAAATGCAGTGGATACGCTTCTTTTTCTAATTCTTTCGCGCCTTTGAACCTATTGGCAATATTATTTAGAGCCAAACGGTTCTACCCAGAAGCTGTATTGCACGTGGATTCAGGTACACAGAAATACGCTCGCAACACAAACGCACAGTAGCTGTGAACACGCCGATATACTACAGCAACACTTACGAGGCTAAACCGATTTACTGATATTCGTCATCTCCATTATCGACTTCCTCGAAAGCACGGCAGCCCCCTCCAAAGCCCCTGCAATACACCGAAAAACTGTATTCTCTAAACGCGACAACTTTAGGAGTACTTCCGTAAGACGCCATGTGACACAAGAAGACCGCAAATCACGTCATTTGGGTGTGACATAACCAAGTGGGAACGTAATCTCTTGGAGCATTAGGAACCAGTGCTATGGGGAAACGAGCAATTTACTTCTGTTGTCATCGACTTCTTCGACATGCGTAGCTCTTCTGGGCATCTGATCACGAGCTCTTCGTGTTGTGTAGACTGAAATGAAGACCGCTCCCTACACCCAGTCCAATCCTTCGAAGACATTTGCGAGCACCGTATCACGTGCCGTGAGTGGGCCTGAATGAACTGGTGCATTGCACTCTTCTAGAACGAAATAGTATACGGTGAAAGTAAACACTTTCTATATCAATTGGTGGGGGGATATAGAAAAGAAGAGAGTGATGTTTAGTTATAGAAGATATACTGAGAAATGTACACGCTGCAGTAGGACAGCTGTATGGATATTTACGCATGTGAATTAACCCTCTCCGAAAAACTGAATTCTCAATAAAAGAAGGATGGGCCGAAAGCCAACAATAGTCTACTGTGAAAACTGATCGATCAACGTATGCAGTATACAAAAAGAAGAAAAAATACCTTAAGCGAAAAAAAAAGGTAAACCCTTAAGCTTCGCCTTGAAGATTTGAACGCGATAGCGGCATCGTGCAGTCATAACACGCTCCGCAGCCGCTAAGGACATACTTTTTATTGTATGATGTTACTCAAGAAGTTATAATTGTAGATTTTCTACAACGTAATAAATAGAGTTAAAAGTGGCTTGTGTCAGTGCAGCTTTTTGCGTATGCTGCATTCTGTGTAATGGGTAGCATGCTTTAAAACAGGAGGAGTTACGTGCATGAAATATTTTTGAACTTGGTATGCACCCACTACGTGGTCTTAAAGAATACGCGCAGTAACATGTGTGACTTTTCTAAACAGTGACTGCCTTTGAACAACGAAGTTATTATGATAATCACATGTTCTGATGCCCGATCTCTTGTACCACGTGATATTAGCGCGATGTTATATGTTTTATTGTGAAACAGTGTATACAGAATGCGTGTGTTTATAAAGCATGCAATTTATTTATTTTTTGCATTTCCAAGCAGAGGAAGTTATTTTCACTGTATTTTCAAGCATACGCGTGGCTGTGTGGTAGAACACGCAAACGACATGGTTTCTACCCTCACTCGTACCCGGGAATTTTACTAGTAATTTTATTTTCACCTTTCTCGATTTTTTATAGCACCAATAAGATGAGTTTTGCTCGCAACAAACGACACCGACGCCGACACCCATGCTGACGCCGTAATGTCTGCAAAACGAGCTCTTTAACGCTATCGCATTAATTTACAGCGAGTGAACCGCACACATGTCCACTGAAGCCCGAAAACAATTTCCCCGGGATTTTGGAGCCTTGAACATTCGTTATTTAGCGCCTCTGCAAATGTGCAACACCGTCCACCTTCGAAGTGACCGACCAATTTGAACAGGGATACCGAGTGAGAAGAACGACTGAGGTTGCTAGACTTCTAGATTGAGGGAAGAACACCATTGCAAAACGGGCTAGCTGACTTCATATTGCTTATTCTCTTTCTGATTCGGCTCACAATAATAAGTGCTATCTTTAGTTCTAATTCACATTCAAAGACAAATGGTTTTTTTAAGACCATGATATTCAAGAAGAAGGTTGGGTGTCGAATGGACAGATTGAAACACTGCCGAAATGTCATCCAGACAAGGATTATCTATATATCATAAGAGCTCAGCTGGTTTACGGCGTCAGCCGAACCTAACGTGTATAGTTAGCCAGATTTCGCGACTACGACTCCATCTATCGCCGCTTGCTGACGGTGCCAACCTCAGTCTTCGAGGAATTCATTAGTAACTTGCTTAGGACGGCAAAAAAGAAAAAAAACCACAGAAGATTAGAGGCCAATGTGCGAAAATCAAATACCCGGGGAGGAAAAAATGATAGCCGGCAGCCGCAGAGGGAGACGAGGATCGATTTCGTACATCGTTAGGCAGTACGCCTACTTAGGCACAAAGGGGTATCTCCCACGAAAGCGCAACATTGGAGCTGCCGTTGTGTGCGCGCCTTCCTTTACAATCTCTTCGGCCAATGGCGTCACACAAGTGTTTGGATTTTGTTCTGACTTGAGGCGTAGCCTAATAATTAAAGCATGTGAGTGGAACAGGACGTGAACCATGCGTCCTGACATGTCATTTTCGATGACTGTGAGCTTTGTTAGGCTGTCGTTCGGAATATTACTAATTGATGTGAAATCATGAGCACTAATAGATTTATATTCATACCGGTAGCCATTTACATGGTCTTATATTTGCCTTTTCATACACATAGAAGCGGTCAGAACACACGCGTGGCGCCATCATAGGCCGGCAAGCTTACTCAGGAGTCGAATCACTAAGATTCAGTCATACTCAAATTTAATGATGCGTCTTAGTCGGTGCGAGTCAAGGTGAGTGATGTTTTGGCGAGTTGGAGTGCAAGTAAGTCGGTTTAGGTTAATTTTACGTGAGTCTGAGCGACCTCGTCTCTTACTATCGACGTATATGCTCCCATACTTTCACTCTCAGCCTTATAACTGCTTTCGATTATACTCAAGTTTGCACACAGATACCTCGACGCACTCACGTTCATGTGCCACCTCCGTATTTATTGGTCAATGACGCGAATTGGGAGAAGTGCCATGACCTCACCCCGTAAACTTCTTCGCTGAAAGTTCTTGACGAACACATTTCGTGTGGGTTGGATATTTCGTAAAAATGTCCTTTCTTGGTGACTGATAACTCGTATTTGAAAGTATAAGATAAAAAAAGTGCCGCCATATCCACGAAGTGAATGATGGTGAGTGGGCGAAGCTCCGAAGGTAAACCTGGTAAACCATGAGTCTTCCGTACAATTTGCCCACTTGATTTTATTACAACGCTTTCCCTAGCGTACGTCGCCGCACTAAATTGAATGATTGCCTTCCACCAATGAAACGCGCCATATGAGACACCATTCCTATTTTATACCATCTCGCATCTTTTATCATCCACTACAAGCACCACCGTCTAGTTTATAACATCTTGCATCTTTTCATCGGATGGATGGATGGATGGATATGGCTGTACCCTTTAGATGGGGTGGCAGCTAACGTCACCTAGCCGTAATACTTAGTGAACTAACTATTAGATTTATATTTTTTCCCTTTAAATAGTGAAATTGAGGATTCGTACTTTGCAGTGAAGGGCTTAATTTTCACTCGTGCCTTGACTTTAGCCACCAATCAGATCACCTCCTTCTAGTTAAGTCTACCCGCTTAAAGTCTATTTTGCCCACCCTGTCCCTAAATCCCAGTGCTTTGAAGAACTCTGCGCCATCATCCTGAACTATAGGGTGAAGCTCTTTACAGAACATTATCAATTCATGGCGATGCCAGCGCCGCCGCTCGTGCGACCAGAGAACCACAAACGTGCGACATTTCTGGAGCCACCCCTCTGCATACCCTCCACCGGAGAGTGAGCCCACTGCCCCCTTCTAGTACGCTGTAGGATGAATATAGCATACCGGCTATTCTCACCAGGTCGCAGCAGCGGCGGCCCTATTTTCACCGGGTCGTAGCAGTATTGATATGGCTGTACCCTTTAGATCGGGCGGTGGCTAGCGCCACAAAGCCGTAATACTTAGTGAAACAAAAACTAGATTTATTTTTTGCCTTTAAATAGTGAGGTTGAGGACTCGTAGTTTGCAGTGAAGGGTTTAATTTTCACTCGTGCTTTGACTTTAGCCACCAATCAGATAACCTCCTTCTAGTTAATTCTACCCGCTTAATGTCTATTTTGCCCTCCCATTCCCTAAACCCCAGTGCTTTGAAAAACTCTGCGCCATCATCCTGGACTAAAGGGTGAAGCCCTTTACAAAACATTATCAAGTGTTCGGCACTTTCCTTCTCATTTTCACATGTACTGCATACCGTGTCTACCTCTTCGTATTTGGCCCGATATGTCTTGGTTCGCAATACTCCCGTCCCGGCCTCAAACGGAGAGAACTACCCCGTGTATTATCGTAGATCCTTTCCTTGACAATTTCCTGCTTAAAAGTTCATCAGCTACAAGTACCGCCATCTAGTGAACATTGCAAGAACTAAACGAGAAATGGCTACTTACAGGGGACGCATAGCACACGCCTCAAGAAGCTTCGCCCCGAAAAGGGGAATTGTATGAAGCACTGAACATGTGCGATATCGGCACAAAAGAACATTCACACTAAGATAAAAAAGTATTTTTGCGCTTACGGACACTAGAGCCGACTCACTCAGGCTCACCAGACTTAAGTGAAGTCGTCTGAGCGAGTCCGGGTGAGTAATATTTTGGTGAGCTCGAGTGCGAATCAGTCCGGTCAAGAAAAAGTTTAGTAAGTCTGAGTCCGAGTGAGTCCGGTTGAAGCAAGTTTTGAGTCCAAGTGAGTTTTCAAAAGCTGATAAAAAATGTTTGAGTGAGTCTGAGTGAGCTCAAGCTTTTTTGCCCGCATACGGGTGTCATGCTTGCAGGTGCTCACGCCTGCCCACCAACTCTCTTTAAACATTAGAAAGACGAACAAAACGCTCTTCTTCTTCGTTAGACAAATACTGTCATAACGTTCCTACCTTCCATGGGCACAATACTTTAGTGATGGTTCAGATTTTTCTATGGCATTTGGCACTTCAACAAGTTTGACTACAGCTTCCAGAATTCCGACAAAAGCACAACCATCCCCTTCAGCTCTGAAGCTACTTTCTCTGCTTTTACGTTACGAGGCATACAATAAATACAACCATATACACATTCTGACGTGTCGTCAAGCGTGGACAGGAATACTAAATCATTATTTTTCCTGCAAAAAATCCCCACCGGGATGATTAAGACGTCGCGCCAAAGAACATCTACTGTCATGAAACTCGCTTCTCTTCCAAGCAAGATTGCATCATCCCCGTGAAACAGAGCGTGTTCAGTGAAACAACTAGTCCTATATATTACTGATTAGCTTCATCTCCCTTGTCGAACAAGGACATGAAGTCACGTCTAAGTGCTTTGAAATCATTGTGACATGTTGGGCAATAAGCATGATGCAGCTGCTCAATCTGCGCGTGAAGATAGCGCCGAAAAAGCAAGAATAGATCTTGATAAGAGAAGAATATATCCGGATCACATTAACACAGGCTGCGCCAAAAGTTTGTGTGTTTGTAAATGAGGCCATAAATTCTTATGGCTTCATTTGCAAGAAGATGTCCATTTGTCATCGAACACTACCTCATCGCATCGGGGCGAGGTTTGAACTTTTGCTAAACGTTCTCTGCACATCCGGTACACGAAAACAAAGAGACCTTTGATAGAACTCTTCAAATAATAATGTAACGCTTAAAGAAGGTTATAAGTAAATGTTCTCGATATGGTTCAATTAAGGCACATGTGACGCGTGGATAGTGACTGTCAGATACTCTAATTAGGTCATACTCGTATATGCTGCGTGGATAATTATAATCTAACGTCAAACCCTGTCTCGAATCAAGCCATATCTGCCGGTGTTCTCTACACGTAGCCGTAAAGAAACGCTGATGCACACCGTCGCCGCGAACGCTATACTTCCACACAATCCTCCAGTTTCACTTCCACGGCTCATTCGATTCCATGCCGTATGCTCTTCGCGGGACTTTGGGCTTCTGAGACGAGGTCGTTAGGGTGTCATTACAGACACCGCCCTCTCGGCAGTCAGTGAATGCATTTTCGTTCTTCTGCTCATCGAATGATTTGGAGCCGAACTCGAGCGTCCCATACTCAGGTACACTCTCATGGAACGTGCCTGTGTCAACGATGCGCGACCGATAGTGCACGAGCGGGGCACTTACGACGAAATTATTCTATCTATTGATGTAAGCGCTCGTATATAAATGATGCGTACGCGTCGTAATTATACGTTGCGCTAGAAGACATTTCAGCATACGGAAAGTCAGAGGCACGGCGCGGCCGTAAGCTCTCCCAGGACACTGTGCTGACGACGAAAATGAACGCAGTGCGGCTCGGCCCCCCAGTAGAGATTCTGTCGCAAGCACTACCGTGTACCTTCGATGTCTGTCTGCAAACCATACTACACACCTTCATGGTTTCAAGCACTAAAGGTGCACTATAGGACAGTGCTCGAAACAGTGTTCTCTTGGTGCCTGAAAGAAGATGCGAGTGGGCACGTTGGTAGTTGAACATACGGCGCAGGTAGTAGCGCACTACGACACATGAACATCCTCTTCTTCTCGTCCTTTCATTCACCCGCAACGCTGGTCTAGCAGTTAACGGCTTCAACTTGACTTTGCTGTAGGCTTAACTAGGCTAGGCTTTCTAACGGCTGCTTTCTATAGGCTCACGTGGCTATATCTAGGCTTAGGTGACCATCTCTAGACTAGGATTGGCGGGCAGGCTAAGGAAGATGGCCCAGTTCCTTTATTCCTTCAGCCTTTGTACCACCAGTACGAAGCTGCTACAATTTTTTTTCATCCATCCATCCATCTTTTCAGATGGTTGTGGCTTCATGTTATTATTATAATTGAGGATCGGCCGACACTTTAATGTGCTTGACAAGAAGCCATCAGCCATGCTGTAAGAATGTTCTCGGCTTAGAAGTCAAGTCTACTTTTGTTCATTGCTTGAGTGTTCCCTTCTTACGTTGACTCCAGTTCCATTCTTACCTCAACGACTATTTATCACTTCAAGCCTCCCCTTACTCCACACTTCAGTCTTTCAGTCTAGTTTGGATAGCTTATTATGAAACACGTCTATCTCAAAGAGTAGTTAACATGTCCGTTTCTTTTAGGCCACTTGTGCGTGAACATTTAGAGAAGGTAGCCTCCTTTCTCTCTTTTTTTTCGCTCTCTTTCCTCTCTTTCCCCAAATGGGTCTTACTGGAGACTGTAGGCATTAGATCACAGAGAATATGAATGAACCGGTAGCGGACTTACGCGGCAGATGGCAGAACCTCATTGTACTTTTCGGTCAAGGAATAAAATAAAGACGCAAAAAGGAAACAATCGAGGTAGAGCGAGAAGTGAGGAAATGAGGCGGTTACGGACGCCAGCAAGAGACCGTAAAAAAACAAAAGCACGTCAAACCAAGCCACTAGAAGCAGTCTCAAAATGTTGGAAAGTGTTCTGACGCAAGAAAGAAATAAAAATTGAGGAAGCGGGGAAGCTCGAGCACGTTTGATGTCAATGTTATCACCGTTGAGTGCCTCCATCACCGGGCTTTCCCTCTTAGGCAAATTTAAAATTGCCGTTCGACTTTTCTGTTATATTCCTCAGATCCATTTTTGGTGATTTGCACCACATCCCGCTGGATGGTTTTTAAATGCGATGAAACGTTCATCGACTCGCTCATAACCTCATTTCTTTCTCTCTCTCTTTTTGCAGGCGCGCTTTGTGCTTGTATTCGTTTTTAAGTTATGTTTTTCTTTCCTGCGTAACCTTGGGTCTGAAGATATGCAGACAGGAAAAGTGTGACTCCAGCCCAATAAAATATATTTGAAGAAAAACAAAACTTAGAGAACTTCGCAGTCATGCGTGTGCTAGTGCGGAGTGTTCTATATCGCACCTACTTGTTTCGCTCAGTCTCTCATTTGTCTTTTTTTGTTTTCTTTTGTCCCCTAGAGAAACAGGCTCATACTCCCTCTACCGACTCTTTACCTTCCTCCAGTTTGGCTTCTTCTTCTTCTGTTCTTGCTGTTGCTGCGCATGCCTCCTTTGGGGATATTCCTAAGCATTTCGTCACCCTCCCTTGAGTGTCTGACGCTTTCTGACACGTGACTCTTTCCCACTTTACTGAATAAAGCCGAAGTACCGTTTCCAAGGGTATTCGCAGAAACAAAATGAACGTGTGTGAAAAAAGCTAAGTAATAAAGCCGAGCACTGCAAGAACTTATTGAGTCAAGCTGCGTGTGCACTAGCAAGTTCATTCAACTCACCTTCATCGCGCAGCAATTTCTTGTGGCGAACTGTGTTGCTCAGTTTTATTCATCATAGCGTGCGCTTCTGCCACAGTATGAGAACAATGTGTGGTGATATTGTCAACAAGATGTTTCATTTCTTGAAAAATATTGTTTCCGCGCTTTCGCATCATTGGAATAAAAGACGTACTTCTGACCCGAGTTTTATTCATGTATGTTCACAAAATGAGAGAGAGAGAGAGAGATTAAGGATGAAAGAAAGGCAGAAAGGTTAACCGAGGCTCATCCCGGTAGGCTACCTTGCACTGGGGAAGAGGGTAAGGGGAATCAAAGTTAGAGAGGAGGAGAGAAAGGTATCTGACGCCGTCGACATACCGGCTGTGTCTGCATCTTGCTCACCAGCACGCGCATATATAGCACTGACCAGGTTGTTGACCTGCCGATGACTTGTCGGTCTTCGTCCGGCAGGTTTCGAGGTACCAATAAAGTGTCCCTCACTGTCAAATTCTGATGCCTCTCATAAGGGGCATGTATCTTTGGGACTTCGGGCTAAGCATCACCTTCATTTCTGGTAGAGGCGTCACTGTGCTTTGAGACGGCTGCGTTCAGACTGGGTAGTAGGAATGAAGTGTCAGCTCCACTGCTTGCAGGAGAGCCTTTGTTCTTAGAATCGACAGCGCTTGGCCCTAAGGGAAAAAATGGAGGTGGTTTTTGGACGTGCCTCGCGAGACGACGAAATTTTGGAGGCTTTGGTGCGGCGCCGGTGATGGGACCATCGTCCCGTAATGAATGCAGCTGCTTTTCGGTGTGAGATGTCCTCTCTAGCCGTTTTCTTCAGTATTGTTAGCTCCCTTCGAATAAAAGGACAGTCCTTCGAAGAGGCACCGTGTGGCCCATTGCAATTTGAGCACTTCAGTGTCGTGGTCTGTCACGCGTCCGTGTTGTGGCGAGCAGTGCATCGGGAACAGACGATCAAGTTTCTGCACACGCCACTTACGAGACCTAACTTCATGCACTTCCAGCACTGAAGCACTTCCGGTACAAAAGGGTGAACTGCGCCTCGTAAATGTCCCATGTTTACGTGGGATGCGAGTGATTCGCCCTTAAATGTAACCCTTACGCATCGTGATGTTCCGATACGACATATACTTGCAATAATGGTATCTTCCGAAGCCGGCTTGATCAAGACTGGTAGGTCTGAGTTGGTAATGTCTTCGGGAACATCATATATTACCCCAGTGCTCACTCCTTTGCACAGCGCTATAGAGAGCGGACTTCCATATCATTAAGATCCGTAACTTCATGCAATCTGTCTAGCGCAGTCGGATGATTGACATCAATCGCTAGGATGTTCTTGCGGCTATTCGCTCTGAGTTCTTTTACTTCATTAGACACCAGTGCCTCTGGCTGTATACAGACACGGCTTGTCGGTTGAGGTGTCTCATCTTTTCACTAGCGAGAGCTGGCGTACGCCGGATTCACCGAAGATCGCATGCTGGACTCACTAGAATTAGATGACGTGCTCAGAGATTGTCTCTCTCCCTCGTGGCTCCTCACAAGCTCGAAGATGTCCTCCCACAATAATTAATTGCTGACGTATACTGTAGAGCACGGTGTCACCCACACTTGCCAAGGTCGCTCGCTCAAAGTAGTTTCGAGACGTTTCGCATGCTTGAGCATCTGGCTGAGCTCGTTACATGGCCACTGTCGACTTGGGAACACTGCGAAGGTGTGCTCTTGCAGTAGCTTATGGCACAAAGCATCGTCAGAAATATTTAAGGAATGTGTGGAACACGAGGTTGGAAGCTGCCTATAAATACTACGAAAATTTGATTTCTAAGCTAATAATAACGGCCCTATGTGCGCAAGCTTCTAGCATCTAAAAGTTATTCAATTCTACTTTTAATGTCCATCCGTTGTCATGTTTGTTATAACGACATTCAAACTTCGCAAACAGTGAATTGAACGCAATGTATTAGTCGTATTTTAACGTTGAAATATTTAACAATTTCAAGCAGTATCCGCTTGCTGTCACGCTTCAAAATAAAACGACTGCTCAGTGTCACGAAGCCTATACGCTACATTTCGGTCATTCGGTTGGTAGATATAATATTCAGTGGCATGTCAGTGACGGAAGAGCACAGCAGATGAAGGTTGCTTTCATTGCTGCCTCGGATACGTTGAATTAGCGTCCGATGCGCTGATGGTTTTGCGAGAGGCGACGCATTGGGAATTCGATGGCAGGCGAGGAGTTGGAACGCTCTTTCAGATGAATATTTGATCGACCTCCCAATGCCACTACAGTGTATACACATGCTCGACGTATTCGCACTTAGATGCGTGCATTCCTAAATAACATGTACATGTTGCAACATCTTCATGGTTACTGAAACAAGTATGGTCGTTATTACATGCACGTTGATACTTACAGGGAAATAATAGTACGTAAACTACTCTGGCTGTGTTCCAGTTCTGGACGGCATCGTGGACAGTCTACGCTGACAGCTTACAAAACAGCATCAAATCCATGTTGCCCGAGAAATGGAACGCGCCTGGATGACGTGTACGTGACGTGACGCCATCTCGCGTCGAGTAAAGATAGCTAAGAAAAGCAGACGTTACTGTAGTTTTTTTTTAACTGCTGTCGGGGTGAAATCTACACGAATAGTTGAACGTAGGTCAATAAGTGCCTGGAAAAGCGTCTGCTTGTGCGCAGATGACATACCAGCGAGATCCGAGCAATAGAAGACTTCGCTGAGCCGCCATCTTGTTTGGACAGCAAAGTAGCCTGAATTGTTTTTGTGTACGCTGCCGTCTTTTTGAAACTGTTTATTTTGCCGGCTGCGTAAGAATTGGAATTGGGGCTTAAAGTGGCGGTCCCATTCCGTATTTTAGTAATTGTTTGCGGACGCACTACGCCTTCTGGGCCCATTGTATTGAGGTGAATTATATCACATTAGAGAAACTTAAGTTCTCCAATTTCTATTGACAGCTAAAGTTATAGTCTAATCTGAAGTATTATTGCATAGCAATGAAAACAGTGTGAGCGAAAACCAGCGTTGTTGCTGTACAAACCTTCGTTGTACTGTCAGTGCAGCAAAACTGTTCGACATAACCAAATGAAATTTACTGAGCTTCCTATGAAGTGGTAAGTATGCAAAGTTTCTATGAAGAGAAATTACAAGTGATACAATCAGAAAGCCATGCAGGCTCCAATAAAAATGGGCAAATAATGAAAGTTTACGAGTAGATAACATTTTTTTTCTATAGAACAACAATATCGAATGGGTTTTCAGGCTACACTGTCTACGCGAAGTTGTTTTGCGTTCTTACGAATAGCTCATGAGTTATTACTACTTGAATTTGGCAATTTATGGCTGCACTTGTTCAGGAATCACCGACGAAGGGACAAAGCTATCCAAGCTGAAACTCTGAAATCTTCAATATTGAAGCAGCAAGCCTTTCTCTGGGTTTCTAAGAATAGAAAATTGTCGTAAGTTAATTAGAAAGTTGAACTCATTAGTTAAATCCACTGTTGTCCTACAAACGTCTAATCACACGGCTGGCTATATGGTGCCTTGTATAGCCCTTGGTTGCATAGACTCAAGAAGGCATACGAGGTTCTAAACCCACTGCTTCATTTTGTCTATTTTCTGAGAAATGGATGGCGAACGATGCGACAGATGTCTTCGACCGGGAATCCCCGAGGAGCCGGATGACTTCTCTTCTTTGCCCATCTCAGGATCTGCACTTCGCCGACAAGGCACCTTTCCCTACCCCTGTCAGCTCTGTCTGTTCACCTTTCGGTCGCACTACAAATGTGAGACTCGTCGAAGGCGCGCACTGGGTGAGTCACGTTATTAGGTTGCTCTTTCCGGAGGCCCTCGTGTGTGGAGTCTCATCTACTACTACTACTACTACTACTACTACTACTACTACTACTACTACTACTACTACTACTACTACTACTACTACTACTACTACTACTACTACTACTACTACTACCAGTAATCACGCAGGTCACGGAAACAAGAGGGGAAGTGAATAAAGAAAAATAAATAAAACAAAATGGTGGTGCTGATACTCGAAATGGGTAAGCCGGCGTATTTCAAATCTAGTGGCAGATATACGACGCCACGTGATTTCACATGCCGCATGATTTCGCCAGTCAGTCGCATGCCGAATTTTTTATTGGTTCGATCACAGCCTCTAATCGCTCGTTCTTTAATTTACTCCAGATACTGCTTGTAAATTTGTCGTTGTGGTAGCTTTCTTGGGTAAAAAAAAAAAAAGCCAGGCCTGCATTCGCAGAAGGCGGAGAACAGTCACAGCGAAAGCCAGAAGAGCGGCCTTTCAGAGCCTTTTCAAAACCCTCATTGGGGAACTACTGCAAGCACACTTGCTTAATACCAACTAGGGCATTAATAATAATTTTATGGGAAGTAGGCCGGAAGTCGCTATGCTATTTTTCATCATTCTTAAGAGAAGCGTGGTATCCGCTAAACACTTGCAAGAATTTTGTGCTAATTGTTCATGCAGTGGCTGACAGCGACGATGAATTATGGTTGAAGTGCGTATTCACCACAGTCAATAGGGGTACATGAAGAAGCTTTTGTGATGGGTTGGAGCACTGGACGGCCCACTCGTTGCGCTATTCGCATTGTGCGATGACTGGTTGTTCTTTCGCTGTTTTAAAACGCTTTATAAGTCGTCTTAACGCGATTGTTTTTCCGACATCAAGCCTGCCTAAGGCAAGTTTGCCAACAAGTCACAAGCACCGGCGTAACAAAGTGGTGGAATACTGGGCTGGCACCCAGCGGACCCGGGTTGAAGCCCCACTGTGTTATTGGTGCAACTTTTTTTTCTAACTTCGCGGGATGTGGTTACGAACATCGGCAGCGGAAGCTGCAATGGACAACTGCGCGTGGCCCGAGTTGTGATCTCATAACAGCGTTCGCTGTAAATGAAAAGGGGGTGTCCAAATATTGATTTGTGGGGTCTAACGTTCCAAAACCACCATATGATTATGAGAGACGCCGTAGTGGAGGGCTCCGGAAATTTTGACCACCTGGGGTTCTTTAACGTGCATTCAAATCTGAGCACACGGGCCTACAACATTTCCGCCTCCATCGGAAATGCAGCCGACGCAGCTGGGATCCGATCCCGCGACCTGCGGGTTAGCAACCGAGTACCTTAGCCACTAGGACCACCACGGTGGGGCGGTGTCCAAATATGAGAGCAAACATTCAAAGTGAGAGAATATGTATACTATCAATCAAAACAGGACAAGTCCATTACGCGTACAAGCTAAAGGTTGCTGTAAACGCAAGTGTTGTAGGCATAAGAGATTTACTTAAACTAGTTGTTTCATTTCACTTAAACGATACTTCCAGCTGTTTTCAGACACAGTCTGAACGGCAAATACACAATAGAACTTTTAAATAAAAGCTAGCACGTTAAAATAGCACACATGTCATCACAACAAGTTGCAAGGATTTCAGTTTTATGAAAAGGTTGAAAGCTAGATTTTAAATGTAAAAAAAAACTTACAATAGGTAGTTCCTTTTTTTTTTTCGGATTACCTCCAACATTGTCGGCTAAACTGGGTATCGTATAGATTGTTGTGATGTGCCGCGAGGTAACTTCTACTGCCACGTGGCAAATAAAGTAATAATCACTCGACACTCTACCATGACTTGATAAAAAAGAAACTTCTAAGCTAACGGTGCACATTTGAAAGTGACAAGCAGGATGAAAGCTAACGACAGTAATATAATACTGGATATCTCGCCCAAACAAATGAGTTTATGCACCTGCAACAAAAAGAAAAAGAACCCCCCTCCCCCCCATGTGCCCAAAGCGAAAAGTTGGGAGGGTGGAATGGATACACACCTCGTCCTCCGCCGCCCTACACCACCTCCCCCCATAACATCCAGTGTTGAGCACATCTTCAGTCATTCACTCTCAAAAGCTACACATTGCTTACGTTCATAAAACATCAAAGAAAACGCAAGGCTATACATCACTTAAGGAGTAATCGACACCGCCATAGTTCCCGTCCCTTCGTGTTAAGTACGTCTACCAAAATCACGCTTCGCCACGAACGAACACGTAGACTATCGAAGACAAGCGATCTGACGAAGATGGAGTACCCCTGGGACAAGGGTTGACATTCTTTTTTTGTGTATGTGCGATGTACTTTCCTCGAGTAATTGCGCTTGGAACATTTCCTTTAGGTGTATGTATACCGTTAGCGCTCACTCGTACGCGTATTCATTCTTGACTGCGCCGGCACAATGTTTATTGAGAGGGTTCCCTGTCCTTCTTATTGACTACACTCTCGTTCTTAGAAACGTGTGTAGATGACGCGCATATAACACGTGAAAGCCATTACACGCTTTCTTATTCAAGACCTTTCTTTTCGTCCACGTCAACGCTCATCAATTTAATATTTCTTCTCAACCCGGATTTATCTTAATTTATCTCCTAAAATTTGGATGAATATTTTTATAAAAACTCCATTGATCACATTCCTATAGTGGCCTCTCTGCACTAGTGAAGTTTGCTGGAGGATTGTTGACGAACCTGGCGAGAAAAAAATGTGTGTTTGGATCGAGGAAGTATAACGCATTAAAAAGGCAGTGCCTTGGGGAGTGTGTGACACGTCGTTTAGTAGTGGAAGATATATATCAACCTGTGTACACCGTTACGAAACTGATGATCCTCACTTATCGACTGGCGTGTGTGTAGGCTGGCGACCCTTGATCAGGCTCGGCGAGCCGCTATATCTATAGGTTTCTTAACGAGGGTCTCCACCCACAGTAACCAGGGACTCTTATGCACGTTGAAGTTATCGCTCTCTCTATTTCTGTCTCTCATTCGAACTAAACCTAACTAGACGGGAGGTTACTTTTGTAAAAGCTCAATGACAGGATAAACGAAAAAAAAACAAATGAGATCATGGCAGTACACCTGCGTCATAAAGGTAGGCAAGTCTTGTACGAAAAGGTCAGAGAGCCTTTGTTTGCTTTTATCCGTCGCCAACTCGTTTCACCTAGTAAGTTCGTTCGGATGATCACTGTGCTGCAATTTTTGTAGTGACGCCGTTTCCTGGTACCCACCGTCATGGATTGACGACTATGGAGTTGTGGTGTTTTGATTCTCGGCTGCATCGGCGTTCCATCTGAAGGGGCCGAAATCTACAAACGCTCATGTGCTTAGATTCAGATGTGCGCTAAGGAACCATAGAAGATAAAATAATTCAGGGGGTCTTTAATACGGCTTTTATATAATCGTACGATAGTTTTGACGCAAAAAGAGCCAATATTCTAACGAAAATTTTTGTTGAGACATATTTGCCATTCTTTTTTCAGTGGTTAAAGTGAAGTAACTCACGCGTTATCAATGGAATCAACCAGCAGGCAACGGTGCAAGAAGAGGGCTCCATTGTGATTGAGCTGCAATGTTTTAATCACATCTTATCTTCATTGCAATCCTACCTGTTGTACTTCATTTCCCATTTACCACTCTCATCTGTGTCACGAAAGGCCTTGAGGGTACTAGAAAGAAATAAATGTAAAGAATATGTCAAAACGGAATCGCTTTATTCCGAACTTTTACAGTGGTGCTGTACAGCTTTCTGTTATACCGTGCAGGACGTATACAGAAAGCGGAGTTCTGCCAAGCAGCCCCTACAACAGCACATCATAGCAAGAGGCAAAAGCGTGCAACACTATAGACATGACGTGTTCCGGCAAAAGCCAGGTAAAGGTAATCACGTGATATGTTTCCGCTAAAACCAAGCAAGGATGGTCACGTGACATGTTTCCGCCAATACCAAGCAAATGTGGTCACGTGATATGTCCGCCAATACCAAGCTAAGGTGGTCACGTGACATGTTTCCACCAATACCGAGCAAAGGTGGTCACGTGACATGTTTCCACCAATACCAAGCAAAGGTGGTCACGTGACAAGTTTCCGACAAGACCAAGTAAAGGCGGTCACGTGACATGTGTCTTCCAAAACCAAGCAAAGGTTATCACATGACATAATCCTGCCAAAACCAGGTGAATGTAGTCACGGGACATGCGGCCGCCACAACCGGGTGAAGCTAGTCACGTGACATATCCCGGCCAAAACCAGGTAAGGCTAGTTACGTGACATGTTCACGCAATAACCACGTGAACGTAGTCACGTGACATTTTCCTGCCGTAACTTATCAGGGCCCACGGATTATTGATCCCGTGAACACTTTTTGCGGCTGCAGCCCTCTCCAGCCCAGCCACATCATCTTAATACTCAGTAAGAAAGAAAATAAATGCCCAAAAGAAAGGAACAGAAACAGAAAGAGAGAAAAAACAAACAAGACAGAAGGAGAAAGAAAGAGACGACGAGATTGAATCAACACAGAGAGAGAATGATATGGAAAAATGAGAAAGCGAGAGATAAGGAGAAGAGAGAAGCAGTGATAAAGAGGAATCCAGATATTGAGCGATAAAGAAATAAACATAGGTATACAGAGACAGCAAAGAGAAAAAGAAAAGGGGAAAGAAAGAGAGAAAGACAAAAAATATTGGAAGAAAGAAAGGAACTGCAAAGAGCACCAAGGCAGGCCGTCAAGCTACCCAATTCATCCAGGCTTCGCATCACAAGGGCGAAGCTGCCTTCATTTTTTTAACTATTATTATGTGTCTATTTCAAGCACTACGGCAGAAAAGTAGACTCACACGCTCACACAAGAGAGTGGCGAAGAAATATGAAACAACTTGTACCGGAAAAGAACATAAAAACTGGTTTCACACAGGTGGAAACACAGCTTATGGTGGAAAGAAATCGCGAACATTTGGAGAGATCGTCCATCAAAAGAACACGTCGGTCGTCAAAGGAAGTCAGCATTTCTGGGTCATTCGAGCTGACCGAGCAGCTTTGAAACCATCGTCGCGAAGCCGTTAGGGCTGTCAGATGGAGGCTGTGAAAGCGAATGTGGCCTTAACTGCGTTTTCATTCGCAAGGTTTGCCGCCTTTGTTTTCTGGCGCGTAAAAGAAATTGGAGCGTTCTTCCTTCTCTAGGCCTTCACCTCCTCTATTTTCGAAACCGGAGCTGCTTCGCGTCTCAAGGTAGTACATGCACACACACACAATACATACAAGCACTTTCACATCCTCGGATATTCATTTGCGCTCGCTCGCTCACTCACTCACTCACTCTTCACTCACTCACTCACTCTCACTCACTCACTCACTCACTCACTCCCTGCGTGATAGTCCAGCGCACATCTTGAAGGGTAGATTCAAACACAACAGAGAAGTTCAAGAATTGCAGGTGAGCATAATGCTCGACTCAGGTGTCACTAAGTCATGTCTCAGGTGTCACGACTCAGGTTCGACTCAGGTTTGGCTCAGCGACTCCTATATCTCGTTGTTTCAGCACATAGAGATAATCTCGCATTAGGTGGTGGGTGGGATTGGTCAGAACAAGGGAGATACCGGAGCATGAAACTTCAACAGGTTGATTGTTTGACAGACAGAGGTCTAAGACGTTATATTTGCAATTGACGACTTTGTTATGTGGCAGTAGGGAATCAAACCCACAAAATCCAAGAGTAGGCTGTACTTCTAATGAAATGAATATAATGAGAAAACGTAAGCGTGCTCTAGGCAATTCCATGAATATTGAAGTCACCAAGAACCATAATTCTGGGCCGTCCATAAGACAATATCACATAATAATAATAATAATAATAATAATAATAATAATAATAATAATAATAATAATAATAATAATAATAATAATAATAATAATAATAATAATAATAATAATAATACAAGAAAAAGAAGTCATAGGATTTTACTTCACAAAATCACGATATCATGAGAGACGCCGTACTGGAGGGCTCCAGAAATTTCGACCACCTGGTGTTCTTCAACATGCACGGACATCCCACAACGGGGAAAACATAGCGTCCTCACTCGGTGACCTCCACCCTCACCAAGCTGTAGGAAGAAAAAAGACAGAACGGGAAAGAGGGGAATGCACACCGAGAAAGAATTTCGTCATCAACCTTGCGATTCGTCAAATTGCTAAACCCCTGTCATCACTCCACGTCCGTGTTGTCACAACACGCGTCGCTTTGAGTCTGCGCGATGGATGCAAGAAAAGTGCAGGGGGCTGCAGAAACGTACAGGGAAGAGTGTGTGAGAAGGCAAAACCGAAAATATAAATACCCCGCAAGAGCCAAACGAGGCTTGTGGCCCGTGTTGAAACCGCTCGGCTTCGCAGTGGTGCACCCGCGATTTGGCTCAAACGCTCGACGGAGAGGAATGTCGCCACGGAAGGAGCAAGCAATTTGTCGACGAGAACACGGGTGTGCTGCGCGTGGTGTTTAATCGGGTAATGATGGCGGGTGCAGCGTTGAAGAAATATATCGCCCCGAGCCAGTCGTTTGCGCCCGACGTGCTCGATGCGGGTCCTTCCGCAGTGGCAACGCCGTCGACTGCACTGCCTGAGAGCGAGGTTGACCGCTTTGAGCTATGGCCCGCTGTTCGTGCACAGATGGCGCGCGCAAGAATGACAAATGAGGCCCGTTCATAGAAACAACGCACATGCTAACCGTGTTACGTGGGCTCGAAATACAAAGCGAGCTACACAGCTGCTGGGCTTAATGTACGGAAGAGTCCGAAGTATGTCTTGTGGTTGTTGTTGTTGTTGTTGTCGTTGTTGTTGTTGTTGTTGTTGTTGTTGTTGTTCTTTGTTGTCATATGCAGTGCTATTTGGCTTTGTGTTTGAGCATTACCGGCAGTACTTTGTTATTCACAATGTTTCCATTAATCAAGGAGCAGGGTAAAACAGTTTTGTGGGGTGGCACCCTATAGGCGTACTCGGTAATAGTTAAATCAGTAGTGTTGGGGGGGGGGGGGGGGATGCGGACTAGCATAAAGACGTCTTGGCCTTCGTCTTTCATCTTGTTTTTCCTGCCGATCATGGTTTCTAAAACATCGCTGAACCAGCTATAGATCTGCTGTTACTTTCAGAAATGATTGAGCTCATTGGACGTTCATGTGGAGCGTAGGCCACACCGGTCAAATACTTAACACCGAAGCTGTTTAGCGCACCGCAGTCTGTTTATTAAAAATAAAATTATCACCACCATTAACCGGCACGCGCTTTCTACATTCTTTTCATCTTCGCCCTCTTCTGCTTCGCTCTCACAACAAGTGCGACCAATTTCTTCGGCGTGGCCTGCAATAAACCTGATGAATTAGAGAACGAGTAGCAAGAGAAGAAAGAGAAATGGACAGTAGAGCAAAAAATAGCTAGCCGGATTTCAACCCACGCATCTTCGTTCTGAAGCCGGGCGTCCTAACTACAAGACTATATCCGGGAATGCTGGTCAGGCATAGCATAGCCTTGTATTTATTACAGCAAGTGGGTGTGGAAAAGAAGCGAGCGTGAGGAGAGGGATATGAAGAAGAGGTGGAGGCAAAGTAGGACGAATTGGAATAAATGATGGCATAGAAACAACGAGAAAGAGAAGAATTTATAAAAAAAGAGGGAGGAAGAGAGTCAAATATCGTGAAAGGTAAAGAGCAAAGAGATATAAGGAAGGAAAAAGCAAGCGAGAAATTTTATGTAAGAACATGACTACAAGCCGCACCCAAGGCGCCAATACATTTCGACGTGACCATGCGCACCGGCATTCGTTTCGTCGCGTCACGCCGGCGACGCCACACCAAGTAGAGTTACTGTATATGCTACCTAAGGTAGCATATACAGTAACTCTAACGCCAAGCGCAGGCATGCGCCACTCTGCGTTGCTTTGACGCATGCGCGTTTGAGTGCGCCCGGCGTCCCTCCGTCATGAAGATAGATAGGACGCGCTGCTGTCTGCGTAAAGTCGTCGTCGGGAAATGCAGCATGTCGCATTTCACGAAGGTTGCCCACAGGCCGCGCCGACGGACGCTGGTCGCGCCGGTCAAGCCTGGCGTTTTTCTAGCGTAGCGTCGCTGCGCCCACCATGCGCACCCATCTACCGTATACGTCGGAGTGTATTGGGCCCCTTCATGATGCACTCGCCGCCGTTTCGCTAGTTTCACATATACCAAATTCGGTATTACGGGACGTGAATGAATGAAGAAGGTATACGACTAGTGCAAACATGATAATCACAAGATGCGTGTCATGCAACAACATGACTACATGCGACGCTCATCATGCGTTTGCAGGCCGTTTCGATAGCTCCACATATACAAAATTTGGTATTGCATGACGTGAACGGACGACAAAGGTAAATGACACGTCCAAGCATGATAATCAGGACATATTTGTCATGTAAAACATGACTACATGCGGCACTCATAGTGCACTCGCTGTTGTTTCGCTAGCTTCACATATACCAATTTCGGTGTTATGGAAATTCAATGGATGACGTATGACCGGTGCAAACATGATAATCATGACATGTGTGTCATGTAAGAAAATGACAACATATCAGTCTCATGACGGGCTCACGGCCGTTTTGTGAGCACAACATCTACCAAATTTGGTATCACGTGACGTGAATAGATGACGGAACTAACAAATTATTCATGAAATAGAGATCATGTACGGCATATATAAGTTACCTCTGCCTCGTAACGTTGTGCTGATTTTAAAGTGACATATCAACCTCCCTCAATCGTGCTTCGCATATCATCAATTCCCACTGTACGTGGGATCTGCCAATGTTTTTCCAATTTCGTGTAAACCTCTTACGGTTTTTAATGGCACGCCTGGTGGAGAGTATTGCGCGTATGCATACGTGTGGTGTACAGACATGTCTTGAATGAGAGACGCTTTCAAATATCGCCCGCAAATGAACACTCACGTATACCAGGTCACAGTATAGATAGCTTGCACGCGACGTCAAGGACGCTGCTTCTTAACGTACTGGCACTCCTTGACGGCTGCTTTGATGACGAACAAGTTGCGGTTAAGCTGCTTCAATGTGACAACGACGTGGCGGGAATGCTTTTGGCATGTATATAACAAAAGATCCTACATATGATGTTTTGACAGCATTAATGTGACATCTCAAGCGTCGCACCCATGCTGGGGCTCGAACACGACGTGTATTGAGTGACGTGAATGCAAGCCATCTATAGCCGCCTTCATATTTCCCGGTTTGGTCGTGAGCTGTCCCGTAGTCGAAGCGGTGGTATCGGTTTCCCGCACAACCATGCTCAATACCACACGGTAGATATAAAAGGCGAACTATACGCTCGTCACGGTGGCTGTAGCGTAGCTCTCTGATTCGTCACGTTACTCAAAGCAGGCTTCCCACACCACTCTCGCATCCACTCTGCGGTGTCGGAGTATATGGCGCGACAGAGAGCTCTACGGCAACATCACGACATCTCCAAACACTAACTGTGAGCTCTGCGCGTTTCCCGTCGCGTTCGCCTCGTTAGTGACTGTAGCGAGGAAGATCAATAGAGGCCGCAAAGCACTCTAATGAGGCGAGTATAACGCGCCTAATTGATCCGAGTGGCGATGGGCACTGGTAGTGAACGGTATGCGGGATTCTGAGTGATATCTTAACCCACAGCCACGACACAGCGTATCTCTAGAGGGCGTGATAAGAAACTTCCTTCGACGATGCATAGTGCGTTCTTCAGATATAGCTTGCTTTAGCCATATTCGCTAGAATCTATCGTTCTATTATAAATTTCTTTGTGTGTCATCAGTGTAAACGTTTTCGCAAGGTGTGCCCAGTGCTTGAAGGGACTGGACCGTGCTCTAGTTAATGCAATAACTGATTGATTGATATGTGGAGTTTAATGTCCCAAAACCACTATATGATTATGAGAGACGCCGTAGTGGATGGCTCCAGAAATTTCGACCACCTGGGGTTCTTTAAGGTGCACCCAAATCTGAGCACACGGGCCTACAACCTATCCGCCTCCATCGGAAAGGCAGCCGCCGCAGCCGGGATTTGATCCCGCGACCTACGGTCAGCAGCCGAGTACCTTAGCTACTAGACCACCGCGGCGGGGCTAATGCAATAACTACGTTAGCCAATAAACAATTCTGTACGAGACATAGAGACGAGAAGAAAACGCCTGCCCCGCCGTGGTGGTGTAGTGGCTAAGATTCTCGGCTATTGATCCGCAGGTCGTGGGATCAAATCCAGCTGCGGCGGCTGCATTTTCTATGGAGGTGACGAATGCTGTAGGCCCATGTGCTCAGATTAGGGAACTTGTTAAAGAACCCCAGGTGATCGAAATTTCCAGAGTCCTCCAACATGGCGTCTCTCATAATCATATGTTGGTTTCGGTACGTTATTGAATTCAATTGCTTATTTTTTCGGCAACAAAAGAGGTTGCCCTGGGGCTATGGCAAAAGGCAACATTTAAAGTCGCCTGACTAGGCCCCTAGCCTCAGGCAGCACAATCACACAAGCAGCAGTTTAATACAAAGCGCAAATAGCTTAGAAACTGTAATTCAAAACCTTATACAATTATATGTTCAGCTATACAACGATATCAAGCAAACCATGCACAGTTATATTCATTTTGGAACCTATAGTCAAACTTTGTAAGCAAAAATATGTCTAATAAAACAACTCTTGTTACACACCAAAAAATAGTTTTTTACAGAGATTCAACACAAAAGAATTTTTACAAAAAAAACACAAAAACACACTCGCGCACAATAATAGAGCTACAAAAAAAGAAGACAGAAGAGCATGACATTATTGCTCGAGTAGAAGCTGTTTAACTTTTTTCCGGAAGGCTAGCAAAGAAGAGCAGCTGTGCATCACATCAAGTAGAAAAGGGTACATATTTAAATGTGTTGGTATCTGCCATTGGAGCAAATGTATTCCGTATCCTGTCCTTGTCTGAATTTTTAAATGCAGTGTGTCTGAGACTATAATGCGGGTCAGCATTAGTGTATAAGGATAAAAATATTTCTGGGTCTGATTTCAAGTTCAGGAAAGCTGTTTAGGCTAGGCGTTGATTATATATGCCCTTAATATTCAATATGTAGCTATATTTAAAATAGGAAGAAACATAATGCCGACTTGATAGGTTGTGAATGAATCGTAAACAACGTTTTTGCATTAGATAAAGAACATGAATGTTTGTTTTTGACGTAGCGCACCAAACTAGTTACAATACTGTAGCCTTGTGCGAACAGCACAATGGTAAAGTTGTCGTTTTATGTTCTCGGGTAACAACTTACGAAGTTTGTTTAGGGCGCCAATTGTTTGGGCTACACTAGGTTTTACATAATTTGCATGATACGTCCACCGAAGGAATTCGTGAAGATACACACCAAGAAACTTACATTCTGAAACTTGTTGTAAACCCCACATATTGATCAACCGAGAAGAAAGGGCAAGTAGATCAATAAGACGCACGTGAGGGTGACCACACCACACAAGGAAAATGGATTAATAGCATAAAGATGAGTTTCAAAATGTCACATCGTCCCTTTTGTGTTGAAAGCTATCTTCTTCAACTTACTCGATTGTATCCATTTCCTCTCTTCCATCCGAAAATTTTCAGAATACAACTTTGCTTTGTGAAGATCTGACATTGGCACATGCTTGACTAACCGCCGACTTATGTGAAGGTACGATGATGTCACAAATTTTGGTGACTTTGGAGATTCTCGTGGTGGTGACATCATAGTGCGACTGTGACCATCGCGTCACAGTCACCGTGTGACGTGATGGTCAAAATCAAAGGCCCCCTGTGACTTTGATGGTGACGTCACAGAGTAACGTTACCATCACAGTGACGTGTTTACGCGGTAAGCGCTGACGGTCACTTCTCGCGTTTGACGAGGCATTTATGGTTTTTGCCTTAACAAAACGTAGACCAGCGCTTCATAATTGAGTGCCTATTGAAACTATAAGTAGGCAGTGAGCTGTTCGTGGCCCCCGCAGCAGAGTGTTCATTTTTATCTGCGTGAGCCTCCCATGAATCTACAACGTGGTGCCAGCCGAATGCCAAGAATGCACTCACTCATACTTGACAAAAGAGAGGAAGAAAAGAAAGAAAGATGCATTGAGAAGTCATAGAACAGTGCAAAACAGGTCGATGCTATTTTTTGCAGCCTTCATGAACCAAATTGGCCTCTTTTTTACACCTCGTGGCTGTCGATCATCCATAATTGACGGTCTCAGGCTGCCGTTTACACTTCCCACTAGGTCTTAATCAGCATTATAGCTGCGATGCATATAGGCAAAATATTCCGAGGTAGCACTTGCCTACTTCTTCAGTTATCGTCGGGTGACAATATTTGAAACGTGTATAATTTTATTATCAGGGGTTACTGTTTGCATGCATCGTGTTCTTGTCCTGAGATACGGTTGCTCGAATAAATTTTTCCTTTTTTTTATAAATGTGTCCGAATAGCGAAATTCAGGACCGGGATAGGCTGTCAGCAACGGGCCCTGGCTTTCTAGAATACGGAGGCTTTTCTTAACTATAGACAGGACGCAACAATAAAGTGTTAATTTTTGAAGGCAAAAGCCTGGATGCCTCATCAAGTTCACTTGTGGCCCTTGCACCACAAAACCCTATTATTCATCATCATCATGGATGCATAGTCAAACGTGAAAGTCGACCGGCGTCCCCCATCAGTGGCCTCAACCTGAACGGCATAAATAAATCGCGTGATGATGTCAACCAATGGCATCATCGTGACGTCTCAGATAGCCAAAGTTTGCAACGTCATTGTGATGTCACATGACATTCTGAAAAGGAGGGCCGATAACAAATGCAGTGCGAAACCAGTAGAGGCACCTCCGATTCCGGTGGCCGTGCCAAACTACATCAGGTGAAGAAAGCTTCTAGGAGAAAGGGGGCATTAAGAACACATCGACTGAAAAGGAAAAATAAGAGATAGATTTCACCTTCCAGTCATGTTGAGTGAATTCATAGGTAAGCCTGTGAGCTTTTGTCCTTATTTTCTAATTGAATATAATTACCAGAGAGAAACGAATGCTGGATCTGTTCCACCTCTCTCATTTGAAGCGAATTGAGGGTAGCAGATTCCATTTGTTTCCAACGCTAACATCACATCATCAAGAAAAGCACCCTTTGGCAACACCTGGCCCTCCCACCGCTAAAACGAGCTTCTTAGAAGTTGTGTTTGTTTATTAAAGGTGAAGCAGAGAGAACCCCGGCGCATTAAAATGCACGATGTGCACTGGGATACTCGCCACGCATGTGACGCTCTCGTTCGTCACGTCTTATCTCGATATGTCGCTGGTCAGCATCGTTTAGTGGCGAAAGTTTCAGCGCTTAAAGCAAACAAAGCAGCATCCGTAACCGGCTTAACGTCAACAGTAAAAACATATTACTCTTAAGGTCACCATCACTTACATGGGTGGGCGTAGGTTCACCACGAGCAAGTTGAAGTTGTACCGCAGCCCTTCCCACCCCCTTCCCATAGGTCACGCCCACGCTCTTCAAGTCCGAATGAAAGCAAGCTTGCAAAGGATTAAAAAGTGAAAATGAAGCGGCGAAGTGATTCCCACAATGAACTACCTTGCGTTCGCTGTTTGAAGGGGGTAAAGATGGAAGAGTTCTTTCTTGCAATGCAGCATCAGCTGTTCTCTGCCGCCGTTGTCGTCAAAATACTAACTGGCCATAAGCGCTAACTGTAACCATTGACGAGACAGGTGAAAATGAGCAAAGGCGAGGCAGACATTCCCCTCCCCTTTACGTGATTATGGGAGTTACTACCCTACTCTACCCTCCCTTTTGACACCCTTCTCTGCCCCCCCCCTTTTGCCTATATCTACGATCTCTGATACTCACTAAATGGGATGCCGGACAAAGGCGCCAAGTTGTATGGGTATGGCAACGTGAGTTCTAGAGACGCTGTTTCTTCCGCAGATGCCAAAACTGCCTCTTGATGCGAACCACCCGACAGCGCCGAGGAGCTGCAGCATACAATCGCGCAACTCGTCGTCACGACTGACGCCCTCGTAGCATGAAGCTCCCAGCTGGTCCTGCTGCCTTGCCAACATTGTGCGCACTCAGTACCATGTTGGCTATGGTCGTCTCCGAAAACTTTGAGGCAATTCCACCCGAAACAGTGTTTGGACCTACGCTGTTCAGTCGATCCGCGTACATCCTGAAAAGTGCGCCGCAAACTTTCTTTACACTGTCCAAACGAACTTTTGATGGGCCCCCAAAAGCCGGAAGGACGTGCATTCACTGGCCCTTCCCGGTAACTTGCATGTGCAGATACTCCAGCAAGTGCAGAGAAGAGCTAGTTCGACCAGAGCTAATTATACACGTCCGCAATTAATTAAAGCGCAGCAATATAATTAGACCGCCAGCCACTGCCACGCAGCAACCGACACGCAGTAAGCTACTGCCTGCTGCCGAAACACTGGTTTAGAAGGAAAAGGCTGAACGTGAAAAACAGAGAGGCTCTCTCCCACACTCCTTTCGTTCCTAGATCCTCCAGAATCATTGCGTTTTAAATGCGAAGCATTTCTTAGCGAACTTCGCCGACTTTGAGCGTATCTATCTATCTATCTATCTATCTATCTATCTATCTATCTATCTATCTATCTATCTATCTATCTATCTATCTATCTATCTATCTATCTATCTATCTATCTATCTATCTATCTATCTATCTATCTATCTATCTATCTATCTATCTATCTATCTATCTATCTATCTATCTATCTATCTACTTACGACTTTTAGCTCTCCTGGCCGTTTCGATAATGGTATGGATACAAAACTTGGTATGGCATAACGTGACTGTATGAAAAACATATTTGACTAGTCATACCATAAAACTCATGATATGTATGTCATGAATGTCATGACTTACATTTCATGGTCCTGCAGCTCTTGCGGTGGTTTCGTTCACATGGCATGTTGCAAAACTGGTATGGTATGACATGATTGCATGCCGAACACAAGCGACCGACCTCTAACATGAAAATCATGACATGCGTGTCATGTAAAAACATGACTACATGCCACGCTCATTACGCACTCGCGGCCATTTCGCTAGCGTCACGTATACCAAGTTTGGTATTATGGTATGTGAATGGATGACGAAGGTATGTGACTGGTGCAAACATGACAATCATGAGATGCGTGTCATGTAACAACATGACTGCATGCCACGCTCATGATGCGCTGGCGGGCGTTTCGCTAGCTTAACTTATACCAAATTTGGTATTACGGGACGTGAATGGATGAAGAAGGTATGATACAGGTGTAAAACATGATAAACATGAGATGCGTGTCATGTAACAACATGCCTACATGCTACGCTCATGATGCGCTCGTGACCGTTTCACTAGCTTCACATGTACCAAACTCAGTATAACGTGACGCGAACGGACGATATAGATAAATGACACATGGAAACATTATAATCATGACATGCGTGTCATGTACCAACATGACTACATGCCACACTCATGATGCGCTCGCGGCCGTTTCGCTACCTTCACATATGCCAAATTTTGTATTACGTGACTTCAACGAATGACAAAAGTATATGATTGGTGCAAACATGATAATGCTGACAAGCGTGTCATTTAAGAAAATGTCAACTTACCACGCTCATAGCGTGGTCGCGGCTGTTTCGCTAGCTCCACATACACGAAGTTTAGTATCACGTGACGTGGATAGATGACGAAGGTAAACGACACATCCAAACATGATAATCGTGACACGTAAGTCATGTATGGCATAATATACCTCCACCTCGTAACATTGTGCTGATTTTAGAGTGACATATCAACCTTCCTCATTCGTGCTTCGTATATCATAGATTCCCACTGTACGTTATATCTGCCAATTTTTTCACTGCTTTGACATTGCTTCTGTTTTATTCTTCTTTTATATATCGGCTTTCTTCTGATGTTATTGTTATTTTTCCTTTTCAGATTTTTATCTCCCGTCCTCTCAGTACTAGCGGCTTTATTTTCCGGCAGAATGAACACCCTGATTGAGAACCTGCCGAGAGATGCAGACTATCTCTGGGGCAAATCGGATTTATATTGCGTTTGGAACGAGAAGATGCACGACAGCCAGAAGGTATACGTCCATGCAAGCACATGTTCGTACTTTGTTAGGAATAGTGCTGTGGCAGCACAGGCTTTCTACAATATTTTTTGTTGTCGAAATCGATAATTTTCTGGTTATCGTAGAGAAATGAAACATGAACACATCAACTCAAACAGGAAACTTCAAGAGAGAGGAGAGAGAGAAGAATAGAAAGGCAGGGAAATGAAACAGTCGCGTGTCTGGCTTGCTATCCCACACAAGGGAAGGATAATATGGAATAAAAAGAGAGAGGGAAACTAGATGCAAACAGTGAAGTTACTGATACGGCTTTCATAAAACCATGCGGCTGGCGAATTCTTTAAGTTCATTTCTGAGACCCGCCGCACTCATCATTAAATTCGTATCGCAGAAATTTCGGCCACAGCTCACCTGTACGAATACATTTTTTACACCACTACGTAGTCATCGCTTTAACCAATACTGTTTACAACTTCTTGTTGAACGCTTCGCTACAAGACGCCAACAACAGCGAAGCGGTTCATGAATACGTGTCGTTGTTATAGTATCATACCACATATGGCAAAACCAGTACACTAAACTATAGGGTTGTCTTTTAGGGGCGAAGCTCCTTAAAGCGGCACCTGTTCGTCTCTCGTAGTAGTCGTAGTCGTAGTCGTAGTGTGTAACCAATCTTACGTTTTGACCTGCAAGGTGGTGCCGGTGGGAGATTTCTCCTGTGCGTTGTTGAACAATAAAAAATTCGCAGCGTGCGCGTTAAATAAAAGCTGAATTCTCCTGTCTCTCATTCCCCATTAGCAGTCATTGGCATGTACATTGAGCACTGTCTGACAAGGAAGGGTTGCTACGTTATACTCGCTGGGCGTAACCTCGTTTGTTTTAGAAAGGTTTAGTGAGCGTTGGGCCGCAGTGCCATGAATACAGTGAACTAGTATATACCATGAACTCGAGGTGGTTAAAAGTGGAAAGTAGACACCAAGTGCAAGCCGTAAGAAAGTGTGCGTGTGCCACCTCTCGTTTAGTCCTTGGAGTGTCCGCTGGATGGCTGTGCCTCTATATGGGGAATATATGATGAAAAGATGCGAGATGGTGGTACTTGGAGTGTTGAATAGATGGACGATCGGACACACAGACAAATGCATGGACGGACGAACGGGTGGCTGCACGGACGAATAGACGCATGGACGGATGCAGGGGCGGATGCAAGGACGAACGAAGGCAAGGACGCACAGATGGACGTGCGGGCGCACGAACAGACGTACGCACGGACGGGCGGATGGACGCATGGACGGTCACACAGACGGACGCACGGACGGAAGGAAGCAAGAACGAATGGAATGGACGGATGCTTCGCCCCACTCTTTATCATTCACTCCGTGGATATGCTGCCTATTTTTTTTCTCTAGGAGGTTCAAGTGAATTAACACGCGTTAAACAAACTCGAATTACTTTAACATTACATCTCCAGAGTTTACACATTCGCAACAACGCTATCAAAAACATTTTTTCTTTGTTTGTACCACTCCTTACTTTCATTGCTTTTTCCTTGCCCTCATGTGTTGTTGACATTCTTCTTTTTAAATGCGAAGCCTTTCTTAGCGAACTTCGGCGACTTTGAGCGTGTCTATCTATCTAGCCGCCTAAGACTTTTAGCTCTACATGCAGCTCGGGAGTTTATAGCTGAAAAACCTTCGGGAACTTGGTCTATCTTCTCGGACTCGAAGGCAGCTCTTCAATGTCTCATGTCACCCTGTTCGCCATGGACCTAATGAACAGTTAGTAGCTGAAATAAGGCTTCTTCATCACCAAGCAATCGTGAAACAGTACAGCATAGTGTATCAGTGGATACAAGGTCATTGCGGTATATATGACAATGACCACGCAGATGAGGCTGCTAGATCTGCACAAGACGGTACCCAATAGACAGTCATCCCGTTCTCAAGAACCGACACAGCTACAAGACTTCGTTCGCTTGCACGTGACCTCACACTGGTACAGTGGAACTAAACAGACTTCACAAACGCGCGCCTGCATAACTTGGATTTCGATCTGCAGCTTCGTCTTCCCCCCAAAATATCTCGACCTGAGGAGACTCTTTGACTCTTCTATGCCGCCTGTGGCTTGGAGTGGCCTTCACGAACGCATACTCTTATCGCATTGGAATGGCCAGCTCTTCTACATGCACTTACTGCAGCTGCGAAGAAACCATCGCGCAACTTCTGTGTGAGTGCACTCATTTCGATGCGCAAACACAAGAACTGACTGCAGCTCCGGATAGACTGGATGATCGGCCTTTGTCGGAACAAAGGATTCTGGGTCATTGGCCGAGCCCATCCTCAGCCCAGAAAGCTTTGAAAGCTTTGCTGCGCTTTTTGCGGACAACTGGCCTCAGAGACAGACTTTAGTGTCTTATACTCTTTATGTTGCCTTTCCTCTGTCGCATTTTTTGTAATTTCTCTCTCTCTCTTCACAACATTTCTTTTAACATTTTTTATTCCCTTCACCCCTTTCCCAGCACAGGGTAGCCAGCCGGTCTAAGAACTGGCTAACCTCCCTGTCTTTCCGCTTAATCTTTCTTCTCTCTCCTCCTCCTCCTCCTCCTCTCCTCCTTCTTCCTGGCCGTTTCAATAATGGTACCGATACCAAACTTGGTATGGCATAACAGGACTGTATGACAAGCATATTTGACTAGTCATAACAGGAAAATCATTACATGTATGTCATGAATGTCATGATTTACATTTCATGGTCTTGCAGCTCTTGCGGTGGTTTCGTTCACATGGCATGTTGCAAAACCTGTATGGTATGACATGATTGCATGGCGAACACAAAGGACAGACCCTAATATGAAAATCATGACATTGTGTCTCACGTAACAACATGACTACATGCCGCGCTCATGATGCACTCGCGGCCGTTTCACTAGCGTCACATATACCAAATTTGGTATTACGGTACGTGAATGGATGACGAAGGTATGTGACAGGTGCAAACATGATAATCATGAGATGCGTGTCATGTCACAACATGACATGACGTGTCTCCCGAAGACTCGCAGTCTGCTTCCTCGACATAACGTCACTTTTAAATTATTTTGTTTGGCACTGGTCTCACTGTGATGAATAGTTTCGGTGCACCGCGGTTTCTCTACAACAGCTATACGACGCGATGTCGTTAGCAATAATAAACGCTCGTTGAGCGCTACCGACGGTCACGTCTAACGTCGTCTCATCCTTCACGCGATCTTTGTCTCGCAAGGCACGTTCACTGACCACGCTGAAAGCGCGCAGCAACCCCTCTTAGAGAGCACAGATAAAAATAAGCAAAGAGTATAGTTTACCAAAACGCTCACTAGTGCCTTACAATAGACGCATGATGCGCACAAGCACGGACTACTAAACCAAAACCACAGTATAATCTAGCACGCAGAAAAAGAGTTTTACTGTAGTTGGCTATACTAAGACGCTGCTGCTGATAATATTATCTGGGGTCTTACGTGCCATAACCACGACTTCATTATGAAGCACGCCGTTGTGGAGGGTTCCGGAAGTATTGTTATCTTAGTAAACAAGGCAGCCAGGTCAGCACAGTGAATTCTTGCTTCATTACCCCCCATAACCACCTGAATAGCTTCATGCCGACGGTTTCACATACGCGCAAAGCCATGAAAGCTCTCTTGTGTTTTTTAAGGTCCACCAAACTTCACGAGTGCTTGTGAAAGAACAGCGTGAGACCGTGCTGTGTAGTCTCAAGCTATTTATCCACTTCTTTTAAAGACGATAGTCTTTCTTAGGGACATTCGACGCAAAAATTTTGGTCTGTCTGTCTGTCTGTCTGTCTGTCTGTCTGTCTGTCTGCCTGTCTGTCTGTCTGTCTGTCTGTCTGTCGGTCCGCCCTTAACGGTACTCTAAACGGCACCAAAGTGGCCAAACGATACTCCAAATGGCCGACCCCATCCGCAGCGCCCACCAATATTGCTCAGATTCAGCGTTCATACTTGTCCGATTGTCAATTAAAAAGCAATTATTGCGCATACCTGAGGCACCAAACAACACGTCAATATTCTGTATGTGTGTCTCTCTTACTAGAAAAAGCATACATATTTCTAAGGACGATAGCGTTTGTCACGTTGCGCTGACCATGCAACGCTTGCACGAAGAAGCGAGTGTTTCCAACGCTTTTCCTAAGACGGCACGGTGGTGGCACCTACCCGTCCCTTGCGTTCTACGCCTTATCACCTGTGAGACGGGCGCGCACGCCTGTCTCAGGGCCACGTGCTTGGTTTTCCAAAAAAATAAAAACTGCCAGATGGCGCTCATGTCTCACGTGTGACGTGACTTGATGCGATTGTTCGCCTCCGCTACGTGCTCGAGGCACTCTGACGCAGCGCCTCCAGAATACCACTTGCAAATTTTCGTGCGCAGAACATGAAATGAACGTTTTGTTCACTCTCTCCAAACGTAAGCCTATCGTCTTTCGACGACATTTGCAGTGTAACATGCAGATACAGGGCCATTTCTTTTTCTTCTTCGTTTTTCTCTATCTCATTGCTTTCTATTAACCCCTCCTTCCCCCACACAAATGTAGGGTAGCCAACTGATCCAAGCTTGACTAACCTCCCTGCCTTCCCTCTCTATTTTTCTCTGTCTGATTACGATAAAAATACAAGAGATGACCAATTGCGCTTTCGCTTAAAAGTGATCGTCAAAAGCATCGCGAGATATGTGAGAGCGTAAGCAGTTTCTGCGCTCGACGACCGAACAAACCCGAGTAATTCGAGTCACCCCGTGTATGCATTAGAGAGCCATTGTTCTCCAGACGGCGAAGAAAGATTTTGAATATAAAAGTGAGAGAGGAGCAAGAACAGCCGATTACAAAAAAGACGAAGAAAAAAGCGGGAGCAGAGCACTCGGGGGCCTTTAAAGTAACGATTTCCGTTAAATGACCGAGAATAAGATGAAGAAGCGGCTTCTAAAGTGCGCACGGAGGTTTGTATCTCATTATGACTTTTTTTTTCCTGACCGCTGTACTTCCGCGGTGTCGTCTATGGGGGGCAGAATATCTTGACACCCACCGCTGGCGGGTGCCTTTCCGTGGCTTATCTTTGGCTATCTGCTTCTTCCAGCATTTCAAATGTTTTCTTTCTTTATTTTTTCTTTCCTTCTTTCTTTTCTTCTCCTTTTTTTCCTTTCTCTTTTCTTTCTTTCTTTTTTTCTATCTTTCGCGGCCAGCTTTCGATAAACGAATATTCTCCAGAGACGGCTGCGACTGCGAATGAGTAATTCAACAGAAGTGGTGTTCGAAAGGTTCTCCTGTCTTCACAAAAGCTGCGGGAAGTTTGGCACTCGTGAGTAGCAAGACGATTTGTTAGCTCACAGCCACTGCTTTCTTGAATTTAGTCGCGTCTTTAAGTGGCCTTTCCGGTGTTTCTTGCTAGCCTCCTTCGCGCATACTATACGCACAATTCAGAAAACGGGTACCCTTGGTACATCCGATTTCGCAGAGTGTTTTCATTCAAAGCCTGTTCTGCTCCAACTCCGCTGCGATTGTCAATGAGTCGACGTGTTATGGCAGACATTTGGCACTAAGCCGATTTTGTGTATCTTCGCTCTCATTCTCTCTCTTCGTGTGTGCGTTTGTTCACTTTAGTTTCGTTTTTGAAACGTCACATGTATGTGTGTTTGTATGTGTGTGTGCGTGCGCGGGTTTACTTTTGTGTCCGACTCATGGCAGGTGAGACGAACAGGCTAGCGGCAGAGGGGTAGGAGCATACCGACCCCAAGCTTCCTTCTTTCTCTTCTCACTTCAGTTTCGCAACTCCGCGAGATCTTTCTCTTTGATCGTTTCATAAAAATACTAACAGCATGATCGTTATTTAGATACTCTGCTCAACAACAACATGATTCTTATTAAGATATTTAGACTTAGCATGGGTCTGGGACGAATCAACAGAAAAATCAGAGCATATCCATGGAGTGAATGATGATGAGTGGGGTGAAGCTTCGGAGGGTTTTATTGGTAAACCGTGAATTGTCCATCCGTCCGTTCGTATGTATGTATGTATGTATGTATGTATGTATGTATGTATGTATGTATGTATGTATGTATGTACGTACGTACGTACGTATGTATGTATGTATGTATGTATGTATGTATGTATGTATGTATGTATGTATGTATGTATGTATGTATGTATGTATGTATGTATGTATGTATGTATGTATGTATGTATGTGCTTCCGTCCGTCCATCTAGTGAGCTCTCGCAAGTACCGGCATCTATATTCATCATATATTCATCATATACAAGTACCGCCATGTAGCGGATATTCCAAGAACTAAATCAGAGGTGGCTACCTACAACTACATACATCGAGGACGCGCGACCCACGGCCCAAAACTTTGACCATCTCTCCGAAGGGAACCCTGATCGGATGCGAAGCAGCAGCGTTGCGCACGAGTGGCGTCACGGGTTGAACGGCGCTAACGCGGGTGCTGTCATGAGCGCTGGTAGATTCGTTTAAAGCGATGGCTGTCGTAGGTCTTGTCGTTTGTTCAGAGTGAACACAGGCGCTGGACCGGAGCTGGCGTGCGTTTAGCCTTGACTACCACGGCCTTGTGATCGATAAAGTGCACGCTGAGAGGTTCCTTGCAGACATTCGACGTCGAAATTGGCAAAGGCCACACATCGATGCACGTTCCCCTTACCATGGTGGAAAGTTCTTGTTCTGCCGACACGCACTTCAGCAAGTGCACGTCACGCATGCTGTTAGCAAATGACGAGCTGCCGTCGCCATGGCAAAGCCCCCCCCCCCCCCCCTCCCGTCGACCTCTTCTTTATTTCGAATGCTCTCGTCCTTCCTTACTGATGATAGTGACTTTCTTCGTCATTTACACAATATTTAACATCCTCCGTACCCCCGCATTAACACATGCTGATGAAGAACCCTAACACACCCAAGTTCGAAGCACACGCTGCTCAAGAGTACTTGTATAAGTCCAAATCAGTCCATGTGGGCAAATCCGTGATATCCCACCACGCCTGCTTTTAAAGCGGTGCTTTCGTTGCTTGTTCTACACTCGTGTTTCTGAACTCGTTGACCTTGATCTGCGTTATTGCTGAGCAAGTTTCCTTGGCATGAAAATTCGCAGATAAGACTGTTCCAGGAATATCTCGTGTAGCTATACTTGAGGAGCCTTTTCCTTTCTTTCTGTTCGTTGCTGCATTTACCTTGTAACCCTTCTCTTCCGGCTTTGTCTGGTCCCTCTCATTCGCCGCTGTTGCGCTGTGTCAGCATTTATAAACTTTGCGGAAAAAAGGATGTGCCATGCACACTCTTTTCAATAATAAATTCTGTAGCTTTCTCGAAGAACCTAAGCTTTCAGCAGCGTAAGGAGCTGGCCTTTGGGTCGTCGTGGCCTTTTGTTTGTTTCTTCTGTTTCTTCTCACTTAGAGGATTGGCCTTGATTTTTCTCCATCGGGCAATTGTACGCAGGGCGATGAGGACTTTACAACGTCGAAGTCTGCCAGCATTGGCTTGGACGCATGCTCAACATCTAGTGGGTGGCGCTATGGGTCTACAAAGTCTTCCCCCCTTTAAATCATGAAAATGCCTTCCAGCTCGAACAACAGAGTTGTTCTCGGTGTCTTGACAACACTTTCTTGGGTATTGCACGCAGACGACAGTTCTACAGGCGGGGGCCAGATCCTTGTAAGTAGCGGTTGTTCTGTGCAGGCTCCTTCGATGGTCATTACTTCAGTCAAGGTCCTGATAAATTGGCTTTCACCACGCTCAAGAATATGTCCTGAGGCTGACTCGACTGGCATCTGTGCTACAAGATTGTTGTCCATATACCTTGGCTGAATGGTGGTGGCGCAGGCACAGAGAGCGCCTTTATTTCTGCTTCCATTTTAATCTGTAGTCTTGTTGTCTCCAAACGAGCCTGCGGTGCCTTTAATGCGTCGGCGATTTCATATTCTGTTCTGGCTTTCGCTAGAATGATCTGGCGCTCATAAACATTCGCCTCATCCATCTCAACTTCCACATTATCGCTGTCAACAGCATCCTCTACTTCCTTGTCGATTCTTTTGAGTTCCTCATACTGCCAATCAAAACTCGGTGAATGCGTCATAATTCACAGATTTCTGGGCTGTCCAATTGACCAAGACGTTCGACGTCTGCGATCATCTGCGTAACGGCCTTGCATGTTTGACTCCGCCTTTCGTACAGGGCCTCCATTATCCGGTCCTGTGTCGAAAACCTGAGAAGTCACTTGCCAGCCGTGTCACGAGGCGACGTCGGAGTAAACACGGCATTCATCGCAGAAGGTTCGCACAACGAATATCCATCACTTGTCGGGCTGTCGTTCTTCATGATCTTGTGCATATCGGGCCATCATCGTGAAGGGCGAGTCAGTACTGAGCCGGAGAAGACGTGCATGAGGGCTCCCGTCTCCCGAGCCTCGAGATGGTGCCTGAACTCACGGGTCTGCACTGTCAAGATGTACGTCGCTGACCTATGGACTGTCTTGACTTGTGAATATTGGGCTGTCGTCGTGAAGGGCGAGTCAGGACGGAGCCGAAGTATACGTGAAGGCTCCCGTCTCGCGAACCTCCAGACAATGTCTGTACTCACGCCAGCCCATGGATACTCCTAGTGGTCTTAGTTGTAACCGGAGTCGTGCTCCCAGGTCTTAAAGGTGGTTAGGCCTCACACATCAACTTTACCCACGGCGGCATCACAAAAGAGCTCGAGGCTACGACTGCGCTCAAAATTCGTGAAGTCCGCTCCATCTCCCCTACAAAGCTCCTTCCTCCCGGGTTTCACAACACCAAAATGTTGAGGAAAGGACGAGCCGCTGTCCCCATGGCGAAGCCCCCCGTCAACCTCTTCTTTATTCCGAATGCTCTCGTCCTCTCTTAATGATGATAGCGACGTTCTTCGTCATTTACACAATATTTAACACATGAAATCGACGAGCCATTCTCCTCCTCCTCCACTGATGTCAACGATGAAGCCTCCCGCTACTATGAGGCACGCGTCGACACGCCTCACCGCAATCAGTCAGCGTCTCCTCCAGACAGCGCTGAACCTATTCCTTGGGCGGGTTGGGAGTGAGGTACAGCGCGAGGATCGCGACGTCGCCGACGTGCACAGCAACGCATTCGGCAGGAGCGTCTTCGAAAGGTTCCGGGTCGTTCTTCCAGGTCCGCCTCCGGATCGACAAGCGGAGCCCGGCGCTTGCGAGCGGGCGCTTCAGTGGAGGGCGCGGCGCTTTCGGGACGTTGCCGACGATGGCGACGTTGAGGATTTGCCGGCGTTGGCCTTCCGCTGTCGGTGCTTCCGCCCGGCTTCCTTGGCTCGCGTCCTGTCGGTGCTGCCGACGCGTTGAAGACGCTTGCACTCGGCTTCCTTGGCTCGCCTCTCCTCGGTGTTACCCACGCACCATCTCCATTCTCGAACGCGATCGGCGTGCTTGACTCGCACCTCGTCGGCATGGTTGGTCTTCCACTGCCAACCGTCGCGGTCGGCTTCCCTGGCTCGCGCCTAGTCGGTGTTGCAGGCGAAACGTCATAATAACTCCAGAGAGGATAAAAAATATTACACCATCTCCCGCAAAATAGAACCGTGTGGAGATGCGAAGCAGCGGCTGCTAACTCTTACACTGGTGGCGGCGCTGACGCTGCCACTTATTGGGATGTTACTCACGAGAGAAACGAGGGGAGGCGCGAAGCACGCAGTAATGAGCCGATGTTTCTTATTGGAACATCGCAATCGCTGCTAATGGGCAATGTGAGACAAATGACTCCGTTTGGACACAGAGACCCACAGCCCACTTTTCGTTAACGCGCACGCGGCTGAATTTTTATTGCTCAACAACGCACAGGAAAAATTTCTAACCGACACATTCTGGGGATCAACATTCAGTGCCTATATATGCGGGGTGGCCAGTGAACGGTTGTGCAGCGCGAGCAGTAGGTGTTTTCAATCAAGAAACTCGCTTGCAGACGTTGCCTGCATACGTCGGTGTTGCGAGACGAGCAGACTTGGGAGCGTAGGAGAGAAGGGGGGGGGGGGCGCATGCGCGGATTAGGTGTAAACGCCGTGGAAAGGAACGCCTAGACAGGAGATACTGGGAGGGGGGGCGAGCTTTGGCCAGCAGACGCTGCCAGTGTTGGTGTTGTGAGATGACAGAGTGGGTACTAAGAGAGGATATATATATATATATATATATATATATATATATATATATATATATATATATATATATATACGGAAGGGACACGTATGCAGAGTAAGGGTCGTCACGCCACACACGGAATTGAGGTCGACCATAAGAAGCTTTGCATCTATACTCTGTTTAACAAGTTCCCTTCAGCACTGTGGAGGCTACAGGCGCCTCCGCCAATAAGAAGGGCGCTTAGCTCCTCCACATGTATTTATTCGCACCATGTCGTCTGCTCACCGTATTCACGGCGTCCGCGAAACGAATTGTAGTATTTATGGCCAGTTTATTAACTTAAAAAATGCAGTAAAGCTATTAAACAAGCAACTACACCGGGAACTTGTAGACGCGTGAATTTATTTCTCTGCTGAAGATCTGTAGAATCTCATGCCGGCAGATTATTTCACCTTGTAGCTTTTTATCTCCGACGTTGTTCGTGGCTCTGGTATGTCTGTTTCTCCGTCGACGCGTTCCTTCGCGTCTCCCGCTGCAACGCTCCTTTTCTCTATTTTTTTGTTTACACCGAAGGAGGATCAACTGCGCACAAAATTCTGTGCGAGGTTGCATGTTCGATGTTTGGAGATGCAGCGTTATTGGCCTGACGATGCAGTCCGAACACTACCTCAGTGCATTAGGCTTAGCAGGTGCAGCTAAGCAAGCAGCATATTTCACTAATATCGACAAAACATACCTGCTGCTTTAGTCCCAGATTGACATGAAAAAAACAAATAGACGGCTGATTTTACTATTTGTTTACTGCTGTCAGCGCAGTGGGCGTGCATATATATCATAAACAAGTCCGGATCGAAGCAGGCAGTCACTTCTGCATGGGCGCTGCCATGTTGATTTGTAAACACAGTTATTGGTGCTAACCGACACAACTAATTAAACGTGTAAGAAATAAAAGCGAAGAATAATTAACATATGTTGTACTGATGTGGCGCAAAACTCACCAAAGAAACGCCAATTCTAGCCAACTCTGTCACCTATACGGCACTTGTATGTGGGACTACGTTTCGCTTGCTTACACCCCGTAGCTTTGGTAGTGCTGAACCAAAGTGGTCAAACAGAGTATACTAAACGAGTTTGACCAACTCCCTGATGATACTTTTTGTTAGTTTTTCTCATTCATGAAATTCTTCCTCTCGCAAAAATGACACTCGAACGCGCACATTTCCCAACCTCCGCTCCATGCATAAGTTCTACTCTGACCGCAACGCAGACTCTTTCCCTGGCTTTGGAAGCTCCCCAACGGTATTCAATGTCAAGGCGTAGCGCGCCGCAAAATTATTCATTTCCCTTCCCGTGATCCTACGCCCCTTTCAGCACCAAAAGAGCTGTGGGTTGATGCCCTCTGCGGCGGGCCTCCAAAGGTCCGCCTGGCCTTCGTTCAGCGAGCCCAGGTGGTCACCGAGATTATCGTAGAGAACCCAGTCTTGAAAGCCCTCCCACTTTAATGTTACGTCAGTCTCTCTCTCATTCATACATTAAATGAGATTACTTTCAGTGATGTTCAGGTAGATCATGCCCCAGGAATGCTGACGACTTCAAAAATAAATTTAGACGGCGCCAATCCAAGAATTTTCTTTATCTTGTTCATTGCTTAAAGGAAGAACTTAAAATGTAATATGCATGTTTTTTATTTGTTTATTGTGCTGGAAACAATCAATTATTTTGGACACGCAACCGAACATTGATTTATAACCAGATCCAGCACGAAGGTTTTTCAAGATAATTTTTTCTTGATGTGTTTAAAATGATCCGTTCTAACCACAAAGTTTTGATGATCGAGCATTGTCAGTCTGTATGCTGAGGCCCACGGGACAGTTTTATGCTCTCCCATAGTAGATAGAGTACCTACTCTTAATCGTTACCTAAACAGGAAAGTGTGTATCTGTGTTTGTGTGAACCATCGAATGTGAATGTTCTCACCACGTCATCTCATATCCATGTTCATGTGAATGAGGTTCGTTCGGTCATCATCAATATTGTATGTCTTAGAAGAGCATACTCTGTTGAAATGCTATTGATGTCCGCGACAACAAAATTTTCTAAACAGGTACTTTAGAGCCGCATATGTGCAAATTCGAATAAGCGCCTCAAGTGTTACTTTGCTTAAGTAAATGGATAGGAGCAGCCTCAAATTATTGTAACTGTATGAGCCCTCAGCCGCTTAATAAAGAAACAAAAATCACAGCATATTCACGAACTGAATGATGATGAGTAAGGCTAAACGTCCCTGAGTTCGTCCGCGCTTCGTTTCACCCGTTCCTTATTGCTTTCGCACGTTCATGCGTTTGTCCGTCCACGCGGCCGTCCAACCGTCTGTCTGCTTGTCTGTCTGTCCGTCCGTGCGTCCTTACATTCGTCCGTACATCTAGCGAACACTCTAAGTATCGCTATTTCGCATCTTTTCATCCTATATTTACCATATAGAAATACCGCCATCCTGTGAATATTTTAAGGACTAAACGAGAGGTGGCTATCTGTTTCTACTACTACTACTACTACTATGACGACGACGACAACTACTACTACATACATCGCGGACGCACGACCCACGGCATAAGGAGCTTCGCCCCAATAAGAAATGCAGCTTCACAACTGATAAATCTGGAGAAGCGCGTTGCAAGGTCGTGCAGCGATCAGCATTCGTGCTCGTTCCCACTGCTTCGTTTACTAAACCGACGATGGCGTTAATGTTCAAGTGAGCACTTCGAGTTTACCCAGCACGAGTATAAAATTTTTAGCAATATTCTGAATCTCGGTCGGCTGCATGCCCACTGCTTTTTGATGTGGTTTGTCGACTTCGTGCTCGTTACGGCTGTTCAGATTCGTGTCACCTGCATGGAGTTGCGCCCTTTCGAATGTAGGGACTAAAAGCTATCGCGCTTTTGGCAAGGGTGTGGTCATCTCTTGTGTGGCACGGGAGTGAAGCGCATGTTTCCGAAACGTCTTTAGGTGCCTTAAGTTATTTGTCGTAATTAGGATTGGTTACATTGGCTAATTATATAATCTTATCATATGTTCATCCTTTGATGATAGCCCGTTTTGAGCATTTCTAGCCTTGATGTAGCCTGTATTAAGCACTTTAGTATGAGCGTGATCATGCCCCATAAAATGTATGGATGGATGACAAGCTGGGTTTCTTAAGTGATTAAAGGAAACTTAAAGAGCCACTAGTGCGAACCTGCCTAGATTTTCTTTCTCGCTCTCAGAAGTTGCACTGTCACCATCTTTGTTATGTCACCCCGCTCCACTCTTATTTCGAGCTTGGCACCACTAGTGCGAACCTACCTAGATTTTCTCTCTCGCTTGCGCAAGTTGCACTGTCACCATCTTTGTTATGTCACCCCGCTCCACTCTTATTTCGAGGTTGGCACCACTAGTGCGAACCTACCTAGATTTTCTCTCTCGCTTGCGCAAGTTGCACTGTCACCATCTTTGGTATGTCACCCCGCTCCACTCTTATTTCGAGCTTGGCACCACTAGTGCGAACCTACCTAGATTTTCTCTCTCGCTCTCGGAAGTTGCACTGTCACCTTCTTTGTTATGCCACCCCGCTGCGCTCTTCTTTCGAGCTTGGCACCACTAATGTGAAGCTACCTAGATTTTCCCTCTCCCTCTCACAAGTTGCACTGTCACCAACACTGTTACGTCGCCAAGCTCCGCTCTTCCTTCAAGCTAGGCGCCTCTGGTGCAAGTTTACCTAGACTGGCTCGCAAGTTGCACTGTCACCATTTTTTGTTACGCTGCTCAGCTCTGCTGTTCCTTCGGGCTTCTCACCACTAGTGAGAACCTGCCTAGATTTTCTCTCTTTCTCGCAATTTGCACAGTCACCAATTTCATTATGCCGCGAAGGCTCAGCTTTTTCTTCCGGCTTGGAGCCTCTGTTGCGAACATGCCTAGATTTTCTCTATCTCTTCCTCGCGAGTTGCACTGTCGCAATTTTCATGTACTCGGCTGGTGACACCTGCGTGTCAGCAGCCGAGTACCTTAGCCACATAACCACCACGCCGGGGCAAGTGTGCACTGCAATAGTGTGTCATATCATGTGATTATCATAATTACTTCATGGATTGAAGTCGGTCACTCACTACAAAAAGCACACACGTTACGGCGCCTATTCCGTTAAGGACACGTATATAGTGGGTGCGTAGCTAGTTCGAAAAGATTTCACGCACCGAGCGTCACAAGTACGCACTAGAGACAGGCTATCGCTATCGCGTTCAAACTCTTAAAGCGAAGCTTAGAAGTCATGACGAGGATTTCGACACGTGTGCATGTAGCGTCATCTCTCGTCGGCGACAGCGGTGGCCTGCTGTAACTGAAGGGAAGATGGGCGAAAAAAAAATGTATCTGACCAAGAAAGCTAGTTATCGAAAACTACTCCCGCTTTTATACAGCAGATACTTACTTTAACTGCCTGGCGAAGTTACAGTGGCGCACTACAAACCATCTAGCTTCACACAGCATTTAATATTTAACAATGAGTCCTATCTCTATCGAAAAAAAACGAATGGTGGGCATGGTGGAAACCACCACCCACCATTATAGTGGATTAATGTAGTGGGTGAATGGTGGGAAACGCCCACCATGGCGCATGGTGGGTATGGTGGGTGCTGCAGTGCCGGCAACACTTGAGCGCGAAATGACGTCAGAATCACCATGACGAGCTGCCACAAAAAATAAAAAAGAATTCTATAAAAACAATATAAAAAACACCCGTGCCGTAAAAAAAAAAAACAAAGCGCCACGGAGGACCGAACGTGCAATCTGTAGATTCCCATTCGAAGACGCTAACCACTGCGCCACACCAACTTTTTTTTTTTTTTTTCTTTAATGAATGACATTATCACCAGTAAAGTACACAGAACATACTTCATCAGAATTCAGACAAACACACACAAGCGTCAAGAACGGGAAGCCACTCCGGAACGGGGTCAAAAGTCTCGACAACACTGCGCACTTGAGCAGCTGCTTCTCGGAAGACACATCTCGTCGACCGTGGTGGCTCGGCGTGTCTGTCGATCATGCGACTTTTCCATAATGAATAAAGTCCCAACAACATAAACAAGTCGTAAGGAGTACTATCAGTCAGACTCTTTTTGAACGGAAGGAACCTAATACCATGGGCTGTGATTGGAAGTTCTTTGCCACACCAACATGACGTTGGTTGTGTGTTAAATACTAAGTTGGCATACAAACTTAAAGTTCAACTGAAGTTATGTTTGTCGTGTACACAACATAGACAAGATCTACACCTGCTACTAAAAATTGCACATTTATTAAACACAAGCAACTGCGGCCTGTAACGATTGCCACTATGTTAATGGCACTAGTGCTATTTTTTTTTATAATTCACAACTTCAAGAAGAAAGAAAACTAAGTGGACTGGGGAGCAGCAACAGTTTACCGGCGGGGTCTGCCAAGTTTAATATCCGTTTCGCGCTCGTTCTAAAGGGCGACATCTGCTCACGCTTTATGACGCTTTTAGGCTCATTCCATGAATACGCCCGCCTAACTTATTTGATTGAGCATTGGGATGCTTTTCGCGCAATGTAGAGGGCGGTCGCGCCAGCGCAATGCTGCAGCTCTTTCGCTAAAGCAACAACTACATAACGGCTTGGCCAAAAAGAATGCAGTGTGCCGGAAACATTACGCTATCATATTGTTTCACCAAGCACACGAATTGCCACGTCTGAGTTCTCGTACAAGAGCTAGAGAAGTGCCGGCGAGTGCGACCGGCGGCTGTCGGTGAGAAGACACTTAATTACGTTCTCTGGGAGTGCTTTAATCGCGTCGCATCGATGTTTGTTGCTTCTTGAGCGGACACCATACACAATGAAAAATGCTTCATTTAGGTTAATTGATGCCATATGGCTGCGCTGTATTGTCATACTTAATCGTCGTAATCGTGTATTCTGAAACCCGGAAGCACGGATAACACAATTGTACGGGCTCGGTCAGTAGTCCTAACCGTTGGTGGAAATCATGGTGGTAGAACATGTAGTGTACAGATCCCAGCTTGGTACACTATTTAAATTGCCCGCCATTATAAGCCCACCCATCATCTGCTTACCGCTTCCCAGCATTATCGCGATGGTGGGCAGAGCTTCTCAGCTTGGTACACCATGTGGCCCACCATAACAAGCAGCACGCATCATCTGCTTAGTGCTTCCCAGCATAATCGCAATGGTGGGAAGAGTTTCTCAGCTTGGTACACCATGTAGCCCACCATAATAAGCACCACCCACCATATGCTGAGGGCTTCCCAGCATTATCGCAATGGTGGGCAGAGTGTCCCATTATTGCCCACTATCTAGCCTCTGCTTTCCACCATCATTTCCACTTTACCCATCATCTGTACACCATACCACCCAGTATGTCCCGGCATAACCATTTTCCACTACGTCCCACCATAGCCATCATAATTTCCACCATGCCCACTATTATTTCCACTACGCCCACCGTGTTTTCCAGTATCCACCATGGCAATTTTTCCGATAGGGATGTGTGTCTATGGGCGGTATTCAATTGTCCTGTGAAGCCACATGCTTTGCAGGGCGATAATGCAATTTTGACGAAATGTATCAATGGGTCTCTGCTACATATAACCAGGAGTCGTTTTTGTTAACTACCACTTTTCAAGAGATATGGTTTTTCTCATCCATTTTACATTCACTTATGGTAGACCATCGTCCCTGCTGCCGGGAGATGGCGCCATTTCTGGCACAATCCGCAATTCCTGAGAATGCCTGCAATTTTTCGTTATGCCTCCCAGCTCCGCTCTTCCTTCAGGATTACCACCACTGGTGCAAACCTGGCTAGGCTCTTTCTCTCTCTCTTTCTTGCAAGTCCCACTATCGCAATTTTTGTTACACAGTGCACAGAGCCGGCACACTCGTTTTACGCATTACGTTGATGTCTCGAGAGGTGAAGATAGTGACCAGGGTACCTTTTTTGTATACTGTGGTCGCAAAATTTATTGCTTGTGAAACGAATGCGGAATGGCAAACACATTCTCCCTAATTAACAAGAATGACCAAAATACACTTAATTTCCCAGACCCCTGATAACCACCTCACTCAGTGTGTACTGCTGGCACGAGGAAAGCAAAGCATCCCCAAGTATTCAAGAATGTCTCATAATAATATATTTTCGATTTTTTGGTACCAAGACCAGGCTATGATTATAAGACACGCTGTAGTGGAGGGCTTCGGGAACTTAAATCATTTAGTGTTTTTCAACGTGCACTGACACGGGCCACTCGTATTTCGCCTCCATGAAAATGCGACCGCCGCGGCTGGAGTTGAAACCACAACTTTCGGGTAAGCAGCCGAGCACGCTATACAACCGCACCATACTTTGAGCTTATGCTTATCTTTCTCAACTGATGACGAAGCACGAAGCTGTTCACATTCGGTTTCCTGGCGAGAACTAATGTATTCAGCGTGACACATGTGGCTCAGAGGTCATCCCACCAGGGTCTCGATGTGACCAATGTCTTTGCATCAGGGCTCGTAGAGACAGCGCCGCGTAACGACACGTGCGAATAAAAGATACCCTAAAGCGAGCCTGTCGCTGTTGAAGTGAAGAATCGATTTCGATGCGGTGTTCCGTGGCAGTCGACCGCAGCTGATGAGGGGAGTCGAACTGCCTACGCTTAAATCCAGAAGCCGTTGGAGCTGCCCAACCTTGCACGCCACTTAATGAACAATTTGTTAAGTTGTTACGTTAAGCAATCTGGAGTAATTCGGGACACACCACGCTGATGGTACGAAAAGATCAGCATCTGCTAGACGCCGGAGACGAGCAATTTCTTGCGAGACCTCAACCGCGTGCCACACAAGAGACAGAGCTGCCTGCTATCGACGCTGGCGAGCAGTGCGCGGCTTTTCTAACAAGACAAAATCGAAGTCCCTCGTACGACGGAGGCTCGAGCGACTTCACACATCGCACCAATCGTGTCCGCGCCAACCGACCGACGCAAATGAACCGGACGGACGAAGAAAATTGGTAACTGCCACCTCCTTTGACGAAGTGGCTTCGCAAATGTCTGTTATTTGTCCCCACTGACAACTCTCACACTCTCAGTGCAGAAATACCAGCAACGGTTGTCGATAGCTCCATCGAAGTCTGCATCACTGCGCTGACGCGACCTCGTACTTTATCTGAACAAATAAAATACAAATCAGAGAACAGAAAGGAAGACTCTAAAAAGACAAAAAAAGACCTTTTGCCGACGCTGAATGTTACAAATGATGACAGGTTTAGGGCATGGATACGCTTCGCATCTTTCACGCTCATCTACGTCTTGTCACCGTTCGTTCAGCTAGCGATCACTTATTTACTTTTCTTTGGGAACACCTTTCAACTTTGTTATGTTCCCTCGCGCCAGTCATCACATTGATGATATCGCTCGTATCAATCGTGTGGTTGAACGTTCAGCTGTGCAATGCTGCTGCAACAACTTCTACGAGGCTCACGACCGCGTTGGATGCTTCGCTTGGCTTTCTTGTGCAGTAAATTCGCAGTATCGTGTTTTTTGCCGTGCTTATCGGTTCATCGCCCGTGACACCGCGGACGCAGTTTGTGAACGTATCGCCACTTCACGAAGGTGGCTTTGCTGACAAAAAAGTTCCACTTAAACTTCTTCAATCTGACAAAAACGTGGCAGGAGCGCTTCTGTGAATAAAGAACGAGGGGACCAGCATGTCCTGTTTTCATAACAATAATTTGACATAGCAAGCGTCACATTTCCACACGCTGGTGCTCCATCACGGTGGTTTATAAATGTCATTGCAAGTCATCTATAGGAAAGGCCAATCTTCTGCTTTACGCCAAATGCAACAGTGTAGACCACAAGACTGTTGACATCGACAACACATAAAGAGCCTCTACGTACTGCTGAATACCCCATCTAAGAGCAGGCCCCGAAGCCAGATTAACACAGCAGGCAATCTTGCCGGCGGACTCCGAAGAGGCCCGAGAAATCTGCGCCGGGACACTACGAATTCTGTCTGTGGACTTGGAGCTAAGTGGATTAGGGCCACCTTGACAGCGTGCGACGGTTCTTATGTATGCGGACCTCTGCTCTCCGGCCTTTCGCCTAAAGCCCCACTCCTTCCGTTTCTCCCAGTGCAAAATCAAGGTGGAGATTGAAGATGGTGTAGATGTGGGAGCTTGCGCGCGTGGGATCACCGATCGCGGATAACCAGGACGAACTTATCGGGTTGCCCAAATTGCGTTTTGCTTTTATCGTCTCTTCTTCCCCAACTCCGGACGAGCGTCATCGCGAAGCGGGCAATGCACGTGTACGTGCATGTATATTTAGATGCAGGTGAAAGAGCTCCACATGGTTGAAATTTCCGCAGCCTTCCACTACGGTGTCTCTCATGACACTGATGTTACGGAGGTGCAACCTAGATCCTTTTGAACTACGTAGAAATAAATATAGGTTTAAAGTATTGTTCTAAATAGTGCACGATCAACCGAAGAAAGATAAGCTTAAATATTTACATTCTCCAGGCAAAAGAAAATCCCCGAACTAACCGCGATTGCGTCATAAAATCATACCGTACAAATGCTGACACATTTTGAAATTCCTTTTTTCCATATGTCATAGAAATCTTAAACAAATTGCCGAACGACATTGTTGTTTTAAAAGATGTCACTGACTTCGAAAATGCTGTAGAAGCGCATTTACGTGATTGCTAAATTTATTTTTTTCAGTTCCAAGGGATGTAAGCGACTTCATGCTCATAACAAATATTTTGAAAAATATCTATGAGTCTTCAATTGTTCTTGAATTGTTTTATGAATGTTGAGTTGTTAGGAGAATACCTATTTTCATTGTGAGTTGTGTAGGTATTAACAAACTTTATGAACATTGTACATTCTTTATGTATGTCCTCTCTGTTACGACCCTCTATGAGGGTCGACAGTATTATTAAATAAATAAATAAATAAATAAATAAATAAATAATTATATCGCCGTTCTTGGGGCGTTACACACCATCAGTTATTTAATCCCCTGTAGCGAGCATGCTGTTCCATGTCGCGTAATGGTTAAGGTGTTGGCGATGGGTAGGACCACAACTACAACTAGAGTGTAGTTGTGCTCCCCAGGCTACGGGCCCGTTTTACACCCACATGATGTACAATAAACTGAAGATTGAGACCTCATCATTTTCTTTAAAGTATTTTTCTGCGGTAGAAGTACATCTTTAATGCACTTACCGAACAGGCGTATGTGCTCCTCTGCGTGCTGAAGAGCAGAGTCCTGTAAATAACCCCAAAGGCACCGCAAACAAGTGAATCGCGATGCTCACCGAGCAGCCTACATCGGCTGATCTTCTAGTCTTCTTCGCAATCGCAGCACAAGCTTTTCGTGTGCGTTGAGGTTGGAAAAATAATGAACGGTCGACGCTAAAACTTCTTACTATTTAGTTAAGCTGAGTAGGTGTATGTAAGGCATGAGAGCAATTTTTTTTTGCGAGTGATTACTTGGCTGCACCATTTCAACCACACAAGATGTACAAGCGTAAATCAACCTGCTGCTGAAAGCTATAGTAACATTTATATGTGCAGGGACTTCTTGAGAATGGACTGATAAAGAGTCAACACAATGGTATTCTTAGTAATCTTAAAAGTGACTAGAACAGTAGCTAAGCTGGGATGTCTTGGAATAAGGGAAGAAAGGTCAGTGCAGAGACACTTTTGCGCGCTAATGTTTAGAAGTATGTATTGTTTCTACTTTCCAACCCACCCACCTATCTACCTGACTATATGGACAGTGTCCACGGAAGAGCACAGTGCAGGTTAATTTGACACGTTCCTACTAGGCTCCGAGACGCAGAGCTGGATAACGCATGCCTAAGACGAACGCTCAGTTGCTCTCAGAGTAATCTAAAAAGTGTCAGATGGAAGTTTTGTCCCATCTTCCAGGTCTTAGGTGAGATTGGCTCTAAGTGTTTCGAATGAAGCGGCATAATGCGGTTCTATGCGTTATATTTCGATCAGCCTAATGCAAACTGCAACACCCGAGAGCACTCGAAAGTGACCAGTCGGATTATAGGCAACTAGAACCACTGAGCCTTTAGGCGGTAACCTTCATATAAGCTCGCAGTGATTTTCGACGAGCTCGATGTATTTAATGTTTGTAATCTTCCAATGTCCAGCAACCGTGAAGCAGGACCCGGCTATCACTGTATACATCGTGCCATGAAAGACTGTGTTCCAGGATGCGGGCATCGTGAACAAATTGGATTAGATTAAAGAGGACGACGACACGCGTGCATAGAGCGTGGTTCAGGTGCGGCACGGCGCGCATTCAAGAAGTGCTTGGGAAAATCCGGCCGTCCTCGACATTGCCAGCGCTTATACGTGGCGATGCATTCGCGGCCACAGAACGTGTTCTTCGTGCAGCTATTTGTGTCATTGAACGGTGCCTGCAGGAGATTAACCGATGGCTCGTGCTAAACGTATTTTTTTTATTTCTGGTGTATGACGATTCCACCAAGCGTTCGAAACACCGAAAAACTTCGTCCTAGAAGGAACTATGCTGCATGTACAATAAGTGCAACTTTCTACTTCCTCATCCACGCACGCATTCATTCAATGATAATATAATAATATTTGACACTTTGTCCCAAGACTAGCATATGATTATGAGAGACGCCGTAGTGGAGGCCTCAGGAAATTTTTACGATCTGGTGTTCTTTGACGTGCACTGACATCACACAGTACATGTGCCTCTATCATTTGGCCTCTATCGAAATGCGACCACAACGGCCGGGATCGAATCACGACCTTTGGGTCGGCAGCTGAGTGGCCGCTGTTCCACCGAGGGGAACACCATTCATTCAAGGTCACACCACACAAGCAGCGTGTGGTAGCTCCAAGTTGAGCAAATTGAGTTTACTTCATTATCACTAAGAAACAGCCGATGGCGCTTGTGTCGTGCACTTTCATGTGTTTTTGTTCTTTTTGTTTGTGCGCTGATCGTGTCGAGAGACTTTAGCTCAGACCACACGTCAAGACTCTGTTGACTCAAGACAGTGGAGCGAATCCACCAATTGTGCAGTCTTAGTAAGCTGCCATCATTCAAATCTGAAACAAATTTGCCTCCGAAGCACTCACTAACACACTTGCGTGTGCTTCGGTTCACCGACATACAGCGAAAGTTTCTCGGGCAGGAATTACAGATATTCTTCATTTTCTCCCGAAATTTTTCAGTTTCAACAGTTCTGTCACGTTTCACGGTATTAGATCAATACACACATATACGTTTTTTTTATCCGCTCCAGAACAATAATGCACGCCACTGTCGAAAAGACGACTCACGAGTTACTGTTGAAACAAACCAACACAGGACAAGCCAGAGCGATACTTGAAACGCGGGTACGTCAGTTACGGGTCTAGCCATTATCACTTGGTTCAAAGCACGTTAGTACCGTCTGCGTTTCCAGTGATAAGATCTCAAGTCACAGTCATTGCATTGAGGCATCATGAATACGCCCAAGTATATTCGAAATGCTTAATGCAAATGTCAGACCGAGCACACACACGTATACTTCGCCAGTTGATATAACTGCAGTGAAGCGTTATCGTTATCTCTGTTCTGGCCAAGCACTCTTGTGCGTTTGCCTGTGACGTCACTGGTCAAAAGTGACAAGAAACGGCTGCCTAACAAACATGGGGGCTTTGCGGGTGCACAGTGACGTCAAAGTGGCGCCTTTCACGCGCCTCATTCCGCTCTGTTGAAAGTGGATAGGACATCGTGCACAGAAGTGTCATTCGCTTTCTATTCCTAGTTGTCATTGCTGCACTCGCCCTGCGTTTGGGCCACACAATGGCAGCCCCGCCCGAGGCAGCGATCCCACCACCGACGCCGTCTAACTTCGACCGGACTTCCTAATGGCGTGAACGATTATGTCATTCGGTGACTATACCGCTATGCGTCGGAGCTCAATTGCAGAACGGAGGAACCCCAGGTGCGAACTCTTTTCTACTCCATGCGCAGGAACCCCACGAAATGTCTTCAGACCTTTGGTTTCGCTGAAGAGCAGCCTCGATGCTACGAGACAATGGCGAAAAAGTGTGACGCCCACTTTGTAGCTACGAAGACTATATATTCTACGAAAGCGTAAATTTTCATCGCTGGAGGCAAGGGATCCCGACAAAGTGTGGACAACGTTGTAAGCGCCCCGCATGAGCTTGCGGACCACTGTGTGTTTGCCAAATTCTGAGAGTGAAGGATCCGTGACTGATATGTTGTCTTTACCCTTACGCCATAGTGACTGTTCCGACGAAGGCCATACTTGAGGAAACAGTTCACCGGCAGCAAGTGAAACTCCTGACCGCCAACAATACGGCGGCAACAGGTGAAGGATTGACACCGTCGACGAACATCGCAGAAGTCATACAGCACCTGATATGGTGAAACTACAGAACAGCGTTGACAGTGGCTCTATCGGTGCTCACAAGGACAGCAGCGACGAAAGGGTGCTAGTTCTGCGGACGTTTTCGGCCACGTGAGAGCCTGGTGCCCCCCGTCACGTCCGGCGTGGTCACCAGTGTGGAATCAAGGGACAGTTTGGCGTGGTATGCCACGAGAGAACAGAAAACCAGGTGGGTGTGCTTGTGCTAGAACGCGAAGTAGAAAATATTTTTTGTTTGGACGCTAAACTGATAAAATGCGCGATGCACAGAAGTATGTATTGAGCTCGTAAGTGCGAACATCGATTCAGGAGTGGTCGTTACTGTTGTTCCGCCCAATTTCCGTGGTATACCGTCTTGCATAGGCAACTCGCAGGCTGTTCTGAGAAGTGCTGAAAACTCGTGACTTGAAGTGAATGGTGGCTTTATAGCGGATATTGAGTGGAAGGGTAAAACAACGTGAGACACTGCGTTGTATTGTCACCGCAGTGTGCCCTGTTCGGGCTCCCGGTCATGGAAACGCTGCAGTCAAATTTTCTCATGTGGTTGACGATAGACAGTATACGATTGTATGTATACGAAGCTCTTCCTTGGTCTGATTACGATGTGCGATGAATACTCTTTCAATTGCTCTTTTCTACATTCTCCACTCAACCATCCGAATGAGCGGGTCACTGATGGGCAGAATATGCCATCGTAGGGTAATTACCCTACATGCAGGGTTATTTCAGTATTTCACGGCCAGTGTAGGAGAGTATGGTGATAAGGTGATTTTCCCATCGCCCGTACAGTAATTTCCCTGTTTTACTCGTCACTGTAGCACTGTAAACTGCAGACGATCCGCGCAACTTATCTAAGGATTAGGTTCCTAAAGAGATCCGAAAAATGAATATCTTTGAATACAATTCCAATCAACCAGCCATGGTGTTCTAGTGGCCAATACACTCGGTTGCTGACCCGCAGGTTGCGGGATTGAATCTTGGTCGCGGCAGTCCGCTTTCGGGCGCGGGTGATTGGAAGTGCGCTAACTCTATTCCGACCATTAAAACGTACTGTTGAGATGCGAAGCAACTCTTTGAATAGCCTGTGTAACGCTGTCCTGCTGAACGAAGCCCCGCCGCGGTGGTATAGTGGCTAAGGTAGTTGGCTGCTGACCCGCAGGTCACGGGATGAAATCCCGCCTGTGGCGACTGAGTTTTCGATGGAGGCTAAAATGCAGTATAGGGCCTGTGTGCTCAAATTTGGGCACACATTAAAGAACCTCAGGTGGTAGACATTTATGTAGCCTTTCATTACGGCGTCTCGCATAATTATATGGTCGTTTTGGGACGTTAAACTCCACGTATCTATCAATCCCTCCGTACGAACGTGCCGCAAGCCGCAGGTGTTCGCGCGGTACCAAGTAGGTCACGCCTTTAGAGTTTCCTTAAACTAACTAGAGTGGACTCGGCGCTGAGATCGTTCAGCGGTCATGGGAATGATGGGTAGTGCATGAATTTGCCTTGTCATCATACTTGCGGGCGGCAAACCGCACTGTTGGCTTCGTTTTTTGCTTTCATTCGACTTTGTTTTGAAGGGAAGAACGAACCCTTTCGAACTTTGTGGCCCGATTTGAAATGGTAAGCCTAAAATATTAAGGTGGTGAAGCGCAACTTCTGAACATTCACTCATTTTTGTTTCGGTGACAGAACAGGTCCAAGCCACGCGAACACTCACGGAGCCAGATGTACGAAGGTTAGACAAATCCGTGTACTACCCATCATTCCCATGCTAGCTGAAGCGCCACGCGTTGCATCTCCCTTAGACACTAGCGCCACTGTTCCCTCTAGTGGATATATAGAAAACACCATGGTCACGCCGCTGCTGCGCGTTGACGTCACGCTCCCCTCGCAGTGCGCACTGACGTCACCCTCTCCCTCGCGAGCGAGCCGTGCGCTCGCCGCGGCGCCCTCAGCTGCCGCCTCGTCCGTTCGCCTGCAGCACCTGCCACGACCTCCGCACGCCACACCGCCGACTCGTTGGTTCACGCTCAATAAACATGACGCGCGCCTAACATGTGCGTTGAAACATGTTTGTACGTGTCACCTACAATACCTACGCCAGCCATCGCTTTCAAACGAATCTTACAGCGCTCACCGCAGCATCCCGCGTAAGCGCCGTTCAACTCGTGCGCAACTGCTGCTGCTTCGCATCTCATCGGGGTGCTCTTCGGGAAGATGGTCCAAGTTAATTTAAAAATAAGCCCTCCCTTGGCACAAAACTAGAACTACGAGATTTGTAGACCGTTATTTCAACAATCGATGTCGATATAATATTTGCATTTATTGTCCCTTCAAAGCCGCTCTTAGTTCCAGCGACAGTGCGTCCCCCGAAGAACAGTTTTCTCCGGGCGTAAGCTGACGGGCCACCGCCCCATAGCAATTCTTGAAGAAATTATTCGTGGTGTTAGGGTGTCTTCACTGGAATCGGGAGCGGGAAAATAACGATAGGGAAAGTAGGTATTTTCGTACCTATATGTCGGTAAGTTGCTGCAAGACTCCAGTAACTTGCTTCATTTTGCGAAATCTCGCCAGTATCGAAAATTTCGGACACATTCGCCATGAGGAACCTTTCCTTGGGAGTCTAAGCAGAACAAAGCGAAACATTTATTCTGTCGCGACCTTTGTCCCCGGGACTTGGTTCGAACCTCCTCACCAGTGAGCGATGATGCCTCTGAGGAAAGGGGAAGGGGCGCAACACACAGGCGAGGCTAACTGCAAAGGAAAGATAAGGAACTTCTGTCCCTATAAGTGCATAGTCTCTTTTATTCCCGCTCGCACATTCGTTCTCCCGATTGTTTTTCCCTGTTCTACCGCTTATGGTTGGGCGCCCGACCTGCATCGCGCTTCTGTTGACGCTGCGTTGCGCTCTCTTATTGTTGTGGATTGGCTTCGACTCGGCCAGCGGCTCAGATAACGCGCTGTCATTTTCTCGAGAGTGCACGAATAACGATTTGCAGTGATGGCCTGCTCGCTGCTCGTGCCGTAAGGGCTCGCGGAGAAGCCGAACCACGGCACACCCGATTTCGGTGCGTTGATGTGGCGGTATTGACGTTTTTTTTCTTTTTTCTCCTTGTTTCCAACGCTGCGTCGTGTTCACCGAAATACAAGCGTGTGTTGGTGGAAAGGGAGGAAGAAATATCCTTTTCCGCTTTCTCTTTCTATTGCCTTCGTGGAGCAATAGAACGGTCGAGAAGCATTGCTGCGTACGTAGCTGTAGCCACTTTGAATTCTCTATTCGACCCGCAATCAGCAGACAAATATCTTCAGCTAACGATGTCTACCCACTTTCATGTATTCGTTCAGTCGAGGAACAGTCTTCATCCGTTATTAAGTCAAGGGTCGGGAGTTATCCCAATAGTTACGATGGCTTGTTAAAGAATCGGGGCCATCCGGGTCTTTTATGGAACACAGACTATTTTCGGTGAGTAGGGTCACATTATGAACTTCAAATATTCATCCATGCGCATCAGCGCGCTGCAGCTATCCGTTTTCGCCCCGCTGCGGCAGTCTAGTGGTCATGGCGCTCGACTGCTAACCAGAAGGTCACGGGATCGAATCCCAGCCACGGCAACTGCATTTTCGATGGACCATGTGCTAGATTCAGGTGCACGTTAAAAATAAAAAAAAACCAGGTGGGCGAAATTTTTGGAGCCCTGCACTACGGCGTCTCTCATAATCATATGGTGGTTTTGGGACATTAAACCGTCATTTTTATCTGTTTTCATGAAAAGTCCGGCATCAGATCACGACCTCGAAATACAGATTATATATAGATGTGTTTTAAAGCTCTAGATATGTCTTAAATAAGTAAATGGTGTGTTGCATGAAGTCTCTCAACACAATCACCACCGTACCTGGCGAACACAACCGTGGCACCAAACGAGACTGATGAAGCCATGAAAAAAGTTGGTGAGCACATGGCGACACATGGCGGTGGAGGGAAGACGAGGGTGTTGAGGGCAGAGCCACTTTCATCACTTAACCCACCAACTTGTCCTCCCAATCCAGCGTACAGACTGCGTACACGATTCACTCTAATAGATAAAATAGATGCGGGATAGAATACTCTGTCACGTCGTATGTGCGTATACGAAGCACACGACGCGACAGAGTATTCTATCCCGCATCTATTATGTAGTAGTGTTCCACATAGCGTAGTGATGGCCAGCAAAGGAAAGGAAGGAGGTAAGGGTGAATACATCGAGACCCTTCAAACAGCGGGGAAGATCCTTTAAGGAGCCTACAGGTGACGTCAGTGTCCATCGAGCGGGCGATCGGTCGTCCACTATAGCGGAGATGGGAGGATACGGGGAGATGGCCGGTGGGCCAGTTTATGCTTCATTGCGTCTGGCGAGGGGTTCCTTCGAGACCCGCGACAAAAGAAGCTCGCTCGCGGCGACGGGCCAGCACGAAGCAGCAAAAGCAGCAGCAGCAGCAGCCCAGTAGCCTAGGCGTCGATCGTGAATCCCTGAGGAGGTCAAAAGGAGCAAGGAGGGAAGACAAGCTCGCACTCTTGTTGCTGTTGGCTCCGCCTGAGCCATGCCACTGTGGAAGGCGGACCCGCGCTGTAATTGGATACATACATCGACGACGCTATACAGCGCGACGCTTCAGTGTGTGGCGCCGCCAGAGGCTCGCGCCACAATGGCAGGACGGCCGGCGCTCGAGCGTGCAATACTTCGGAAAAGAAACAAGCAGAGAAGGCTATAAACAAAAAGGCACAGAAAGGAACAAGATGAAATGAAGGAATAAAACACGCGCAAAAGATGAGCAAGCGTGCAGAGAGCGTAACGGCAAACACTCTTCTTCTGAGCAGTGCCGGCAACGTGCCCCGTGGCTCAATGTGCGTGTGTGCAGTGCTGGCAGTGTTGCCACCAGGCTTAATTGGACGTCTGCCGGGGGGGGGGGGGGGCGCCAAGGAGCTGCGTTGGATGATCTCGTTATTCGGACCACCATAAGCGCGCCCTCTCTTCCGTTCAACTCCTCTCGTCGCGGCATTCTGGTCTTCACACGCATGTGGTTACGTGCGCGCGATCTCGATGATTGGATCTTTCTTTCTCTACCGCTTCAGTTCCTCGCGTTGTAGAGATGGTATAGATAGGCGCATACTTTACGTGGAACATCGAGTGGGGATAGTTTTTCAATACAAAAAAAAGAATTAAACAAACCGAAAGTATAGGAAGTCCTGCACGCACCGATTTCTACCCGACATGCACAGTGGGGGTTGCTGATTGACGCTATGGGAGTCTGTGACGGCGTTTATTTTCCGCGAAATGTACCGTGTCGAGCCCAAGCTAACTGTGGCCGCTGTCGAGATTCCACGTGGGGCTTCAGCCAGCGGCGTTGCTCATGCAGTCATGCGTCTTTCGCGTGGTGCTCGACGCCGCGGACCTATTAGGCGCGTTGTCCGCCTCATTAGCACCTCGGAGCCGATTCGCGCGGGAATGTGCATCGTGCCGTATAGGTCGCTAGAGCGGGTGGGAGCCTCATATCTTTTTCTCGTTTTTTCTGCCGCAACAAATCCGTTAAACCAGTCGACAGGCACACAGCAGGAGAAATTTAAGACAGCTGGTGTGTAGGCACGTTTATCGTCATTATCATTATCATCATATCATCCACACCAACACTTTTACGTACCGCCACTATCATCATCGTAATCATCGTCGTAAAAACCAGCTGCCATGGGACAGGAAAGTGTGTTCCTACTATCAGATGATTATCACTGCTATCAGACGATTATTATAGTGGCGTAAGAATTGTGTAGATGTTAATCAACTTGAAATCATAAACGACCTTGAATGCTGACCAGGTGGACGAAATTTCTGGAGCCCTACACTACGGCGTCTTTCATATACATATGGTGGTTTTGGGACTTTACACGCAAAATTTTATCATTTTCATCCGTTTTCATGAAAAGTCCGGCATCAGGTCACGACCTCGAAAAACAGATTATATATAGATATGCTTTAAAGCTCTAGATATGTCTTAAAGAAGTAAATGGTGTGTTGCATGAAGTCTCTCAACACAATCACCACCATACCTGGCGAACACAACCGTGGCACCAAACGAGACTGATGAAGCCATGCAAAAAGTTGGTGAGCACATGGCGACACATGGCGGTGGAGGGAATACGAGGGTGTTGAGGGAAGAGCCACTTTCATCACTTAACCCACCAACTTGTCCTCCCCACCCAGCGTACAGACTACGTACACGATTCACTCTAATAGATAAAATAAATGCGGGATAAAATACTCTGTCACGTCGTATGTGCGTATACGAAGCACACGACGCGACAGAGTATTCTATCCTGCATGTATTAGATAGTAGTGTTGCCACATAGCGTAGTTATGGCCAGCAAAGGAAAGAAAGGAGGTAAGGGTGAATACATCGAGACCCTTCAAACAGCGGGGAAGATCCTTTAAGGAGCCCACAGGTGACGTCAGTGTCCATCGAGCGGGCGATCGGTCGTCCATTATAGCGGAGATGGGAGGATGCGGGGAGATAACCGGGCGGGCCAGTTTATGCTTCATTGCGTCTGGTGAGGGGTTCCTTCGAGACCCGCGACAAAAGAAGCTCTCTCGCGGCGATGGGCCATCACGAAGCAGCAAAAGCAGCAGCAGTCCAGTAGTCTAGGCGTCGATCGTGAATCCCTGAGGAGGTCAAAAGGAGCAAGGAGGGAAGACAAGTTCACACTCTTGTTGCTGTTGGCTCCGTCTGAGCCATGCCACTGTGGAAGGCGGACCCGCGCTGTAATTGGATACATACACCAGAGACGCTATACAGCGCGACGCTTCAGTGTGTGGCGCCGCCAGAGGCTCGCGCCACAATGGCAGGACGGCCGGCGCTCGAGCGTGCAATACTTCGGAAAAGAAACAGGCAGAGAAGGCTATAAACAAAAAGGCACAGAAAGGAACAAGATGAAATGGAGGAATGAAACACGCGCAAAAGATGAGCAAGCGTGCAGAGAGCGTAACGGCAAACACTCTTCTTCGGAGCAGTGCCGGCAACGTGCCCCGTGGCTCAATGTGCGTGTGTGCAGTGCTGGCAGTGTTGCCACCAGGCTTAATTGGACGTCTGCCGGGGGGGGGGGGGGCGAGGAGCTGCGTTGGATGATCTCGTTATTCGGACCCCATAAGCGCGCCCTCTCTTCCGTTCAACTCCTCTCGTCGCGGCATTCTGGTCTTCACACGCATGTGGTTACGTGCGCGCGATCTCGATGATGGGATCTTTCTTTCCCTACCGCTTCAGTTCCTCGCGTTGTAGAGACGGTATAGATAGGCGCATACTTTACGTGGAACATCGAGTGGGATAGTTTTTCAATACAAAAAAAAAGATTAAACAAACCGAAAGTATAGGAAGTCCTGCACGCACCGATTTCTACCCGACATGCACAGTGGGGGTTGCTGATTGACGCTATGGGAGTCTGTGACGGCGTTTATTTTCCGCGAAATGTACCGTGTCGAGCCCAAGCTAACTGTGGCCGTTGTCGAGATTCCACGTGGGGCTTCAGCCAGCGGCGTTGCTCATGCAGTCATGCGTCTTTCGCGTGGTGCTCGACGCCGCAGACCTATTAGGCGCGTTGTCCGCCTCATTAGCACCTCGGAGCCGATTCGAGCGGGAATTCGCATCGTGTCGTATAGGTCGCTAGAGCGGGTGGGAGCCTCATATCTTTTTCTCGTTTTTTTTCTGCCGTAACAAATCCGTTAAACCAGTCGACAGGCACACAGCAGGAGAAATTTAAGACAGCTGGTGTGTAGGCACGTTTATCGTCATTATCATTATCATCATATCATCCACACCAACACTTTTACGTACCGCCACTATCATCATCGTGATCATCGTCATAACAGCCAGCTGTCTTGGGACAGGACTGTTGGTTCCTACTATCAGATGATGATTACTACTATCAGACAATTATTATAGTGGCGTAAGAATTGTGTAAATGTTAATCAACTTGAAATCATAAACGACCTTGAATGCTGACCCGAATGTCACCTCGGGATAAATCCCAGCCACGGGGGCAGCACTATGATGGCGGAGAAATTTTCGTGGCCCCTGTGGTTAAATTTAGGCTGCATTAAAAAAAATTCTGGTGGTCGAAATTTCCGGAGCCATCCACTTCGGCGTCTCTCATAATCATATCGTTGTTTTTGGGACGTTAAGCCCCAGATATTAATATAAATCGCAGTTATGCTGCTACTGCAGGTCCAGCTATTGCAGTGCACAACTGACGCACTACTTAGTGTGGAGGTAGCCCCGTACATACATACACTGTCACTGGAGGTCAAGATCCGGTTCTTCTGTATGGTTGTGCAGCGCGAGCAGTCTTGTTTTTTTTTTCAATCAAGAACCAGATAAAACACGTGATTCCGTACAAGATTAGTCACTTTCTGTGAGTCATATTTCTTTGTTTCCTCCAGTGATCCGTGATCTGCGGCATAATCGCAGTGCTGTAAGTTACATCATGCCTATGCGTTCTTGTTTGTACGTTCCACTGAAGTCATTTTGTTACACCGGTCAGCTAGGCTTGAGACTTATTGTGTATTCAAACGGAAGTTTGTTGTTCTTTCTTTCTTTCTTTCTCTCTTTCTTTCTTTGTTTTTTTGTTTCTTTGTTTCTTTCTTTCTTTGGTTTTTTATTTGTTTATTTATTTGTTTATTTGTTTATTTAGTTGTTTATTTGTTTATTTCTGTCTTAATTTCTTTATTTATTTACTTCTTCCTTTTTACGGTACTTAAACCACAAACAAGCAGACGCATTGTTGCAGAGGCCCGCTTCTGCAACTCATTTTTTTAGAAACTTGTGCATTGCTGTACAAACCGGCAGGAAAAAAGTGGAAATGGGGCGAGACAGTTGTCTGAAAACAGACATGCCACAAGAAGAAGAAAGGAAGCAGAGCTTTAGATGCCATGCACGAGCCGTGAGGCCGCTTACACGCCAGGATGCAGGCGGGTTATATCCCGTGCCCCTTTGTACACTGTTACTTTCATTAATTCCCGGCAAATCTTAGTTTCCACGCCTCGGCCCTGTCACTATCTATGTCCCTGCACTGCCATGTCCTCCATGCTCCCTTTGCTGCTTCGATGCATTCCTGCTTCAGAGGCACTGACCCGTCTTCGCGGTTGCAGCAAATGCAGCGAAACACTTGAGCGGCGGTGGCCGAGGTTTTCTGAATGCGAAGGGCCATGCAATGTGTGCATTCCTAATGCAGGCACCGTAATTAACCCGCGCCGCGTTCGCGTTCTTGCTTGTGCTCTCTCACGCACGCTCATACACCGCCACTTACACAACTGTTTCTCTTCTCGACGCGTTTTCACTGATTCTACTCCCGCCTCTCCCGCACAACTGCTGTACCGACTATAAGCACGATTCTCCGCGAAAGAAGCTTCAACGCTGTAACCGCCGTCTTAGCTGCAGCAAATGCAGCGCGTGTGCATGTATACTGCGAGTGAAGCGGTTGGAGTATGCGTATACCGCGAATTTTCAGTTATAATGGGACCTGTTATAGCCGGACTGGCTATGGGTGCAAACTCAAAAAGATTTCTCAGGTGTAACTTTTATCTTACTGCTGGGGTTTTACGTCCCAAAACGGGAATACGATAAAGAGGTGCCGTAGTAGATGGAGGGTTCCGAAAATTTTGAACACCTAGCGTTCTTTGTCGCGCAGATAAATATAAGCGCACAGGTTTTTAGCATTCCGCCGCCACATATGCGTAGTCGCCGCGACCAGGATATGAACCCCCGCGACCCTTGGATCAGCACTGGAGCACCATAGCCCCCTAGACTACCGCGGAGGGTTATATTTTACTCTTCTAAACTTAGTTATCCCGATCGAAATGTACGCGTGGCTTGCTAAGGCTATGCACACCGTGTTTCATCAAATGTCCACCTGGTCACGTGATGCCGCAGCGTCGAGGTTCCGAGCGAGCGCACCTGCAATGCCTCTCTGCTGTGGATCCCTTGGCGTGACGACACGCCTGCCACACTTGCGTTCTGGCAACGCAAGGTCACTGCAATGTGATGAGTCACCTTAAGAGACAGCGTAGCAGAGTGTTAGCTAAATAAAAAATAAACGGGTAAATATAGGCGCCACGGATCTGCATATGACGCGAGGGGCAATTTACAGATATATGTGGACAGCAGGCAAAGTATATATAATTCGCTGTTGCAAGTCTAGCTGTACAATTGTCAGGTCTAGCTGTACAGTAAGAAAAACTATTATTCCAACCATTTTGGCAGTGTTATCAGATTAAATGGCTGGAATTTTTTTCTCTTGATCAGAAATTCTGTATCTGGCGTTTGTGACTGCAGCCATGTCACACTTGCTAATTGAAGTGTACTCGTATTTTCTTTTCTTTCAACCTAATACCATTTTTTGCTCAGTTTAACTTATTCAAATATGGCTTTTTTTATTCTATGTGCAGTACAACTCAGCCATAAGTTATTCGCCACTGCCCGTTCCTTGCCATAAAGGAGTTTTGTAGTCACGGTAGGATATTACCTTTCCAATAGCTTATTAGCTTTACATGCGCATTATTTATTTTCTTTTCATGTATTCACTCGTCAAGGTTAGTTTCTTCAAGTTACTTGCTTGTGTTTGCTGTTCAGGCTAATTTACCTTCCTACTTCAATGGATGGATTGAATGAATTGGATGTATGGACAGATGGATGTAAGGGTGGGTTTGTAGATGGACATGTAATTTGTTGAAATACCTTTTTGAATTACTAATTGCTGCTTTTTTACATCAAAGTAGCAATAATAAAAATACTTGCCTTGATTTACTCGCGAAAAGTACGATATCAGTATGAGACCCACCATACTGCCGGACTCCGCGTCAATTCAAACGCCCTGAAGTATACTGCATGACGTGCAAGGGTGTTTCATGCAATTCGCTCACATAAAAATGCGTTACCGCCATGGCCTGGTATCGAATTCAAGTCATAGAGCTTAGTGACTCGACACCACACCCAACAAGCTACCAGGTGAAATATAAATGTTTTATAAGTGCTCATCGTGTATACAGTGTGCACATGCGTACACACTGTACTCAATAAGCATGTACATGGTCGCACTAGCCGTAGTCTGTAAAATATCTCCAACATCATTGTGTTTCATCCATATACACACCTGTCATTCATTATTCATTACAAAACACGAGGGCAGGCAAGTACATTCTGAAAAAAATCCATTGGCAAGTTGCCTTTTAGGTTTACTGTACATACAGAAGGGGTCAAAAGTGCCCAGGCCAAACTGCCATAGGAATACAAGAGATATTGGCCGGGGTACTTTTGACCCCACCCTCCCTCTTTGTACCTTTTGATGGCGCTAAATTAGTATCATGAAAAGGAGACAAAGGAGAGGCAGTGAAGTATCAGTGGTGCTTCACTATTGTCTCTTCACTGCAGGGATTGCGAATACAGAGTGTGAAAATGTAACAACGTCACTATAGACACCACATTGTACTCGTATTTGCATGTCACATATCACCAACATCTGTTGCTGTCTACACCTTTGTGATAATACTTGGAATACGGGGGCTGTAATTGCAGCCAAAGTTTCGTAAGCGGGCTTGTCTTTTTCATGGCTGCAACCTTGAAGGCGAGACCTCTTGCCGAAATTTCGACTACGGTGACATCCCGCGTGTTCCAAAAACTGTTGATTTCTTTCTTCAAACATTAATTTTGTCTTGAACTTGTGTCTTAAACACCAATGTCGCATGACAAGTAATCATTCACCCTCTTCAAAATTAAGGTGGTGGCTGTTATCTAAACACAAAGAAATCCTTCGATCAGAATGCAAAGTTCTCTGTGGCACAAGCGATGCACGACGCCGTAAAAATGAATCATTACTTCATGAGAATCAAGGTAATGAAATCATTTGTTATAGTGACGGTGCGTTGAACATAACCGATGCTCGACATCACGCATGCGTCTTTTCTGAGACTGGATTAGAATAATATTCCTTCCGATCATGTGTTCTGTATCCCTATAATTTGGATTATATCATTTCTGTAAGTTCAGACAAATAGGGCGACCCGTGGAGCAATATATATGTTTGCTTGCTTTACTTAGTGCATCCTTATTCTCCACAGCAACAATCATCATCGCAATTAAACCATGCATGATCATGGCAAAGTGATCATGATTCCTACCTGCCGGAAAGCCGCTGGCCTCCTTGAATAAATGCCGAATTTTCTTAAGTGATTCTTAAAAGAGAGAAAAGAAGATAAAAGTGAGCCCCGTGACTGTCTGCATAATAGTGCGACACCTCAACAGTGGCTCACGAGGGAAGGAGATAAGGAGAGATTAAAAGGATAGGGATAGAGATGATGACACCCACATACAGAAGTAAAGATGAGATGGAAAAAGATCGGGACATGGTTGCAGGAGTACGAGGACTGGGCACCACTCAGCGAGAGCTTCACGGCGTCGGGAGATGGCGGAGGGCGAGCCTCTCGGCCAGAGTTGCGTTGTCGTCGGAGATTGCGGGGGCACAACCGGTCGTCACGGAATCCAGCGAACGAGTCAAACGCCGAATGGACACCCAGAAGATCTAATTCCATTGTACAGATAAACCATGCAATGGAAAGTTTATTCGATTGATTTCGTGACAATTGGTTGACTGTCAGAACCCCACAAAATGCCTTTTGGTTTGTACATTTTTGCTTTTGCTCCGAAAACTTGCCGCTAGTGGTCGCCTCACTTGGCTACCCGCTGAAGAATCTCAGAGGTGCCGTTCATGGCCGTAGTACGCCATGCCCTTCTAATCACTAGGCAAACACGTTCTGCTCTCAGAGCCTGCCGAGAGACTGCCAAGAAGAAAGCTAGACGACTGCCAGCCCTGCAGGCCCCGCCACGGTGGTCTAGTGGCTATGGTACTCGGCTGCTGACCCGCAGGTCGCGGGATCAAATCCCGGCTGTGGCGGCTGCATTTCCGATGGAGGCGGAAATGTTGTAGGCCCGTGTGCTCAGATTTGGGTGCACGTTAAAGAACCCCAGGTGGTCGAAATTTCCGGAGCCCTCCACTGCGGTGTCTCTCATAATCATATGGTGGTTTTGGGACGTTAAACCCCACAAATCAATCAATCAAGCCAGCCCTGCAGTCTTACAATGATTATTTTGATAGTATATATTACTCTCTTCTAACTACTTTACTGGTAACGAATGCGGTCTAGGGTAACCTTCAACTACTTGTACATCTGGCGTCACCCTATCGTAGCTACCTGGCGTTGTTGCATGTAAGCAAATTAATCGACCTGTGACAGGGCTTCTCCGTGTTTTCCCGCAATTGAGTAACAGCCAGATGATGGATTCGTTCATGCGACAAAAAATAACAAAATTGGCAGTGATGTTAACTGTGTAGTCAAGCGACTAGCATAAGATACACTCTCCTCTTCCGCCACCACCACCACTAACTTCGTAATTAAACTAATGAAGTTCATTATCTCGAGTCTCCATTGCGAGGCCAACAGTACAGAAACAAAGAGACAGTGAGACACGCATAGTTCGTACATTTTTCTGCAACGAAGCAAATAATCCGGGTGCGTTGTGACCCTTATAACGTTGACGACCCATCCCGAGTCCCGGTTTCTTTTTTACGCTCGCAATATCCTCCGAGTCATGGCCCCCATGTACATTCAGTTATGTCACACATACTCGCAAACGACGAAGCAGACGTTCCTCGGACCAACCACTCTTGAGTAACAACATTACAAAGAAAGCATTGTCTTTTATTATCCCTAGGTCATTGATTTAAGACGCAATCACCAACACAGAAGGAAGGGTGGGGGAGGATTAATCCTTAACTGCCTCCCATTAGACGGCGGTCCCCGGACCAGCTGCGGACTGATTGCTGCTGTCCATTGTATACGCGCCAGATGCAAACTGTCCCATACATGAACGGCACGGAACTCTTTATTTCGCAATGCCATGAACGAGACCATGAACGCACGTCCTCTTGTTCACCGCTCGCCCACTGTATCGCTCTTCACTCGTGCATCACCGCACGCGATCTGGTCGCTGCCAGTTCGAAACTGTCTTCGGCTTCGTGGAGAGTCGTTGCATTAACGACGACGGGTATACTACGACAAATGGTGTCTCCCCCATCACTGCTCTTTTACTGCTTGCTGGTACACTACTATTCGTGCATGCTGCTGCGCGCTGTGGTGCGTCACACTCCTCCGTGTGATTTCGGGCGTAGACCACGATATGCGTGTGTATCGCTGCTAGCTAGGCTGGTGCTCGTGCGGGAGGCGTCTATCAGAGAAATTACCGGGGACGGCAGCCCATAAGGGACTGGAACCGGACTCACGGTGTCTTTGTGCGCATGGCGCTCGTGCAACTCGGTCGCATGCGCTGCAATCTTCCCGTGGATGAAACGCGTCCTTTCGGCGTCTTCTGTTGCACAGACCTCTTGTATGTTCCCAAAGTTGTGCACACAGTTCTGAAAAAAAAAAAAAACAGAAACTGTCCCACTAGACGTCGACGCTGTATACAATTAAGTGCGTGTGCCGTTAAACGCTCTTTAAGTGCTTAAACACGGATCCGGATTCTAAAATTTGTCGGTCGCTTCAAGCGGAGCTTATGGGAGTTCGGGAGACTTTGCTGCCGAGGCAGCCGGGAAAGTAATAGTTCACGTGACAAATATAATTTCAGTGGTTTCAGGCGCGTCCACTTTAAAAAGCGACACTGATATCAACTCCCCATTTTTTTCTTTTGTTTTACTGTTGACTGTGTTGAGCACAAGAAGTTCGCTTAATAAAACGAGGCCTTGATCTGAAAGGTTCAGCTAAAGAAATTTCGAATTCTTACCACCGTATGCACGAGGTAAGCGAGGCATACAGATTCGACGAATAACTTCATTAAGCGCTCTGGAAATGGTAGGGATAAGTTTGACCCCACATACACATTGGTCAAGGGTTGTCACCCTTTGGCGGCTTACTCGACTCGCTGAACGGCCCACATTTGGTGCTTCAGCTCCGAGCCGAGTAACTTCCAGCGCGTGCGCAGGCTTTCACTGCTTGAGGGTGCATAACTGTTATTTTATAATATGCGTGGACACTCCAAGGTGGCTTCAGAGTTGCAATGTCTGCGATAGAGCTAAAAATAAATACAGCTAAATGAATATTCGCAAGAGCTTAGAAGTATAAGTTATCCCTATTTAAAAAGTTAGCTAATATACTTGAGCGTCAGTATAATCAAACCACCTTCAGGAAGCGCAGTAGGGTGTATCCGGCTTTCTGCATGCAAACAGTGCCTGGGCCGAAGTCTCAAGACATTTATTTCTCACAGTGGCCGTATATACGAGTATGTACACATTTACCACCCCTTCATTATTATTCGTACGCTTTGTTACCCTGTACTCAGATATATTACTCGTACACGGGCGGGTGTTCTACAGCATATGCGAATCGTGACCGCCGATAAGCATGGCAAGCTTAGAATCACGCCAGCAAACATATTCTAAGGAGGCGCAGAAGAATAGCAGGATAAGTCATCGCGAAGGCAAAACGGGCAACGAGTCCGTGTACGATGCATGGTTTACAGTCTTCTGTTCTCTCTGAAAGGATCTCGTCTCGTTTATTCTATTCGGTATGGCTACTGAAATACTTCACTTGAAACTTGAAATATAAACCAGGCTTGAGCCGCTGTTGGACAACACCGCTCCCAGGAAATGGTTGAAGCCGCGGTGAGCTTCGAACTCCTGCACTGAGCGAAGGAATCCTGAGCACCGAGCTCCGGGGGGAAAACCGAGGGGGAAACCCGCAGGGAAGGTGCAGTGGCATGGTTACGCAGATTGCGCCGTCAACAATGAGTGAGCTCCAACAGGACCCTCTGTATACGAGGGGGAGGAGAAGTGGGAGTGAGTGGGAAGAAAGGTTGAACGGAAAGAGGAGGGAAAGATGAGATGGAAAGGACTGAAAGGATACTCATGAAGGAATACTGCTCACAATGGCAAGCGCGAAAGAAGGGAAACAATAAAAAGAGGGAGAGATATGATCCCGGACGAGCTAGAGAGACTGTCTCGCACGCAGGGCCCTCGCCGTCGAAGTGAGCGGGCGCCGGAGTTAGCAACTCTGGAGTCGACGCACGTTCGAGCCGCTTCCTCTTGAGTGGTTTACACGCTCAATATCGACACTGCAGGCCTCGGCGGAGTTGTTCTCTTCGTGGCCGACGCCCAGACCAAGCTTGCCCGGCGGCGACGCGATTACCTTTGTTTTCTATTCTTCCTTTTGTTGTTTGTTTCTCCTTTGTTTTTCATGCGGTACACTGCGACGCAAAACGCGTACGGATTGGAGTGCACGGTGCGGTGCTGGTCTTGAATGTAGTGCACCACTCCGCGCGAGCTTCCCTTTTTCGAGAAGTTGATACAGTTCAGGCGATAGATAAGCGTGGCGAGGTGCATTGACGTAAATCGCCAATCAGTTCGGAGGTATCTCACAAGGTTGTGGAAGGGTTTGGAACAAGTTATTGACAAACACCCTTTCGTAGCCCAATACTCAAGAAAGTCAGCGAGAATTTCGCAGAAAGAGGTCGCGGGTTCAAATCCCGGCTGCGGCGGCTGCATTTCCGATGGAGGCGGAAATGTTGTAGGCCCGTGTACTCAGATTTGGGTGCACGTTAAAGATCCCCAGGTGGTCGAAATTTCCGGAGCCCTCCACTACGGCGTCTCTCATAATCATATGGTGGTTTTGGGACGTTAAACCCCACATATCAATCATCATATCAATCAATTTCGCAGAAAGAAAGCTACATAGTTGCCGAAAAAAATATTGTTGGTCCGGGTATGGAACCAGAACCAAGAAACTGTCAGAGCAATTTTTCTGCATATATGTAGAACGATTGCCCCTAAAAAGCATTGCTTCCTGGTTAGATCTCCGGACCAAGAAGAATATTTCGGCAGCTAAGAAACTTTATTTCTGAGAAATCCGGATTTCCTTGTGGCTTCAGGCTACGTAAGGGTGCTTGTCAATTACTCGTTCTTGGCGGAAAATGAATTCCGCGGTCGAGTCTGCAGAACCACGCAATGAAAATATAAGAACTCGCGTCCACTCATAACTGCATGTAGCAGGCTATACCAATCATAATGTTTCCGAGAATTCTGCCACAGTAATGCTCCGATCAACACGCCAATAATGCATGTAGACAGGGCCGTTGCACATGCTGCTGAAACTGTTTTAGGTACAAGAAGTGATGCGAAAATCTCGTTCGATGAACTGCCTCTCAAAGAAGCGCAGACGCGCGGTAATGTAATTTACCGTATACCTCATCCACTTCATACAAAGAAGACTGCTTGCGATGCATGTAAACATTTTCATAAATGTCGCATATCGCTAGAGAAATAGAAGTGAGACGATGGTACTGCCAGGGCCAGCTGCCCAACGCAGATATGACACTAGTTGTTGCCCCGAAACCAATTGCATGGCCGAGATGACTGACACTGAGTTTTGTGGACAAGAATCACGGCGAGACTACACTGAGCCTCTTTCTACGCATCGAACACTGCTGTTTCTTTTCTTTTCTGCCCGCTTAACCAGCACAGCTGCGCTTTGCCAGCTCAGGCTCATGATATCGCGAGGGTGGATTTGCATTGCACTATAGCTGTACTCAATACTCCCGAGTCGGGGGTGATTGCACGTAGAGATCAAAGGGGGAGAAGCTGAGTGGGAGAGATCGGGAGGTGGGGGTAGGGGGGGGGGGCAGACATAAATGAAGAGAGATGTCTGGCTGGGCGTTCTCGATCACAAATGTGGCAGGCTTACACTCTGATGCTATAGTTTGCGACTGGCAACATTGTTATGACTCTCCCTTCGCACGTCTCTCACGCGCATATTCCCCAAAAACTGCCGTTTCCCCTATTCCTCTATTCGTGGCAAAAAAAAAAGGGGGGGGGAGGAGGGAAGGGCGACGCATACTAGAATCCTAAGAAGGAAAAGCAACGAAGACAGAACGCGGCAGTCCCACCTCTCTCTACAGAGCCACCCACCGCCTTTCGCTCATCTCGTGTATACGCGCGCTGCGTATCGTTCAGTCGTTGTGATGCATCTCACTTATGAAAACCCAACGACCAAGACGGCGCCTCGCAGTGCCTGCTATCCACGTAATTTAGCTTGTAGCACAGAACAAGCGATGCTTCGGCTGTCTCCCCATTCTTTTACATCTCGCGCATTGAATGGGCGCGCGTTTTGAAGTTTTGAATAGATATGGGCATATTTCGAGAGAACCGCGCTTTTTTCTGTTTGCCTCGTTGTTATAAACTGGTCGGCGCGACGGCGATTGAGCGTGGCGTATCGTGCCTGCATGTCTACTTCACTCACGTTGCTTCCTCGGAAGCAATAGAGTCGTCTTACCCCTTTTAAGGCAAGCCGCGCCTATGCACGGGCAATAACGACTGCCGGTCATGAAACAAAAGCTAGACGGCTATTGTGTGCGTCAGTTTGTTTCTTTTTTTTCTTCACGTCAGTAAGTACGTGGAGAAACGGCAAGGTACTCGCCGCCAGTGCACGTACCACGTTTGCATGATCCTGTGTACTCTAGACCTCCGCGATCCAAACCAAAGGCGCTTTCTACGGCTAATGTACGGTTCCGTGAAGCAGTTTATATGTGGTCGCCCAGAGCTGCAAAGGCTTCCGCGTTTCCTGACGGCCTGTCAAGATGGAGAGCAAGAAATGAGTCGCAACCTAAAAACAATGTCGCAGCTACTTCACTTTATTGTTCGGTATAATGGCCCGGGTCGGTGATTTAAAAAAAAATACTCGAACGTCTCACGTAGTACGCAGATCAAACGATAAAGGCGGAAAAGAGAAAGGTAAATGATAATTCCGGGCTTTGACGTTCTAAAACCACGATAAAAGTGAGGCATGCCGTAATGGCGTGCTCCGGAAGTTTTGACCACCTGGTGTTTAATGTGCGGCGACATGGCACAGAGTACGCGGGCCTACAACAGTTCGCCTCCATCGAAATGCGACCACTGCGGTGGAACTTTGAGAAAGATTAATGAGGAATAATAACTAGAGAGGATTATGAAAGATTGACCACAACAAGACATTGTTGGCTGCAATTAGGTGCTGGTGAAACTACTGACAAAGGCATGAAGGTATACTTCAGCCAGAAAGTGATGTGTTTAACAGTCCACACCGTATTAGTGAATGTGAACTTGAAGTCTTCTGCACTCTTATTCATGATTAAATAAAAAAATGGTCATGTGGTCAGAATTGATTCAAAACTTTTCACTTCAGTGTATTATTTTTTTTATCTCGCAAGTTTTTTTTTCGGTTGTTCAGAGCCCATACTTTAAATGTTAAATCGCGCACTTATGTGAGTACACGTTTTTTTCTCTGGTTTCATGTGTGTCTCCGTGTCAGAACGAGTCTTTTGCGCCTTCTCAGTGTTCGTCTCGACCACGCCTCGTAGATTTCACAATTACAGTGACTAAACGACAGCGGCAATGAATGCTTCGGCAGCGGCATGGATGATACTTTTCTGTGAGCATTGGGCAATTGCAGATTTTCCAAGTAAAGGGACTGAAGGGTGGGGGGGGTTGGGGGGTGGAGGCATGTCTGGCGATGCATTATAAAGCTGGTTCTTACACTAAATACCAGTCCCAAGGCTAAGTGGATGTCGCAAGGACCTTTCTGGTAGATTAAAGTCTGTCTCACTTTTTGCCCGAATGGCCGTCATAATTTTCATGCGCTATACTACCATGACTCAGGAAACACGCGTACAAGCGGGTGCGTATTGCGGTGAGTAGGGGGCGTGCCGAAAAAGAGATACACTGCGTGGGTTTGTACGCCCTTACCACGATTACAGAGGAGGGCGAATGATGCCTAGAGTAGCGGGACAATGTAGCACAATATATATGTACGGATCGGGTTGATAGGGGGCTCTGGCTCGGGATTGGGAAATGCCATTCGTCTTTGGAAGTCAGTCGCAGACGGCGATACGGCTAACTCGTTGGATAGCTTAGGGTGCCAGGCGTCTCGGACATTGGGCCGTAAAATGTACGAACGACTTGGACAGCGCACGCGGCGGGTTTTACGACGAAGAAAACAGCGCTGTGCCAGCGCTGTCGCTCCAATGCCAGCTATAAGGTGGCGTTGGAGCGACGTTCATGATGAGGGCATTTCTATACTACACACACACGCACAGAAAAGCTATGCTAAGACTGTGAGTTTATCGAGTGTCGCAAAAGTCAGAAAGTCATTACAATTGTATCTTTTGCTCGCGCTTGATTGGATATATTTCGTAGCTTTCGATCTTGCACAACAATCGTATCACCGATTGGCTCATGTGGGCGGAACTGTATCGTTCTTCGACATGCAAGCGCAGAGAAAAGTTTCTCATCCAGACATTTTATTCAACGCCACGATCCCAGTCAGCAATCACCCATTTGGCCTGCGCAATCGTCTGAACCGAAAAAGAAAGAAAAAAAAACAACGTCGTGAAATTGTTACGAGTTGGTATAGACGATTAACTAACCGCGGAGAGCTCGGTATATAAAACGAAGTGATATGTTAAAGATAGCGCTCAGTTTATGAGGAGGGCTCACTTGCGGCACTCCCATATCACACCATTTCTTTATCTTTCTCTCTTGTGAGGAACAGTAACCGTTAGAAGTGGAAATGTGGCAGCTTGGCGAGGCTGATCGGAGGCTTCAGAACTTTTTTTTTTGACTTCGTGCTCATCCTTCATTTGCAAGACTGCGAAGCTCTGAGTATATACCACAAAACCACCACTGAATTTGGAAAAAGTTGTGCTCTGATATTAGCGCAACGAGTTCGCGAAGACAGTCTCTTCACAAAAGGCGGCTTGCCGAAGTTCTCGAAGTGTTGCGAAACCATGTGAAGAGTTGAATTGAGATGTGCGCGTTGCAATCACAAGTTTCGCTTGCATAAAGTTCGTACACCCTTTATTGTCTTTTTTTTTTCACAGTTAACCGCTCACCCTATATGTTTCTATATATTATTTTTCATACCTTGCACATGTCTTCTCCTTTTCCCATTCTGTACTTTTCCCATTCTGCACACGAAGTCTTCCGAAGCTGACTTCTTCGCAAATAGCATAGTTGTGCGGTGAAGTATAAAACTCTCTTTCGCGCTAACTTCGAACTCGCACCTCAGAGTTTAGATGGTTTATATTAATATTCGCGGTGTAGTATGAGTCAAAGAGAGCTTAGTGTGCATTCCACATGAAGCCTCATTTTTTAACCCTGTGTGTGTTTTTTTCTTTACTTTATCCACAGCCTTGACCTGGTGACTTTTCCGTCCTTGTTTTTACGCCAAGTTTCTTTCATCATGAATCCGTACAAACAATATTTCAACAATTGATCGCGCCCTTTTTACTTCTTGGGCGTAGTTACATTAGTCATATAAGCGAATATTCTCAGGTCAACCAGCTTAATTTTTGTTCTGTATGAACGTTTCTTTTTTTTAATTTAGCTATTATGGGGAATTTCACTGCAATACTTACGAGCCCTGAGAAGGTTATGTTAATAACTGCTGTGTTTACTGGCATTAAAAAGCACAGCTCAAATAAGTCTAACGTGAGAGAGATGCGAACTCGAAAAAAAAAAAAGCAGGATTTCCCACACCAAGAAATGCACATACGCATTTTCTCGGTTGTTCACGTTGGTCGTGTATTAAAGACAGCTCCAAATTCGCTTTAAAAAGAATGAACATCTTATTTCTTTGATTGTGAGGATAAATTTAAAAAAACCTAGTGAAGCTTACATTACATGCCTCAGCGGTTGGTTCACAGCAAAGCTGGTTGGCATGCCTAGCTAGTCCTGCCTTGGCTAGGCTTTTACTGACTCCCCCATATCTCTTCCGCTCCTCGCTATACTGGTTGGTTGGTTGGTTCCTCAACAACTTGGCGCAACCCACCTAGGGGGATAGGCCATGAATGGGACTGTGCCTTGCTTTTTAAATTAATTCACTTCTTAAAAGGAAGGGTTGAATTCATTAGGTAATGTAGGTAATAAATTAAAGGTGTTCGATTTCTGTATTAGACATAGCTCTCCTTGTTTTGTTTTTTGTCTTCTTTTTGAGTGTATGTGTCCCTATCACTTTCTCTAGGTCTATTTGTGTTTTTTTGTCTTCCTATCTTTTTCACACGTTCTTCCCCTTCTTTCTGTTTCTATTTCCTCTTTCTTCCTACATCTTTCTATGTGAGGCACACGCACACCTCAACCATAACAGCTGTGCTGTAAAAAACTCCTATTGCACTTATGTGCCCCAGAAAGTGGGAGAATCTCACTAGTCACCCCATTGGTTCTCTAAAGGTCATTACGAAAACACACGGGTGGCGAACACCCTCTGGAGGCCCCATGTTTTAGTTTTTCTTCTTAATCATCTGTACCGAGTGCTGGGTTGGTGAATCAGCGCGTGTCTTCCCATGATGATATTTTTTTTATTTCGAAGACATAACAGCTCTTCTTTCAGTTCGTGATTGCTTTGTGCAGAACACTGAACGGAAACTAAACGATAACTCACTTGATACTTTGTTCGTAACAATGAAAAAGTATTGCTTAACAGAGCCAATAGCTTCGTACATGTAAGTGGGACGTGACTACAGTACGCGAATTGCGCATACTGTCTACTTGCCCCGCGGGGAGCGACGCACGTTAGCGCTAAGCTGGAATCCATAACAAGGCGTGGTCCTGTGTATCTCTAAGTACGATGAACAAATCGTGAGCTGTACCAGAGCACATCGAGTGGTATAGGTGTACATGCACTGCATTCGACGCGTCCAGACGACCATCTTCGGGCCACACCACATGCATAATTACTAAAGAAAACTTGCAGTCACTCTATCACCATAGTTAGCCTTGCCCGTCTTGCCGGTTATTTATATTAAGCAGCAAATGGGAAGGTTTCAAACCTACGTACCTGTCGAGAAAGGGCTCCTTAGGTGTCACCACATTGCCTTTTAGACTGTTGTGAACATGGATGACCACCACAAATGCACTACTAAGGCACAAACGTCAGCCTTTCATACTTCCCTCTATCCTCTGGAAGGGCTGTAGTACAAGGTCTTCCGAATGGGCTTCGGGGGACCTGCCCCCAAATGCGAATGAACAGGCAGCAAGTGCTCACATGTGCTTTCATAAAACCATCATGCGTGCACTCTATAAGATCCATACCGTTCGTGCCATCTAATTCTGTGTGTTCGTAGGATGTCATATGCAGGAATACAGATCTTCATCACAGGACCTGATGACGAAGACGTTGCGGACAAAGACCTATGTGAAGGTGATTCAAGGTATCTTTGATCACGTGGGTCAAGTGTAGTGCAAGAAGGTTTTAAACTCTTTGTCTGATCATGCTAGAGTGTACTCAAGAAACCTGTACGGGTCTCAAAACGTCTGTTGCATTTTTTTTCAACTTGACTTGATGAGTATCTCATTATCACGCTACCTGATCACTCTAGCATTCATCGAACTCACGACTACAGAGAAAATGAAGAGCTTGTAGCGATAGGCGTTGCGTCTCCATCATTTGGTTATTATCACGTTGCGCTGGCCAGCCATGAGTGTACTGTTCACGATCGACCACAGCCGTATGTGGCGAGCAGAGCCTGTCGAAGATTGCACGTCGTGCTAACAGCCCTGCTTGTACGGCGGTCGACGTGCAAGCGAACTTCGTGAAGCCAACGAGCCGCGTCGAAACGGCTGGGCGAAGACTCTACGCTAATTTTCCTGCGCTCGATCTTGTGCGCATGAATACGTGCGTGTGTGCGTAGATGCATATGCTATATACGCCTGCCTGCTTTGCTTGCGTTTGTGCGCGCTTCGGCGCTTGCGTGTGTAACCTATTCGCGTAATGCTTATGCGTACATGCTCGCGTCCTTGTTAGCAGCTTATCTCTTCTGGTTTACTCGAGCGTGTCCCGTGCGTGTTCTCGGATCGCGTTACACAACGCTGGTTTGTTCACTTTTATTCACTCGCTGCCCTTATTTCTGTATATTTCGCGAGCTTCTCGTTTCAACCAAGGTTTCCACCCTTCGCTGTCGCTATCGATTCATACTGTTTTTTTTCGATATCCGATGACGTAATTTGTAGGTTTGATCACTTTACAAAAAGCAGCTGCTCCAGTAGGCCGCCATGGCGTGATGATCGCTTATGGACAAAAAGCGCGTCGCCACCAGCTGATTGTTGGTGTAAGCGAAGCGGAATTGGAAGCGCGTCGCATTGAGTCCAAAGCGTGCGCTGTATAGTTGTGCGAGGACAATTGTGCGTAAAGCTGCAGTTCTTTCACATCGAACGGTTGGGGCTGCGCTAAAAAGCTGAAGGTCGTCGGCCGAATTCGGGGTATATTTTTAAACGTTAGGAAAGGTGCGCGGAGGAGCTTTGTTTCTATATTTTGAGAACGCGTGCTTTGGGAGACAATAAACAAGAAATCTTTCTTGCTGCTTCTCAAAAAACTTTCGATAACCGCGCCCAGTATACCATAGTCCGTGACGGAGAGACAAAAAAAATAAGAGGGGGCTCTGGTCGAAGGCAGACGCGGAGACTAACCTAACTTAACTTATCCCAAGCGGGCACAACTAGATAAACAGAACCCAACACGATACACCTTTCACAAGGTGCACCGTGATTTTCTCACGACTCCCTTAGTTTCTGTTGTTGTCCAGCCCGGCTAACTGTCCAGGCCGACTAAGAGCCCCTGTTCTACAAGGCGTGCCTACGCTCGAATACCAAAGAATAAAACCACAATGAAAGTTGAATAGCGTGAACTGGAAAGTAGTCTCCAACTGTCGTGACACTGTCTTGCGGACGTGCGAAAACTACACAGTCTGGCTGGGCGTGTCGTCTTTATTAACGCAGTCCGTTCTACAAACAAGCGGCACGAAGAATTCCTTCTTCACCTGAGTGTCGAGAGGTGCTAACGACGCGAAAATTGAGATTCATCCACCGCCCTAATCTGTCTGCCCGTGAGCGAAAACGGGACAATTCATTTGTGCGCCCTGGCCGGAGACACCCCGGTATGCAAGCGTGCATTCCCAGTGGCACCACCCCCTCCCCCCTGCAATTACGACACACCACCGCCACCGTGCATGCATGCAGTGTCTGTCGGTCGACACGAACTAATGCTGACCGCAGACTGGCTATGGGACCAAGCTTTGCGGAATCATAGCCCGAAGGCAGGGTAGTTGGCACTCGGTGGCCGTCTGCAGTGTCTGGTATTATACGTACACCACCGTTCATGACCTACGCGACGGGTCAGGTTGGTCTCACCGAATGGGCGTGGAACTAGCTAGGGAAGTATTATTAGTTCCGGATATCTCTGCCACCATATCGAGGTTCTCGCTTTCTCGTCCCCAAAGAGAGCAAAGGCAATTTTTTTCCATAGCGTTTTTCGCGCTATTTGTAGGAGCTTTTGCTGGTGCATGTGGAGCTCTGTTTATTCCTAGAGGGCAGTGACAGAGAAATCGGAGAGGTCTATCCTGACTAGTGTTAAATTTGCTGCCATTCATGTGGGCTAAACAAAAAAAAACACCGGGCCTACGCCGAAGGCGCAGCACAGTCACCGCGAAAGCTAGCAGAGCGGCCTTTCAGAGCCTTTTCTAACCACTCATTGGATAACTGCTGCTAATCCACTTGCTGGGTGCTCACTACGGCATTATTAATCATAATTTCTGGGTAGTAGGCCTGCATTCGCTATGCTATCCTTCGTCATTTTTCTGAGAAACGTGGTATCCCCTACGCACTTGTTCATAATTTTGTATATTTTTTATGCAGTAGCTGACGACGATGAAGAATCATGCAGGACGTGGGTATGCGTCACAGGTAATAGGTGATCAAGAACAAGTTTTCAAATGGGTTGGAGCATTGGACGACCCAGTCGTTGCGCAATTCGCTTTGTGTGACGCCTGGCTGTTCATTTGATGTTCTAAAACGCTTTATTACTAATTTTTTTTCCCGACGTCAAGCACATCTAAGGCCAGTTTAGAAACGATTTCCAAGCCCTGGCGTGGCTCAGTGGTGAAATACTGACCTGGCACGCAGCTGGCTCAGGTTCTAATCCCATTGTGTCATTGGTGTTTTTTTATTTATTTACTGAGTTCTAAGCACTGACATGCTCTGACAAGCACTGACAAGCACTGACATGCATGACTGACATGCATGGTAGAATACTGGGCAGGCACGCAGCGGACCCGGGTGTCATCTTGTTTTTTATTTACAGTTTTTTTTTCGTTGGATGCTGGTTACGGGCACCGGTGGCAGCGGACAGCTACGGCACCACGCGTACATCCGTGTTCTGATCTCATAGCAGCCTTCGCTGCTAGAATAGGGACTAGAAAGAACGGATGAGAGAGATTTTGTATTCCTTTAGGTACTGATAAAATGTTCAATGTCCCCTGAAGAAGCTTTTTTTTTCTTCCGGCAGCTTGAGGGTCCTGCCTTCATTTTATTAGATTGCGCACCCAAGAGAGAAACCGAGAGAAGTGAAAGAACATGAAAAAGAAGAGATCTGCAAAACATTTTTTTCTCAGTTCAGCATTAACCTTGCCTAAACATTCTGTAGTTCAAGGCACATCGTCAATAGTGTCTTTCACTGAAAGTCAAAGTGACCATGACCTCATCGTCAGTGCAGTTATCACAATGGCCATCTTTAATGGCCCGCAAGATCCACTCTCCGAAGGACCCGAACCACCATTGTCACTATATGCAGTTGTTCTCCCTATTAAAAGTGATAAAAAATATTCAAAAGACAATAAAACGTTATGTTCGTGCATGAACAGTAATGCGTTTCGTACATGTTCAATGGTCGCGTGATCAATTCATGTAAGGCTTATGCGATACCTATATGATTGTGACGTAAACATGAATGGCTTGCTTCAAGAAAAGCTATAATCGAGCAATAAGTATAAGAGAAGGCATGAGCTAGATGAATATATGTGTGTACACACATGGAGTGTGCCTGGCCTATTGTGTGTACTTGTATGTTTTTTATCATTCAATAACGACGCCGTTGTTACTCTATATTGCTGCTCCAACAGGTCGAGCATGCATTCTGAAGTGAATCGAGACCTTCCAACCAAATTTCTTGAAAAATAATTTCGCGGGATACACGTAACAATAATGAATTATTTTGCGCCAGTGGGACTTGTCTGGTGTGGACTACCATGTGTCACAACCTACATCAATTGCATATGAGAAGAAAACACTGCAGCTTCACTTCTGTCCACACAAACGCAACACACACGCGCACGCCAAGCTAACGAAGACACAGTTCACGTGTTGTGAGACGCGGCATAGACGCAGCATGTTCGCCAGTAACTGATGGCCCAGCTTCGCGTAATTAGCGGTGATAACAGCATACGTTGCCGCGAAGCTGCACGTTTCGTACACTGTTGCCAGTGTGGCGCATAACAGCGAACATTCATCTCGCGCTGTGCTTAAGCTGTGCAAACAATCCCGCAAGCTGCGAAACCATCGCAGACACGTGACACCAACGCCTAATGTGGCTTTCCCGCACGACACGACTCACACCTCGCACTGAGTGCGGAAACCGTTTATAGCTAACGGTTCGGCACTTCTACGTCGACAGGGAACGTGTGACGTGCGCTCGAGGCGTAGCGTGTTGTGAACTCGAGAAACCGTACACGCACGTGTGAGCGGTGCGACTGTTTGTCGTGCACCGAGAGCCACAGGCACAGCGCGGAAGCTTAAAGCACCCGCTCGAGGCGTTGCATATTTTAAAAGCGAACGTTTCTTTGTCTCACTTTTGCGGTGGGCGTTACCACTAGCCCGCATGACACTTTATCTATTCTGAATACGTAAACGCTTTGCCACGTTCACTGGGACATGCTGTGTTCACAAAAATTGTCGCCACGGAGTGTACACGGCAAATGTTTCGTTTCTATTTATATAAACTGGGTACAAACAGTTAAAACCAGCGCTTTGTGTTGCACAATCTTTTGTTTTTTCCGCAAGCTTTCTCGTGCATGTGGAGCTCTGTTTATTCCTAGAGGGCAGTGACAGAGACATCGGAGAGGTCTATCTGACTAGTGTTAAATTTGCTGCCATTCATGTGGGCTAAACAAAAAAACACCGGGCCTACGCCCAAGGCGCAGCACAGTCACCGCGAAAGCTAGCAGAGCGGCCTTTCAGAGCCTTTTCTAACCACTCATTGGATAAGTGCTGCAATCCACTTGCTGGGTGCTCACTACGGCATTATTAATCATAATTTCTGGGTAGTTGGCCTGCATTCGCCATTCTACCCTTCGTTATTTTTGTGAGAAACGTGGTATCCGCTACGCACTTGTTCAAAATTTTGTACTTAAGTTTATGCAGTGGCTGACGACGATGAAGAATCATGCAGGACGTGGGTATGCGTCACAGGTAATAGGTGATTAAGAACAAGTTTTCAAATGGGTTGGAGCATTGGACGACCCAGTCATTGCGCAATTCGCTTTGTGTGACGCCTGGCTATTCATTTGATGTTCTAAAACACTTTATTACTAATTTTTATCCCGACGTCAAGCACATCTAAGGCCAGTTTAGAAACAATTTCTAAGCCCTGGCGTGGCTCAGTGGTGAAATACTGACCTGGCACGCAGCTGACTCAGGTTCAAGTCCCATTGTGTTATTGGTGTTTTTTTATTTATTTACTGAGTTCTAAGCACTGACATGCTCAGTGGTAGAATACTGGGCAGGCACGCAGCGGACCCGGGTGTCATCTTGTTTTTTATTTAGTTTTCTTTTCGTTCGATGCTGGTTATGGACACCGGCGGCGGCGGACAGCTACGGCACCACGCGTACACCCGTGTTCTGATCTCATAGCAGCCTTTGCTGCAGAATAGGAACTAGAAAGAACGGATGAGAGAGATTTTGTATTCTTTTAGGTACTGATAAAATGTTCAATGTCCCCTGAAGAAGCTTTTTTTTTTTGTTTCTTCCGGCAGCTCGAGGGCCCTGCCTTCATTTTATTAGATTGCGCGCCCAAGAGACAAACTGAGAGAAGTGAAAGAAGATGAAAAAAGAGATCTGCAAAACATTTTTTTTCTCAGTTCACCATTTACCTTGCCTAAACATTCCATAGTTCAAACCACAGCTTCAATAGTGTCTAACTGAAAGTCAAAGTGACCATGACCTCATCGTCAGTGCACTTATCACAATGGCCGTCTTTAAGAGCCCGCAGTATCCACTCTCCTAAGGAACCCGAACCACCATTGTAACTATGCAGTTGTTCTTCCTATTAAAAATGTTAAAAAATATTCAAAAGACAATAAAGAGTGATGTTGGCGCATGAGCAGTAATGCGTTTCGTGCATGTTCAACGGTCGCATGATCAATTCATGTGAGGTTTATGCGATACCTATATGATTGTGACATAAACATGAACGTCTTGCTTCAAGAAAAGCTATAATCGAGCAATAAGTATAAGAGAAGGCATGGGCTAGATGAATATTAGTGTGTGCGCACATGGAGTGTGCCTGGCCTATCGTGTGTACTTGTATGTTTTTTTATCATTCAATAACGACGCCGTTGTTACTCTATATTGCTGCTCCAACAGCTCGAGCATGCATTCTTAAGTGAATCGAGACCTTCCAACCAAATCTCTTTATAAATTAATTTCGCGAGATACAGGTAACATTAATGAGTTATTTTTCGCCAGTGGGACTTGTCTGGTGTGGACTACCATGTGTCACAACCTACATCCATTGGATATATCAAGAGCTTCCAACCAAATTTCTTTATAAATTAATTTCGCGAAATACAGGTAACAATAATGAATTATTTTTCGCCAGTGGGACTTGTCTGGTGTGGACTACCAAGTGTCAGAACCTACATCAATTGCATATGAGAAGAAAACACTGCAGCTTCACTTCTGTCCACACAAACGCAACACACACGCGCGCGCCAAGCTAACGAAGACACAGTTCACGTGTTGTGAGACGCGGCATAGACGCAGCATGTTCGCCAGTAACTGATGGCCCAGCTTCGCGTAATTAGCGGTGATAACGGTATACGTTGCCGTGAAGCTGCTCGTTTCGTATACTGTTGCCAGTGTGGCACATAACAGCGAACATTCATCTCGCGCTGTGCTTAAGCTGTGCAAACAATCCCGCAAGCTGCGAAACCATCGCAGGCACGTGACACCGACGCCTAATGTGGCTTTCCCGCACGACACGGCTCGCACCTCGCACTGAGTGCGGAAACCGTTTATAGCTAACTGTACGGAACTTCTACGTCGACAGGGAACGTGTGACGTGCGCTCGAGGCGTAGCGTGTTGTGAACTCGATAAACCGTACACGCACGTGTGAGCGGTGCGACTGTTTGTCGTGCACTGAAAGCCACAGGCATAGCGCGGAAGCTTAAACCACCCGCTCGAGGCGTTGCATATTTTAAAAGCGAACGTTTCTTTGTCTCACTTTTGCGGCGGGTGTCACCGCTAGCCCGCATGACACTTTATCTATTCTGAGTACGTAAACGATTTGCCACGTTCACTGGAACATGCTGTGTTCACATAAATTGTCGCCACGGAGGGTACACGGCGAATGTTGCGTTTCTATTGATATAAACTGGGCACGAACAGTTAAAGCCAGCGCTTTGTGTTGCACAAACTTTTTTTTCCGTAAGCTTTCTCGCACATGTAACTACGCCAGAGCAAAAGCGAAACTCACTTGGTTAATTGCAGATATGGTACTGAATCTCGTAGGGTGTATGATGGGGCTGGAGAATTCGTCTTGATGTCAAATGGATACTGGTTATTGGACCCATCCTACACGTTGTGCTCAATGGAATGATGACCGCAAAGTTAACAAACATTCACAGTTTCCTGTCTTTCTCCGTGATTAGAGCACCGCTTCCGCCACCTCCCTCATCTCTCTCTCACCCTCATTGAAGAATTCACTGCAACTCCAAGTACATCTGCGTACTTTCAGCGTATAGTGTGAAGGACATCTTCCGTGCGCATACATATGTACCTCAACCACCACGCATTGGAAACCAGTTTCAAAACCGTGGCCGCGTATTGCACATAAGTGTAAGCGTCTAACCTATACATACGTGGAACCTTTGTGGCAAAACATAGGGCCCCGTTCTTTGTGGCGGCCAAAAAGTATCAGCGAGCGAGTTTATATACAAATTCCCAAAATGAAGCGCGTGCTGGAGATGCTGTTTAAACAGCACTGACCCTTCATGGCCTAGTGAGTGTCGCGCTTTGTAGTTTACAGAAGGGCACATCCAGAAACACTTCTTTGAATGAGAGCTCAAGGAAGGAGTGTTTGATGAGCGAATCCTGATGTCTTCGACAACTGCGTATAGTGAACACAAGCTCACGTGCATTAAATAAAAGAAATAAGGAAACCCAGTTCACGGTGTAGTACGGGTGCTTCATAACTTTGGCGTAATCATCTGTGGTTCTCCTGGGTTCTCGAACAGTCTTTTCTGTCGCCACACAGAGGAAATACACGTAAAAGAATCTATTTTGGGCTGCTTATATTATTGGTTCTTATCTGTTTGCGTCGTTTACAAGTACTCGGAGCTCGATTTCCGGAAAGTCTGTAGTGTGACGCGAAATGACTAATATGTGATAGGAGCTATGTATATATTCATGCTAATCTCCGGCTGCGCTTGCCAACCCTGCATACATATAATAACACTGCTTTCTCTTCCAGTAGCAAGTCGCAGGCTGCACTTGCGCCTCAATATTGGTCTGCTCTGTGCCAAATATTTCGTTCCTTTGGGCAGTATTAACAGCGAAGCTCTTCCAGCTTTGCGTAAAATGTCGTGGTCTAAAACTATCATCGTCGTGAGCCGGCACGTGTCTCTTCGACTCCTTCATCTTGTTATTCAATCTCAGAACACGCGTGCACCCATATTTCCGGGATATAGCACCCAGGGTGGTGAGAATAAAAGAACTGAACTAATAAACGACGCTAATAAAAGAACTGAACTAATAAACGACCTGTACGGCCTTAATCTCATTTCACGTGTAATGACGGAAGTTTCAAACAGGCCAATGTGAATGCAGTTATCAGACATGTCGGTGGGGCTGTGGAAACGTAGCAGTTGCCTATTAGCGCGTCTAGAGTTACGTGACTCGTAATCACAAATCACTGAACAGGGCATGTGGCTGACGTTTCGACAAGTAGACTTGTCAAAGCAGCAAGGGTTGTCGCCTTGACTTCTGTGTTTTCCTGCACCTCCATCTTTTTTTAACGCATTAGATTCATGGCAGGTGAGCAACAGTGCTCCGAAAACGGCATCGAAAAAAGGGTTGGAATCATAAGTGCAGCCACTGAAAACGAAGACGCTGATTACTTGTCGCAGATCAATACAAACGCTTCCAATTTCCCACCATCGTAACTGCCTGCAGCTACCTCTGAGAAGAATACGTAAACCTATTATTGACAGAACGTCGGTGTTTTCTCATGGTCGCCGGTCCAGGCATATCACTCGATGATGAGGCGCCCTCAAGATTTTCCAAGCATGAAAGGCAAATCTGGAACACTGCCTTTTTCCTAGAATCGAGACGTCTTTCTCTCATTATTTGGGCAATGCACGCTTCTAGGAAAACTAAACATAAGGTAATTGGGGATGCGTCACAAAAAAACAAGTTCCGATGTTTCGATGCAAGGGAGTTTAATAGCGACGCCAGGTAGTAGGCAGGCAGCCGGTACGGACAGAAATGCTCGAGCAGTCCAGCGTCTACAGCTCGTGCACCCACTCGCGCTTCGCACTCAGAGAGAGATGGTCCCACTAGGCAGTGCCTTGCGAATTCCCCACTACAATACCCCGGCGACGAAGACGAGCCATCCTGGCGACTCAAGGTGATGAGAGAACAGTAGGGTCGTAGCAGGGCTTGAGGCGACTGACGTGGATCGTCTCACGACCAAGGCGGCGCTCTTCCGTGGACGGCTTGAGCAGTTCAATCACATAGGTGACAGAAGAAGGGTGCTGTATGACGCAGTAAGGGCCAGTATACTTCGGTGCAAACTTGGGAGTCAGGCCAGGAGAGTGGAAAGGCAGTCGGAGCCACACGAGAGAACCGACGGGGAAACTGTCCTGAACATGATCACGGTCGTGGCGATCTTTTTGGAGGGCTTGATTATCTGCTGTGAAGGACCGTGCAAGCTGACGACACTCTTCAGCATGTTCGGCCATTTCAGAAACTGGGCTGAACTCGGAGTCATCAGGATTGTATGGCAGAATTGTGTCGAGTGTGCTGCATGGGTCACGACCATATAAAAGAAAAAATGGAGAAAAGCCCGTTGTTGATTGAATCGCCGTATTGTAGGCATACGTCACGAAAGGAAGGACAACGTCCCAATTGGAGTGGTCGGAATGAATATACATAGCGAGCATATACATAGCGAGCATGTCTCCGAGGGTTCTATTGAAACGTTCCGTTAGGCCGTTCGTCTGAGGGTGGTAGGCTGCTGATGTGCGGTGTACTGTACGGCATGACTGTAGGAGCTGCTGCAGAACTTCGGACAAAAATACGCGACCTCTGTCACTCAGGAGCTCGCGTGGTGCACCATGACGAAGAACAAACCGGTGCAAGATGAAGGCTGCAACGTCACGAGCGCCAGCCGAAGGTAGCGCTGGTGTTTCGGCGTACCTTGTCAGATGGTCGGCAGCCACAATCACCCATCGATTACCACCAACAGAGCACGGTAGTGGGCCGTATAGGTCAATCCCAACACGGTCAAATGGGCGTGCAGGACATGGTAAAGGCTGCAGTTGACGGGGTGAATGAGGAAACGTCTTGCGCTGCTGACACAGGGAACATGAGCGAATGTGTTTGCGTACAAACGTGTACATACCCCGCCAGTAGTAACGTTGGCGGATCCGCTCATACGTCTTTAGCGCACCGGCGTGTGCGTGTTGCGACTCAGCATGAAAATATTCGCAGATATCAGACCACATATGACTGGGTATGACTAGCAGCCATTCACGACCCACCACTTGGTAGTTGCGATGGTATAACAGGCCATCCCGTATGGTGAAATGCGTTGCTTGGCGGCGAAGAGCACGCGGGTAACCGGAAGTTGATGCGTCAGAAAGCATATTCAAGAAAGAGACAATCCAAGGGTCTTTCCGCTGTTCGGATGACATGTCTGTGACGCTGACGGCAGAGAGGGGAAGGTCAAGGGCTGATATTTCCGTATTATCAGAATTCACGGGTGATCGTGAAAGCGCATCTGCGTCAGAGTGCTTTCGCCCCGATCGGTAGACGACGAGTATGTCGAATTCTTGGAGGCGTAGTGCCCAACGTCCGAGGCGACCAGAAGGATCTTTCAGGGAAGCCAACCAACAGAGTGCGTGATGGTCAGTTACCACATCAAACGTTTGGCCGTACAAATAGGGGCGAAACTTGTTTAACGCCCACACAATCGCCAGGCACTCTTTTTCCGTAACAGAATAGTTGGCTTTTGCCTTAGTGAGGGCGCGGCTGGCATAGGCGACCACATACTCCGTAAAACCTGGTTTGCGTTGCGCGAGCACTGCACAAAGGCCGACGCCACTTGCATTCGTGTGTACTTCGGTCGGCGCAGTAGGGTCGTAATGACGCAGTACGGGTGGTGAGGTAAGGAGTTGACGCAGTGTTGCGAAGGATTCGTCACAGGCTGCATTCCAATGCGAAAGATCTGCAGGGCCAGCATGGAGTTTGGTGAGCGGAGCGATGATGAAAGCAAAGTTCCGGACAAACCGACGAAAATAGGAGCACAGGCCCACAAAGCTCCGTAATTCTTTAACTGTAGTCGGCTTAGGAAATTCGGCAACAGCACGAAGCTTGTCAGGGTCGGGAAGGATGCCCTATATGATTGTGACGTAAACATGAATGGCTTGCTTCAAGAAAAGCTATAATCGAGCAATAAGTATAAGAGAAGGCATGGGCTAGATGAATATTAGTGTATACGCACATGGAGCGTGCCTGGCCTATCGTGTGTACTTGTATGTTTTTTATCATTCAATAACGACGCCGTTGTTACTCTATATTGCTGCTCCAACAGCTCGGGCATGCGTTCTTAAGTGAATCGAGACCTTCCAACCAAATCTCTTTATAAATTAATTTCGCGAGATACAGGTAACATTAATGAGTTATTTTTCGCCAGTGGGACTTGTCTGGTGTGGACTACCATGTGTCACAACCTACATCCATTGGATATATCAAGAGCTTCCAACCAAATTTCTTTATAAATTAATTTCGCGAAATACAGGTAACAATAATGAATTATTTTTCGCCAGTGCGACTTGTCTGGTGTGGACTAGCAAGTGTCACAACCTGCATCAATTGCACATGAGAAGAAAACACTGCAGCTTCGTTTCTGTCCACACAAACGCAACACACACGCGCGCGCGCCAAGCTAACGAAGAGACAGTTCACGTGATGTGAGACGCGGCATAGACGCAGCATGTTCGCCAGTAACTGATGGCCCAGCTTCGCGTAATTAGCGGTGATAACGGCATACGTTGCCGCGAAGCTGCACGTTTCGTATACTGTTGCCAGTGTGGCGCATAACAGCGAACATTCATCTCGCGCTGTGCTTAAGCTTTGCAAACAATCCCGCAAGCTGCGAAACCATCGCAGACACGTGACACCAACGCCTAATGTGGCTTTCCCGCACGATACGGCTCACACCTCGCGATGAGTGCGGAAACCGTTTATAGCTAACGGTTCGGCACTTCTACGTCGACAGGGAACGTGTGACGTGCGCTCGAGGCGTAGCGTGTTGTGAACTCGAGAAACCGTACACGCACGTGTGAGTGATGCATCTGTTTGTCGTGCACTGAGAGCCACAGGCACAGCTTAAACCACCCGCTCGAGGCGTTGCGTATTTTAAAAGCGAACGTCTCTTTGTCTCACTTTTGCGGCGGGTGTTACCACTAGCCCGCATGACACTTTATCTATTCTGAGTACGTAAACGCTTTGCCACGCTCACTGGGACATGCTGTGTTCACATAAATTGTCGCCACGGAGTGTACACGGCGAATGTTTCGTTTCTATTTATATAAACTGGGTACGAACAGTTAAAGCCAGAGCTTTGTGTTTCACAATTTTTTGCTTTTCTGCAAGCTTTCTTGCGCATGTAACTACGCCACAGCAAAAACAAAACTAACTTCTTCAATTGCAGATATGGTACTCAATCTGGCAGGGTGTATGATGGGGGCTGAAGAATTTGTCTTTACGTCAAATGGATACCGGTTATTGGAACCATCGTATATGCTGTGCTCAATGAAATGATGACCGCAATGTTTACAAGCATTCACAGTTTTCTCTCTTTCTGCGTGAGTAGAGTGCCACTGCCACCGCCTCCCTCGTCTCTCTCTCTCCCTCATTGTAGAATTCACTGTAATTCCAAGTATATCTGCGCACTTTCCGTGTATATTGTGAAGGAAATCTTGCATGCGTATACATATGTATCTCAACCACAACGCGTTTGAAACCAGTTTCAAAACCGTGGCCACGTGTCTCACATAAGTGTAAGCGTCTAACGCATACAGACGCGGAACATTTGTGGCAAAACATACGGCCCGCCCTTTGTAACGGCCAAAAAGTATCGGCGAGCGAGTTTATATACAAATTCTCAAAAGGCTGCGCGTGCTGGAGATGCTGTTTAAACAGCGCTGACTCTTCACGGCCTAGTGAGTGTCGCGCTTTGAAGTTTACAGAAGGGCACATCCAGAAACACTTCTGTGAATGCAAGCTCAAGGAAGGAGCGTGTGATGAGCGAATCCTGATGTGTTCGACAACTGCGTAGTGAACACAAGCTCACGTGCGTTAAATAAAAGAAATAAGGAAACCCAGTTCACGGTGTAGTGCTTTTGCTTTATAACTTCGGCGTAATCATCCGTGGTTCTCCTGGGTTCTCGAACAGTCTTTTCTTTCGCCACACAGAGGAAATACACGTAAAAGAATCTATTATGGGCTGCTTATATTATTGGTTCTTATCTGTTTGCGTCGTTTACAAGTTCTCGGAGCTCAATTTCCGGAAAGTTTGTAGTGTGACGCGAAATGACTATTATGTGATAGGAGCTATGTATATATTCATGCTAATCTCCGGCTGCGATTGCCAACCCTGCATATATATAATAGCGCTGCTTTCTCTTCGAGTAGCAAGTCGCAGGCTGCACTTGCGCCTCAATATTGGTCTGCTCTGTGCCAAATATTTCGTTCCTTTGGGCAGTATTAACAGCGAAGCTCTTCCAGCTCTGCGTAAAATGTCGTGGTCCAAAACTATCATCGTCGTGAGCCAGCACGTGTTCTCTTCGACTCCTTCATCTTGTTATTCAATCTCAGAACACGCGTGCACCCATATTTCCGGGATATAGCACGCAGGGTGGTAAGAATAAAAGAACTGAACTAATAAACGACGCTGAAACAGGAGACCTGTACGGCCTTAATCTCATTTCACGTGTAACGACGGAAGTTGCAAACAGGCCAATGTGAATGCAGTTGTGAGACATGTCGCTGGGGCTGTGGAAACGTATCAGTTGCCTATTAGCGCGTCTAGAGTTACGTGATTCGTAATCACAAATCACTGAACAGGGCATGTGGCTGACGTTTCGACAAGTAGACTTGTCAAAGCAGCAAGGGTTGTTGCCTTGACCTCTGTGTTTTCCTGAACCTCCATCTGTCTTTTAACGCATTTGATTCATGGCAGGTGAGCAACAGTGCTCCGAAAACGGCAGCGAAAAAAGGGTTGGAATCATAAGTGCAGTCACTGAAAACGAAGACGCTGATTACTTGTCACAGATCAATACAAACGTTTCAATTTTTCACCATCGTAACTGCCTGCAGCTACCTCTGAGAAGAATACGTAAACCTATTATTGACAGAACGTCAGTGTTTTCTCGTGGTTGCCTGTCCAGGCATATCAGTCAATGATGAGGCGCCCTCAAGATTTTCCAAGCATGAAACGCAAATCTGGAACACTGCTCTTTTCCTAGAATCGAGACGTCTTTCTCTCATTATTTGGGCAATGCACGCTTCTAGGAAAACTAAACATAAGGCAATTGGGGATGCGTCAAACAAAAAACAAGTTCCGATGTTTCGTGTTTGTTCATGTTAGACCAATCATATGCGTACCAAGCCATCAATCAACTGTCTCGCCATTGACGATAAAAAATATATAGGAAGCTGTATTGTGTGAATGAAAATGAGTGAGGAGGGCAGACAGTTTGTCGTAGCAATGTTTATTCAAACAAAAAGCAGTTGAGTGGAGGGGGGCTCACTCGAAGCGGCGGCACTGCCAGCGTCGGTCTGTCAGCGCCATGTTCGTATGAAAAGCGCAAGCTTATTCGCTTTCATCTGTTCGTAAGCTGTGTCCTACATTAGCGCTGTACCATGCACATTCGGGTCTGCATGCCCAGAGAATGCTGAATGGGCTATTAATACGATTATCGGGCGTCTTCTCCCTTGTTTTCTCGTTTCCATCGTGCGCGGCTAATGACACGCCGAGAAGAGAAACCCTTTGGTTTCCCTCGCTCTCCTCCAGTCGTGGTGTGTCCCGGGTTACCCCGGCAGCAGGCTCGTCGCGTGCAGCTCCAATTATGTGTGCGAGGTAGAAGAGGGAAAGAGAACCATCATTAGGGGCCCATTTAATTACTCGGTGCCAGCAAGACCCGTATTGAACCCGCCGCGTATGGGACCTCTCTGGTCGCCGGCAGCAGCGGTTCGATTCGAATGGGTGTCGCGTGCCGCCGGCCGCCGCCGAATGATGAAGACGTGGGGTTCGAAAAGAAGCGAGCGAAGGTTTGGGACCCGCTTTCTCGTGGAAGGCCAAGCAACCGAACACCGCGCCTGTTGTGTGCGCAAAGAGTTGGTCGTTTGTTGGTAGTTTGTTGTTGTGTCGCAAAGAGTTGGTTCGTGCAGTGGCCCTTGCAGAGAGAGAGAGAGATTATGGAAAGGCAGGGAGGTTCACCGGCCAAGCTGGGCACTGCTTGCACCCTTTTACTAAGGAAAGAGATACACACACGTGCTTCATAAACACAACAAGTACACGTGGTCGCCTCGTGTCGCTGCTGAAATACGCCCCACACATACGTGCATACGCACAAGCACACACGTGGTCTACGTGCTCACACGTTCACACTCTCATTCGATCGCACTCATTCACACTGGAACCCTCACGCGCACTCGCATACACACGCGCATGCGCATATTTTATTGGTAGATCAACTCTTGAGGAAGGGCATCAAGGAACGTTAGCGACAGGCAATTTCCCGCGCGTAAGGTCAGTGATTTGCTCGAACATGGATGCATTTGAAGAGTATGCCTAATTTTGTCTAATTCGGGTGTCACAGTGGCAATGCAACGTTTGCAAACAACAGCGACATCTTCAGCGTCTGCCTCGAGAACGTCTCTTCAGTACACTGTCCTCGGGTGCGCAAGTGCCTCTGTCATGTAGTATCACGCTACTCTAAGCATGCAAGTACTGTAAATAAGCGTTCCTATTACCAGCTTTGGCTCCACTACTAGTCTTCTTCTGAGACTCTGATGGCGCCGATTCGGACCACGCTACCCAAAGTCGCAATAATGGTTTTAGAGCTGGGATGCAGGGACACCGTTTCGCGACAGTGGTGCCAGCGGCGGGATGCCCGAACTCCAAAGTTGCAACACTCTGCACGGTGCTGCCTTACAGAATGCCGCTGGGTCATAATGACGAAACCACTACCATGAGGGATAGAGGAATAAAAAGAGGGGGAAAGACCAGAGGAAGGTCGGTTTGAGACAAGCGAGACGCATAAGAAAAGAAAAACGAGGAATGCGTGAAGCCGTCCAGAAAATGTCTCTAAGAAAGAGGTGGTTCCGGAAACGAACTCGACGGCGAAGCAGCCAACGCGTCCACGCCACGTCACCTCGTTGCTGTTCTACCCTACCCCCCCTTCTCCTGCTATGCTTAAAAAGAAGAAAAACAACCCGCTCACAAATCGGTGTCTTTAAGAAAAAATATTGTCCATGCCGGCTACAATCGTACTGCGACGCTGGACAATCAGTCCAATGGCCACGACGTCTCGAATAAAGCGCTTCACCAGCTCAGGCAACTCGGCAATAAAGAAAAACAGAGGGGGGAGGGGGATACTTTTTTGCAAAAATATATGCTCTCTATTTTTTCCCGCTTCCTGGTGCAGCGTATAGTAGCTTGCCGACGACGCTGCTATAGCTGATGGCCAGAAAATTAAGCGACATTCTTGTCCTCGCGCACCGAGAGCACTCCGTGACGAGCTGCTCCACTTTCCCGTTTTTCTTCCCGCTCTCCACCTTCGTTTTCTCCACGTTGTGCACGCTTCACAGCCACTCTTTAAGTTACTTCAGTTTATTTTATTGGCCCTGCCACGGTAGTCTAGTGGCTAAGGTACTCGGCTGCTGACCCGCGGGTTGAGGGATCTGATCCCGGCTGATGCGTTTTCGATGGAGGCGAAAATACTGTAAGCCCGTGTGGTCAGATTTAAAGGCAGGTTAAAGAAACCTATAAGGTGGTCGAAATTTCTGGAGTCCTCAACTACGGCGGCTCTCATGATCATGTGGTGGTTTTGAGGCGTTAAACCCCACATGCCAATCAAATCAAATTCGAACGGACGCACATGTACATGTATATTGCACATGTCCTCATCGTCAAAAAGATCTACAAACATTGACGAACGACAAAGAGTGGAAGAGAGAAGGATTCAAGGCGAAGAAAATAAAATAAGGAAGAGGAATAAAAAGAGGAATAATATAAAGAACAGCAAGAGGAATGCGAGCCAATCGTATGAAGAAGGAAAAATAAACTTGCTGAGCACGTGTGCATACTACGTCGCTTAATCAGCCGTATCACGCTAATCACGCAGAAGGCATGCGGTGCGGTTTTGCCTGCTGCTTCTGCTGCTAGATGCAGCACCGATAAATACCTCAAATTTGCGGCTGCGGCCCACGCGGTCATTACCGTGCTACACAAGAAGATAAGAGGACGTTTGTGTTTTGATCTTCCACCTCCCCTCCTCCCCCAACACTTTTTCTTGTTTTCCACGTTAGTGACAACGGCATTCAAGAACTAAGCGTTCGTTTAAATTGCCGGCATTTTCCCTTGTCGCTCTTGTCGTTCCGTTCGAAGTAAACAGGAATGAAATCTTGCGGACCGGATCGATGACACCATCGTGTACAGGTGATGAGACTGCACGCCCTATAACATTTAAAATGCGTGCGACAAGGAGTGGTCAATAAAAGGGGCTGCTCTGTTCATCAAGGCGATGAGGAAAACTGAAAAAAAAAACGTTTTTTTTGTTAATGAGATAAAACCGGCTACCATTATAGGCGCTTTTGTGAACAGCGATATGTGCAAACGTTTTTTTCTAGTAGTATTTATGCACACAGACTGTGATGAGTAAACAAACAAATAGATGACCTGACCATTATGATAATGCCTAATGCAAATTAATAGCGCAGCTGTTTAGATTTTCTGATTTTCTGCTAGATATAGTAAGACAATTTGAGAGGGACATGTATGCAACTGTATGTATGTAAAGTTCTATGCCATGCTGTGAGTAGTGTCACTCACGTGTACAATTTCGTTCAGAACATTTCACATAAACCTCCGCAGACGGCACGCATGCAGTGCGACTTCCTTGCTAAACGCGAGAGCAGGAAAGGCAGTGCGTGGGCGCGTACAACAGCCGCCGCAGAAGGGCCCCGTTCATGCAGTGCTTTATTTCCATGTATGGTATCAGCGGAAGCCCTCGCCGCATAACTGAGTGATGACGCCACCGGCGGCTGCACGATGGCGCGCACTACTGTATTACCACGGGGCCGCCGTGGAGCCCGTCGTCTCGCCACAGTCGTTCCCTCCTTCACTGCGCTCCACGTTCGCCCTCTTTCGTCCTCGTTCCCTCTGCCGGTTACGACAACGCCGAAGTCACTCAATGCAGGAAAAGGCGTCTAAGAGTCGCGCCTTTAAAAAAACGGATGCATGTTCCGAGTGGATGCAGGCAACGCCAACTGTGTTAGAAATTATGGCTCTTCGCAGTTGCAGCTATGTAACATTCGTTACATGTTTCCACAGATGCTGCCGGCGCTCAAGCGCTGCACTAACCACCACTCTGTGTTCTGCAGGCGTCACAAACTAAGCTAAACGCCGACAGCATCGTTACGACAAGCGACACCAGCCGCAGTGCACCTGCTAGAGCTGCATGCGATGAGCTCCGACCGAGGAGCCACTGTGAGAAATGTAGGAAGAAAAAAGAGAGAGATAAATAGAGAGGAAATATAGGGAGGTTAACTGGGCTTGGCTCGGTTGGCTACCCTACACTTTGGGTGAGGGAAAGGGGGAATAATAAAAAGCAAAGAGATAGAAAAGCAGACGAGTAAGAAAGAGAAGGATGAATAGTCAGCTCGAGACTACACAGCACGGTTTCGCACTGTTCTTTCAAAAGCGCTCGTGAAGTCTGGTGGTCCTTAAGAAGTACAAGAGGGCTTTCGAGGCTTTAGCGTATTCAAAACCATTGGACGGTCTCAGGATCTTCTTTTCTGTAAGCAGCCGTGAATCCAGCTTACAGAGCTTGGCTTCCATAATACGTCGTTCAGACTGGAATGCTGGGCAGGGGCATAGAATGGGCTCAAACATCTCCTTACATGCGCAGATGTTGCATGCCGAACTGCTCGCCATTCCAAAGAAACGAGAATACGCATTCGTACACGCCACGCCCGACCTCGTGCGACACAAGGCATCGTGGAAGCCCGGATTTCAAATGAAGTCGCCAGTTTGGGTCGATCAAATACAGGCGCACGTTGGAGAAACCCGTCGTATTTCATTGTAGGAGAGTTATACGGTGAGCAAGCGATTGTAGTCGCCTTGCAGCGTCTTTTCTCAAGTGATATGAGCGCACGCAGGTCTTGGTCATAAGCCAATCAAGCAGCTTCATCCGCGCGGTCATTGCCGACTATTCCGCAATGACTCGGCAACCAATGAAATACAATATCGTGACCTTCCTCGAGTGCTTCTTGGTATTCGTGCCTTATCTGATGTACTGATTGTTCGTGTATCCCGTGCTGCATAACGAACCGTAGTGTCTGTAAGGCTGACCTCGAGTCGCAAGAGATGGCCCATTGATTAGGTTGGTGCCGAAGAACGTACTTAATTGCACCTTGCAGTGCTGCGAGCTCTGCTGCTGTCGACGTCATAGTGAGAGAAAACTTGTATTGAAGCAACGCATTACCAGATGGAACAATCATTGCTCATGTAGAGCTGTTGGAATTAGTGGAGCCATCGGTGCAAACATGTATGCGGTCAAAGTAACTTTCGTCCAACAGACGCTAAGTCAATTGCTTCAGAGCTAGCGGTGACATGCATGCCATGTTAACGATTCCAGGAACCGATAAGCGCACGTCAGGTTGACGGAGACTCCATGAAGCAGCTGCTGGACGCATCGCAAGTTTGAATCCAGGCAGTAATATGTCCTGATGTTTCGTCACAATACCGCAGAATGAAGAATGAGGCCTCCGAGCTGTCAAACACCCTAAATGATGTGACGGAAGTCCGTAATAAATGCCGAATGTACGCTCTCAGCATCTCTACAATGATACGCGTTGTGACCAGCTGTTCTTGTGCGATAACAATAGTTGCCACTGTCGATGAGCACTTGGAAGGCCAAGACATGTCTGAAGTGCTTGGGCTTGTACGCTCTGTAGTGCACGGATGTTAGTCTTGCACGTGTTGGACAGGGCAGGAACGCCGTACCGGAGAAGTCTGAGAAATAGGGCTGTATGAAGCTGCAGCATGGAGTACACGGAAGGGTCCCTTGTTTTTCCGGCCACGAACTTGCAAACATTCACAATGCCAATGGGCTTTTCAGGTATGCGACATGTGGGCTCCAGGTTAGGTCACGATCTAAGATGACACCTAAGAGCCTATGACTGCTCTTATATATAGGATTGATCTGCCATCGATGCGCGATGGGTACAAAGATATCGGTTTACGTGTAAACGCGACAGCTGCGCTTTTTTCTTTGGCGATAGATAAACCTTGCTGGAGGAAAAGAGTGAGATTAGACGCCAGTGGCTCATGTTATCAAGACTCCGCGTTCACTTTCTATCGTCCTCATACGCTCTGCCGCTTACGACGAAGGTGACGCTGCTCAACGGAAGAACGGGCGTCCTGAGAGCTGTGCTTCTAAAAATAAATATAAGGATTTACAGGCATGCTGCTTACAATTTTCACAGGCTGCGTAGTGATCCCGCACTTCTGTATCAATGCGCGTTAAAGATCTTCAATTTGATCCGAAAATATCTGAGGCCTCCACAAAGGCAGCTCTGTAGCCTAAGTAGCTTTGCGGACGTTAAAGCTCACAACGAATCGGACGAACCGTTTATACATTACGCGCACGCACGTGCACTACGCACGCGGGCACGCCGAGGAGGATGCGGACCATATAATTGGTTAACGGGGTGTTAAAGTGCGACTTACTTGAGTCGATGGCTAAATTGGTTAACGTGGTTGTGAAATGGGGTGTTAAATTGCGACTTACTTGGGTCGATGGCTAAATTGGTTAACGTGGTTGTAGGAGGGGGTGTTAAATGAGTGAACACGTACACACGTATGCGAAAGGGCGGCGCTGGTCGAAGGGACGTCGATCATTGTGTTTGTGGATTCGTTGGAATTCATTTCACCGCGACCTCGGACGTCGACGCGCCGTACAACCAACCGACGAGCGGCAACTGAGCGAGCGAGCGCCGACCTTGAGTATATACAGCACGACGGCGCATGCACTGTCAGCTGTTGAATGTTCTCGAAGCGCGATGCCACATGCGCGTCCACTGGAGAATCAGGAGAATTGTAGATGTCGAACGCGGTGTGTAGAGGAGGAAGGGTGCACAGATGGTGGAGGAGTGAAGCGCGCGCGGTGGTAGAGGAGGAAGGACAGAGATGTGGAGAGTGGTCGACGCGAAGACGTGCCGCTCGCGCGTCAACTTCGAATGTTTAGAGACGGCGACATGCATACAGCGCGAGTATAAATGCTCCGCATCTAAAAGAGACAGATATGCTAGCCGTTTAAAGCTTAGAAACAGCGAACCTGGCAATCTTAGGGTTTAACTTCCTTCGCGGCTGTGCTAGGCCTTTCCTTGGAGTAGACAAAGTACAGTCGAACCACGTCTGTCACAACCCACGCAAAAGCGTCCGAACTGGAAGCGCCAGAAAATGCAAAGCTGCAGCTGTGGCACCTCTGGTATATAGGAGCGCGGGTATTTCATCGTCCCTATACTCGACTCGCGTGTAGGGCAAACTCGGCGCGGTGACTGCGTGGACGGCGTCCGTCGGTGGCCGATAAGCAACTAGCTCCGCGGAGGATTCTGTGGGGAACAGCCGAACTTTTACTTGGAGCTTTAAAGGTTTCACTCTTGAAAAGATAGCCCAACAGCACCGATTACACATAGGCTTCCTACTTTTTCTTTCTATCTATCTTTGACTCACTTCCAGTTCTCTTTCAGTAGTGACATTCCTTCTTCGCCATATCTCATTGACATATTTCATCGCTTATTGAGCCCACGACAGTAGAAGTAGACCTTTATTTTGTCTGAGTGCACCAACTCTCACTTCGTATCCTAATATTTGGTCTCGGTGTCAGCTACATTCTCTTTTATTCAGCGCAGACAGTCGAAAACACGTTCTGTATAACCTACACGACTTTTCCCTTCTTTCAGACTCCATTTTTCTCTGCTCCCTTTCGGCAAATATTCACTGGAGTGTATACAATTTTATTTCGCCATTATAACGCACGGAGTGAGAAATTATCCGGGCGTCACGCCTTTTCCTGGCGCCAACAAAGCGAGCGAGGGGCGAGAACCGCGTATATTCCCTCGAACGAAATTTTCCTAATTCTACCCATCACGTCTCCGAAAAGAATTTGCGGCATACTTATGGACTTCAACAATGAATTCGGCACTTTATTGTGTTTATACGTCGCCGCTTACTCCGTAACTCGCAGCCCATTTTCAAAATTTCTTTACTTGTCATAAAACAACAAAAGTAATTTCATCGACCGGCGACGGAAAGTACTCAGATGAAAGAAACAAAACAATAAAACGAAGTGACAAGAACGAGAGAAATATTCAAACGATTAAGAAAAGACCATGCAACAAAGAAAGGAAGGAACACATGGGAGATGGGGGGGGGGGGGATCGTTTAAAATGAAATAAAGTAAGAAAGAAAACAGTAAATGACCAAGAAAGCGATTCATTTCTCGACGCAAAACAAATCCCCAACGCTGTCGGAGAAATTCCATTAGAGCGGGCGCTTCCCCTGTTTCCCGGTTCATGTCTCAATCATCGAGAGTGTAGTATATTCCGTGGCATCGGCCCGAGAGAAGAGAACGGTCTTTGGATCGTGCTTCCTTTTTTTACGACCGCAAACTCCGTCAGCGCTCGTCGACGATTTGGTGCCGTCTGCACGAAGCGCTGCGAGCCGGAACGGTCCGCAGCCGCTCGAAAGACATGCCGCCCTTGTTCTGATGCCACTCGTTCCTCGATACGAAGGACATTTTCCGAGCCTTTCTTCGTCACTTTACACCCTCCCTTCCCCCTCCCCTTTTTTGTATGTGTGTGTGGGTGAAAGACAAAGAAACCGAAATAGATCTCGGAATTTCGAGCTAGGGGTGTGACTGAAGTAGTATGAAGCATACGTTGCCTTTTGGGAAGTGGCAGGCGTGTCTACCACCTCCGTGATCAGTGATTGTTTTATTATTTTCTGCACTACTCGTTTACGCGAAGGGGAGTAAGAGCAAGCAAGCAGCCGAAGGCGAAAAACACAACCAGGCGTGAGCGCTTTGTTTATTTCGCTGCCTGTATACAGTGGAGGTAAAAAGAACACCGCCTGTACGTCGTACAAGTGATGTTAGCATAGACGTCCTTCTACACGCGTCATCAGGCCATGAGTAGAAATTTCACTTGTGTTCGCCTCCGTCTATGAGGTCGTTTGTATACTTGTGGTTTCCGGTTTATCGCAGACGTTCTACGGAAACACCTGTCATATTTAGGATCTTCCGACAACAGCTACGAGTTCGGAGCACACAAACAACTCTCCAGAATGCATTTTCCGCGGCCACCACGTACGCAAAAGGAGGAGCTCTTGCTGCTTGTATCAGTATTATTACAGATACCCCGGGCCATTCAGATACAAAAAAAGAAGAGAATGCAGAGGGTCTTGCTAATTTCCTTCTTTTATTTTTTGGATGTGGAGGCGATGGATAATTATGCCTGTCAGAGCAAAATAAATTTACAGCATATCCACACAGTGAATGATGATCAGTGGTGTGACGCGCTGGAGGATTTCATCGCTAAACCGGGAACCATCCGCGAATATCGCTCACTACATCATTAAAGAAGTGGCAAGCGCTGCATATATTATACAAGAAATTTTATTATACGTAAGTGGTAGCTATATACGTCACTTCTGTTCCCCCTTCATGATAACGGTTTTATTGTCGTTGAAGTGGTGGATCGGTGGTGGGGCATAGTGGGATGTTCACAAGGACGAGGTAGTAGGCAGTTTGCAATGGTCTATAGGCGGTCACGTGCAAACAAGTGATGGACACAGTGGGACAATGTCTGGTTCTTTAACGCGCACCCTGATACAAGTACACGACTATCTCTCATTTTATATAGGACATACTTCTCAACAGTATTTGCTTTATGGTCGGTTAAGTGATGGATCGGTGATGGGGCATAGTGGGATGTTTGCAAGGACGAAGTAGTGGGCAGCTTGCAAAGGTGCAACTATTGGCGATCACGTACATACATACAAGGGATGGACAGACACACCCCTTTAGGAGCTTCGCCCCTAAAAATTCGGCACATCCCACGTACCTTGGGAATCGATGTTATGTGAGGCATGCGCATGCAAGTTGAGTGCGTTGTAATTTTTTATTGAGCAGAAACGATAGGAAGTTCCGCTAAAGATGTGTACAAATACACACACAGACTTACTTTAAACAGCCGCATATGTTTTTACGCAGTTGTTTACAGTTACGTAACGATGCCAACATTAACATGAATATTAGTAACACCAGAAGCGGTAAACTGATAAAAAGCGCTGCTGTGCGCTGGGATTGTAGCCCTGGACACTGATACATAAATAAACTTAAGCAGATGACCCCTGACTACAATTGATGTCGTCCTGACATGACGGCTGTATTGTGGGAGTACATATGCAATGTTTACGAAATTGCAAAGCTAGCACTGCAACCACTATTGGCACTTCATGAATATTAGGGTCTCTGTCTTTCATCTCTGCATCCCCCTCCAATGCGCAGGGTAGCAAACCTGCTGCCTGTACACTGGTTAACCTCCCTGCCGTTCTTTTCCTTCGATTTTTCCTTCCTTTTTTTCCCTTAGGGCCTATGTGAAAGGTAGTTCCGAGACCTGGCATGGCTCTGTGGTAAACACGTGACTGGCACCTAGAATGCTATGACTTGATTCCTGCTGGGACAATGACATTTACTCTTTTCATTCGTCTGCATGCTTCAACGCTGCCGATGTCCGCTTTTTCTTGATGATGAAGCTTTAAAATTACCCATGTGTGTTCTCGCCATTACTGAATAGACAAACTGTCAAACAGCTGTGGCACATACCTGCTGCCGGGTTTATGTGCCACTCTTGTTTGGAAACTGTTTGACGACGTACGCGTCAAAACTGCGTACGCTAAGGCCACTGGAGCCCTGGACATAAGGTCCCAACCATAGAAGCTCTAAAATCCCTTTTCCCTTTTCTCTTAGAAGAAGTTTCACTCTCTCTCGCATGTGACGACCAGCGATTCGTATTCGTCAAACCATTTTACACACCCCCCCCCCCATAATAATTTTGGTTTAGCCCAAGTTGAGGGGGTGAGCATGAGAGCACCGCGACGTAAGCGGCTACATGGATGGATGGATGGATGGATGATGGATGGATGATGGATGATGATGGATGGATGGATGGATGGATGGATGGATGGATGGATGGATGTGTGTATGCATGTGTGTTTATGTATGTGTGTTTATGTATGTGTGTGTGTGTGGATGTATGTGTGTGTGTGTGTGGATGTATGTGTGTGTGTGTGTGTGTGGATGGATGTGTGTGTGTGGATGGATGAATGGATGGATGCTCAGAGCACTTACAGTATGCAAAGATATCCTTCGAATTAAAAAAAAAAACTCTGTAATCACTCGGCTGTAATCACTCGTCACAGCGTCACACCCTGTGGTTACTGACAGGATCCAGCAAGAAGAGCGTTCACTGTGTCACAGCACGGAAAAAACACATTCGGAGAACTGGACGGACTACGATGAACGACGCGAGACGCCATGGCTAGTGGTGTAAAATATAGAATTGCACAACGTAGCCAGTTGAGTAACACACATCCCGCTTGCTATTGTGTTGTACCGTTTATGTTCATAAAGGTAACCCTTTATTCTACGACTCATTTAATTCTATTTTGTTTCATTTACATCTATTGACCATAGCAACTGAACCCAAACATTCGCTTTTTGATGAAAGTTTTGAACCTTCTAGGGGGCGCTCCAGGACCATAGGCGAGGAGGAAAGGGAAAGGTGTCGCTACTTTGTAAACTTGTTTTTCCAGCCACGAACTTGAAACATTCACAATGCCAATGGGCTTTTCAGGTATGCGACATGTGGGCTCAAGGTTAGGTCACGATCTAAGATGACACCTAAGAGTCTATGACTGCTCTTATATACGATTGGTCTGCCATCGATGCACGATGGGTACAAAGATATCGGTTTACGTGTAAACGCCACAGCTGCGCATTTTTCTTTGGCGATAGACAAACCTTGCTGGAGGAAGAGAGTGAGATTAGACGCCAGTGGCTCATGATATCAAGACTCCGCGTTCACTTTCTGTCGTCCTCATACGCTCTGCCGCTTACGACGACGGTGACGCTGCTCAACGCAAGAACGGGCGTCTAAGAGCTGTGCTCTAAAATAAATATCAGATTACAGGACTGCTTCAATGTTCACAGGCTGCGTAGTGACCCGGCTTCTGTATCAATGCGCGTTAAAGATCTTCATTTGATCGAAAATATCTGGAGCCCTCCACAAAGGCATCTCCGTAGCCTGAGTAGCTTTGGGACGTTAAAGCTCACAAACGAATCGACGAATCATTATACATTACGCGCACTCACGTGCGCACGCACGCGTGCACACCGAGACAAAGTGGTCGTGACATACACACACGAGCACACGCACAAACATATGCATGTAAAACGAACGTCTGCCTGTATAATTTTGTGTGGTTCACAGCGTAAAAAAATGGTGGTTTATATCTTAACGGCGCCGGTTTATATGTGTGACACGCGGTCGCTTTGACAGATATGTTGTAGATGGCGTGTGAACACCGGCTGGGAATCGTTGTGCTTGAATGGAAAGCTCTGTTCACTAGAAATGTTGTCGGTGGATTTTCACGATAAACGGTATTTCGTTGAGTGAGCTGGCGTAGAGAAGACACTTCTTGCGGGAATTCACAAGTGGTGCTCGGCATAGTAAGCCATCAGAAATTAGGCTGTAGTGAAGCTCTTGCAAGAAAAAAAAAACACGTGGAGGGAGCACGCTTCGTGATTGGTAAATGCGGAAGACGTGTAGAACAAATGCTTTTGTGGGAGAGCTGTGATCCATTAGGTGTGGGGCACTTCAGTGGGCCAGGCTGTGATATGCTGTCGTCTTAGCTGGACGTTTTGCCACATAAATGCTATGTGTAGCGAAACCACAGATATGTTGTAGCTAATTGACGATTCGGCCGCGCCAAAAAGCTTTCTTCGTCTTGTTCTTCAAGTGCCTTGATGCAGGCATACCTACAGTAGAATATTAGGCGGGGCTAGTAGCGAAGGGAAGTTTTCCTTCTCTAGTTCTTCGAGCACCTTGATAAAGATATAAAGCGAGGACGTCATACCATGCCTGTAGAAATATTTTTTCCGCTCTCTCCCTTGCTCGCGGAGACTCTTCCGACATTTGGAGTTTTTAGACAGCATCTTATGTTGCTCCTATTATTACTCTGAGAAATTATGCGTTGTATTTTCAGCCTTTCAAGAGGTAAAGAGTAGCGAACTCCTTGTTTCCACACATCATATAAAAAGAAAGGGATAAAAAGGCAGACCTATACGCTAGCCGTTTAAAGCTTAAGAAACAGCGAACCTGGTCAATCTTAGGGGTTTAACGTGACCTTCGCGACTGATGCTAGGCCTTTCCTTGGAGTAAACAAAGTACAGTCGAACCACTGTCTGTCACAAACCATGCAAAAGCGTCCGAACTGAAGCGCCAGAACTGCAAAGCTGCAGCTGTGGCACCTCTGGTATATAGGAGCGCGGTCATTTTGTCGTCCCTACTAGACTCGCGTGGCGGGCAAACTCGATGCGGTGACTGGGCGGACGGCGTCCGTCGGTGGCCGATAAGCAACTAGCTCCGCGGGGGATTCTGTGGGGAACAGCCGAACTTTTACTTGGAGCTTTAAAGGTTTCACTCTTAAAACGATAGCCCAACAGCACCGATTACACATAGGCTACCTACTTTTCCTTTCTATCTATCTTTGACTCACTTCCGTTCTCTTTCAGTAGTGACATTCCCTTCTTCGCCCTATCTCACTGACACATTCCATCGCTCATTCAGCCCACGACAGTAGAAGTAGACCTCTATCTTGTCTGAGTGCACCAACTCTCACTTCGTATCCTAATATTTGGTCTCGGTGTCAGCTACATTCTCTTTTATTCAGCGCAGACAGTCGAAAACACGTTCTGTATAACCTACACGACTTTTCCCTTCTTTCAGACTCCATTTTTCTCTGCTTCCTTTTGGCAAATATTCACTGGAGTGTATACAATTTTATTTCGCCATTTTAACGCACGGAGTGAGAAATTATCCGGGCGTCACGCCTTTTCCTGGCACCAACAAAGCGAGTGAGGGGCGAGAACCGCGTATATTCCCTAGAACGAAATTTTCCTAATTATCCCCATCACGTCTCCGAAAAGAATTCGCGGCATACTTGTAGACTTCAACAATGAATTCAGCACTTTATTGTGTTTATACTTCGCTGCTTACTCCGTAACTCGCAGCCCATTTTCGAAAATTCTTTACTTGTCATAAAACAACAAAAGTAATTTCATCGACTGGTGACGGAAAGTACTCAGATGAAAGAAACAAAACAATAAAACGAAGTGACAAGAACGAGAGAAATATTCAAACGATTAAGAAAAGACCATGCAACAAAGGAAGGAAGGAACACATGGGAGATGGGGGGGGGGGGGGGGGGAGATCGTTTAAATGAAATAAAGTAAGAAATAAAAAACAGTAAATGACCAAGAAAGCGATTCATTTCTCGACGCAAAACAAATCCCCAACGCTGTCGGAGAAATTCCATTAGAGCGGGCGCTTCCCCTGTTTCCCGGTTCTTGTCTCAATCATCGAGAGTGTAGTATATTCCGTGGCATCGGCCCGAGAGAAGAAAACAGTCTTTGGATCGTGCTTCCTTTTTTTACGACCGCAAACTCCGTCAGCGCTCGTCGACGATTTGGTGCCGTCTGCACGAAGCGCTCGAAAGACGTGCCGCCCTTGTTCTGGTGCCACTCGTTCCTCGATACGAAGGACATTTTCCGAGCCTTCCTTCGTCATTTTACACCCTGCCTTCCCCCTCCCCTTTTTTGTATGTGTGTGTGGGTGAAAGACAAAGAAACCGAAATAGATCTCGGAATTTCAAGCTAGGCGCGTGACTGAAGTAGTATGAAGCATACGTTGCCTTTTGCGAAGTGGCAGGCGTGTCTACCGTCTCCGTGATCAGTGATTGTTTTATTATTTTCTGCACTACTCGTTTACGCGAAGGGAAGTAAGAGCAAGCAAGCAGCCGAAGGCGCAAAACACAACCAGGCGTGAGCGCTTTGTTTATTTTGCTGCCTGTATACAATGGAGGTAAAAAGAACACTGCCTGTACGTCGTATAAGTGATGTTAGCATAGACGTCCTTCTACACACGTCATCAGGCCATGAGTAGAAATTTTACTTGTGTTCGCCTCCGTCTATGAGGTCGTTTGTATACTTGTGGTTTCCGGTTTATTGCAGACGTTCTACGGAAACACCTGTCATATTTAGGATTTTCCGACAACAGCTACGAGTTCGGAGCACACAAACAGCTCTCCAGAATGCATTTTCCGCGGCCACCACGTACGCAAAAGGAGGAGCTCTTGCTGCTTGTATCAGTATTATTACAGATACCCCGGGCCATTCAGATACAAAAAAGGAAGAGAATGCAGGGGGTCTTGCTCATTTCCTTCTTTTTTTTTGGATGTGGAGGTGATAGATGATTATGCCTGTCAGAGCAAAATAAATTTACAGCATATCCACACAGTGAATGATGATCAGTGGTGTGACGCGCTGGAGGATTTCATCGCTAAACCGGGAACCATCCGCGAATATCGCTCACTACATCATTAAAGAAGTGACAAGCGCTGCATATGTTATACAAGAAATTTTATTATACGTAAGTGGTGGCTATATACGTCACTTCTGTTCCCCCTTCATGATAACGGTTTTATTGTCGTTGAAGTGTAGATCGGTGGTGGGGCATAGTGGGATGTTCACAAGGACGCGGTAGTAGGCAGTTTGCAAAGGTCTATAGGCGGTCGCGTGCGAACAAGTGAAGGACACAGTGGGACAATCTCTCGTTCTTTCACGCACACCTGGATACGAGTACACGACCATCTCTCAAGGTTATAATTCTCAAGTGTATTTGCTTTATGGCGGTGAAGTGGTGGATTAGTGGTTGGGCATAGCGGGATGTTTGCAAGGACGAAGTAGCAGGCAGATTGCAAAGGTGTATAGGCGGTCACGTGCAAACAAGTGATGGACACAGTGGGACAATGTCTGGTTCTTTAACGCGCACCTTGATACAAGTATACGACTATCTCTCATTTTATATAGGACGTACTTCTCAACAGTATTTGCTTTATGGTCGATTAACTGATGGATCGGTGATGGGGCGTAGTGGGATGTTTGCAAGGACGAAGTAGTGGGCAGTTTGCAAAGGTGCAACTATTGGCGATCACGTACATACATACAAGGAATAGACAGACACACCCCTTTAGAAGCTTCGCCCCTGAAAATTCGGCACATCCCGCGTACCTTGGGAATCGATGTTATGTGAGGCATGTGCATGCAAGTTGAGTGCGTTGTTATGTTTTATTGAGCGAAACGATAGGAAGTTCCGCTAAAGCTGTGTACAAATACACACACAGACATACTTTAAACAGCCGCATATGTTTTTAAGCAGTTGTTTACAGTTACGTAACGATGCCAACATTAACATGAATATTAGTAACACCAGAAGCGGTAAACTGATAAAAAGCACTGCTGTGCGCTGGGATTGTAGCCCTGGACACTGATACATAAATAAACTTAAGCGGATGACCCCTGACTACAATTGATGTCGTCCTGACATGACGGCTGTATTGTGGGAGTACATATGTAATGTTTACGAAATTGGAAAGCTAACACTGCAATCACTATTGGCACTTCATTAATATTAGGGTCTCTGTCTTTCATTTCTGCATCCCTCTCTAATGCGCAGGGTAGCAAACCTGCTGCCTGTACACTGGTTAACCTCCCTGCCGTTCTTTCCTTCGATTTTTCCTTCCTTTTTTCCCTTAGGGCCTATGTGAAAGGTAGTTCCGAGACCTTGTGTCGTGTGTTGTCTGTTGTCGATCCGTTCTTGGCAAGTTGCAGAACCATCGACAAGTGCTGAAACCGAAGATGGTCAGAAGAGACGAGTGAGCTGGTCGACAAGTTGTGGCGACAAGCCAGTGGAGCTGGGATCCGTCGTCAAAAATGGGACGTGTTCCCGGAACAGTCTGGAGCTGTAGTCTCCCCATGGCCCTGGAGGCGAACCTGGAGGGACCTGGCGAACGAGCGCACCTGACATCCGAGCCCCGTGGAAGCAGCTCGTCTTTCCGGTGCATTGTCTGGCGGCGGGGGTGCTGTTATGCCAGCGAGTCCTCGTCAAACGTCCGTGCCTCTGAAAAAGGCAATCTGGGTCAAGGCCAGCCCGCAGTCCGCCTGGCGCGATCAACTCGACGGCGTGAACACGCGCGGCGCCTCCCTGGCCCACGTGCATTGAGTCATCAGCGCACGTGACAGCGAGCCGGCGTCCTCGTGTCTGGTGGTCTGACGCATGGCCGCGGTGACCCCATTGGCGGAATCTGCCCCTGACGACCAGCGGCGCTTCTGATTGGACATTTTGGTTGGACCCGGTGTAAATAAAAGAAGCCCTGCGGCGCGTCGCGATCGGAGGTCCTACGAGAGAGGAGTCCCCATGTCGGAGAGCCGACATGTGTGTGAGTCGGCGGTCTTAGGCGAAAAGTTGACCTATGTATTAGAGAGGAGAGCTCGGCTCTTCGAGTCTCTGTCGGCCCCAGTGCCGAAATTGTAACGCCTCTGTATATATGCTGTACATAAACCTTGTTTAACTCACCGTCGTCTCGTCCGCTCGTCTTATCAGCTCTGCGCAGAAGCAGTCGCGAGCTGATAAACATACGCTACCAAACGGCTGGTGACCTTCCCGGCGGAGTTGGAAGCAGTGGCGCCTTCGGGACCGTGTCGGCGTCGCCGTCTTTCGCAACAGTGGTGGCTTCGGCGGGATCGGTCCGTCGTTCGCAACAGTGGAGGTCAGCGGTGGGATTTCGGAGGTGGCTTCGCAACATGGGACAATGACATTTATTCTTTTCGTTCATCTGCATGTTCAACGCTGCCGATGTCCACTTTTTCTTAACGATGAAGCTTTGAAACTACCCATGTGTGTTCTCGCAGTTCCTGAATAGACAAACTGTCAAACAGCTGTGGCACAAACCTGCCGCCGGGTTATGTGCCATTCTTGTTTAGAAACGGTTTGACGACGTACGCGACACAACTGTGTATGCTAAGGCCACTGGAGCCGTGGACATAAGGCCCCAACCATAGAAGCTCTAAAATCCCAGTTTCCCTTTTCTCTTAGATGAAGTTTCACTCTTTCTATCATGTCCCGACCAGCGAGTCGTATTCGTCAAACCATTTTACGCCCCTCCCCCTCCCCCATGATAACATTGGTATCCCAAGTTGAGAGGGTGAGCATGAGAGCACCACGACGTAAGCGGCTACATAAATAGATCTATCTATCTATCTATCTATCTATCTATCTATCTATCTATCTATCTATCTATCCGCCTACGACTTTCAGATCTCCCGGCCGTTTCAATATAGGTATCAATACCAAAGTTGGTATGGCATAAAATGAGTGCATGAAGAACATATTTGGCTAGTCATAACATGAAATCATGCCATGTATGTCATGAATGTCATGATTTACATTTCATGGTCCTGCAGCTCTTGCGGTGGTTTCGTTCACATGGCATGTTGCAAGACTGGTATTATATAACGTGATTGCGTGGCGAACACAAGCGACAGACCCTAAAATGAAAATCATGACATGGCCACGCTGATGAAGCACTTGCGGCCATTTCACTAGCATGACATATACCGAATTTGATGTTACGTGACGTGAATGGAAGACGAAGGTATGACACTGGTGCAAACATGCTAATCAAGATGCGTGTCATGTAACAACATGACAAGATGCTACACTCATGATGTGCTCGCGTCCGTTTTGCTGGATTGAAATGTACTAAAGCTGGTATTATGCGACGCGAACGGAGGACATAAGTAAATGACACATCCAAACTTGATAATCACGACATGCGTGTTATGTAACAACATGACTACATGCCACACTCATGATGCACTCGCAGCTATTTCGCTTGCTTCACATATGCCAAATTGGTATTACAGCAGGTCAATGGCCCCGCCGTGGTGGGCTAGTGGCTAAGGTACTCAGCTGCTGACCCGCAGGTCGCGGGCTCGAATCCCGGCTGCAGCGGCTGCATTTCCGATGGAGGCGGAAATGTTGTAGGCCCGTGTGCTCAGATTTGGGCGCACGTTAAAGAACCCCAAGTGGTCGAAATTTCCGGAGCCCTCCACTACGGCGTCTGAGCGACCGCCTGTAGACTGTGTGTGCTCCCCCGAGTGTGCTGTGATTGTGTGTACCTTCTTATCTCTCTACAACCTCTTTTCTCCCCTTCATTCCTTCCCTAGTGCAGGGTAGCAAAGCGGATGCGCGTCTGGTTAACCTCCCTGCCTTTCCTTGCATCTTTATCTCTCTCCCTCTCTTTCTCTATGCTCGCTAGCAGACGCTGTATGTGGCCCCGCCGCGGTGTTCTAATGGCTAAGGTACTCGGCTGCTGACCCGCAGGTCACGGGCTCGAATCCCAGCTGCGGCGGCTGCATTTCCGATGGAGGCGGAAATGTTGTAGTCCCGTGTGCTCAGATTTGGGGGCCCGTTAAAGAACCCCGGGTGGTCAAAATTTCAGGAGCCCTCCACTTCGGCGTCTTTCATAATCATATGGTGGTTTTGAGACGTTAAACCCCACATATAAATCAACGCTGCCTGTGTCTGATTTAGAGGCCAGAGGAGGGAGGGCGTTGGAGAGGAGGGGGAGGGGCGCGCATGCGCATTGGGATGTAAACACCGTTGGGAGGGGGCCTAGAGGATAGAAAGGGGCAAGGGAGCTTTAAGTAGCAGACACTGCCTGCATCAGCGTTGTGAGGCGAGAAAGGAGAGGGGATTGGAGAGATCGGAAGGGGGCGTGTATGCGCAGTAAGCGGGATCACGCCGCACACCACGTGGAGCTCGACCCTAAGGCGCTTCGCATGAAAACACAATCATTGGGCAATAGTAGTAGTAAACAACTTTATTACGCAGCTGACGATTTTCTTGGTGGGGGGCTGTCAGGTCATGCCACGCCGCTACCTCGTCAGTGCGTTTGATGGCTAAGAGCTGGGCGTCCAGTCTTGTAATCGTGGGGATTCTCGCCCAGGTCTCACTTGAAGGTGACTGTCCTAGGAGGTCTGGTGGGAGAGGGTCCTTGGTGCATCTTGCAAAAGGTGCACGTAGATGTGAATAAGGCTGGGTATATGTGTCTATAGATGTATGGGAAAGCGAATGAGTTGGTTTGAAGCCACCGCCAAGTGTTTTTTTTTTTTTTTCAAATAGAGCACGCAAAGCCTTTCTGTTTTCGTTGCGCATGTGTCATACGCTCACTTTTCGCGGGCTTCTACTGAGTGACAAACGCTAACGCCGTGCCCGACCCGCCCGCTAACTTATCGTACGCTATCACAAAACTCCCTACCTTGCCATTTAAACAACCACCGTGGTAGCTCCACGAGGCTCCGAAATCAATCCTGGTCACTGCAGCCGCATTCCAATGACAGCGCAATTCCCTGCGGCATACGCTTCGATCGGTCGTGGCCCTTTGGCTCAATTCAGCAGGTAACCTAGAAGGTCGTTTCGTTTAATCTGGATAACGTGGCCTGCGTATAGAGAAAACACCTGTTGGCTTATGCGCATGCAGACGCGTTCGTGATGGGATTCGCAGAGGCACCGATCTCGTACGTAGCGTTGCTCTGTTGCACAAATCTATACTTGTCCTCTGTCGGTGAATCCGTTTGTGTGCGTGTGACCGGAAAGCAATTAGGGTATCTGGCGCGGCTGCAGTGTGCAGACGACGGTGCCCTGCGCACTACTCGGTGCTCGACCTCTGCTTCGCCCGATCTTGGTGGTATATACGCCTGGCGCGTGATGTGACAGAGCACCGCCGTGCCTCCACTTGGTGAACCAGATGCATATCAACAACTATACAGGCGCGACTACAAACAACTGCTACACACACTAGAGTGCGGTAGTCAAGCTGCTCGTTATTACACTCAATTAAGCACGTCGTTTCACTCGGTTCAGAGAGACTGTGTGTGCGTGTGTGTGTGTGTGTGTGTGTGTGTGTGTGTGTGTGTGTGTGTGTGTGTGTGTGGTGTGTGTGTGTGTGTGTGTGTTCGTTCAAGATCACCCTTCCTTCCTTCGCTGTCCGGAAAGTCAAAGACAGTGTCGTGGCGATATGCTCGTGTTGAACCACTGAGCGACGTGGTTGCTGTGCATCTTATGAAATCGTCGTTCGTTAATGCAGATACCACACTTCCTTTTCCTTTGCTGGAATAATTCCAGAAACTGTGCATCGTACAACGATTACAAGAACGCGTGTTGCAATTTGATGAGTTGTTTGAAAAACAAAGAGCGAGGAAAGATGAATGCAGAAAGGGGCATTTAAAGTTTAGGCATGTGCAAGATTAGTTTTCTCGCAATGCTGAAAAGTTTCTTTGTCCATCTCTTATCGCTGCGACTGTTTTGAAAAGATCCGCGTCGAGAAACGTTTAACAAGTCCATTTTGCGCACAAGAGACAATAAATAATAGCTAAGCATGGCGGGGTAGCCGTGTGTCGTGGGAGATCCTGTAAAATTGCAGCGAAGTAATGTGCACTCTTTTGTAAGTATAGGTTTTTGTCTCAAGAAGCGTCATTAGTTGTTACAATTGCGGGCACGCGTGCCTGAAATTGTAACAACTAATGCTTTTTAGAGCAGGCAAACAGGCATACATGTTGCATACTCGTTTGTATTTTCTATAAAGGTCGTGACCGCTACTCTAGGCTTTTATATCGATTACCGCCTACCTGAAGGGCTTAGTGGACGTTAATTTTCTTTTTCTTCGAGTGACTGTAATTTCTGTTCAAATACTATAGAGCTCATATAATAAGGTGAAATTATAAAGATCAAAAGAAAAGAAAATTGGCCCCGTATCTGCATGTTAATCTGCAAATCCCGTCGAAACACGATAGTCTTGCGTGTGGAGAGAGTGAACAAAACATGTATTTGATGTTCTGCGCAAGAAAATCGGTCAATAGTATTCTGGAGGCGCTGCGTTAGAGTGCCTCGAGTGTGCAGCGCAGATGAACGAGCACATCAAGTGACGTCACACGTGAGACATGAGCGCCATCTGGCAGTTTCCTTGGAAAACGAAGCGCGTGGCCCTGAGACGGGTGTGCCTGCCCGTCTCAGAGGTGATAAGGTCTAGAACGGAAGGCAACGGGTAGGTGCCACCACCGTCTCGTCTTAGCAAAGCGTTGGAAACACTCGACTTTTCGTGCAAGCGTTGCATGGCCAGCGCAGCGTGATAAGCGCTATGGCCCTTGAAATTTCTTATGTATGCCTTTTCTAGTAAAAGACGCACATGCAGAATATATACGTGTTGTTATGGTGCCCTACACATGCGCAATAATTGCTTGTCAATTGAAATTTGCACAAGCTTGATCGCTAAGATCGCTGAATCTTGAGCAGCATCGGTGGGCGCTGCAGATGGGGTTGGCCGTTTCAAACACTCGGTGCCATTATGAGTAAACAGACAGACAGACAGACAGACAGACAGACAGACAGACAGACAGACAGACGGATGGACGGACGGACGGACGGATGGACGGAAAGAGACAGACCAAAATTTTTGCGTTGAAGATCCTCAAGAAAGACTACCGTCTTTAAGAAACATCCCGTAAATTTGTCTTGTGTGAAAGGGACGTTTCGCAATATTACAGATTCTTCTTGAACATCGGGCGTGGTTTTGGCATCTGAGACAATGTGACGTCAGTGGTACTGGCTTATTACATAACTCTATACGGCAGCAGGATGCGACGTCACCACAACTTGTGCCGAAGCTCTGTAAGCACAGCCTTCGTCCTCGCGAAAAGCGAAGTGACGACACTGTCAAAATTTGGGCTTGTTGGTACATTGTGACGACTGAAAATAGCGCTAAGAAACGGGGACACAAGACGAGGGAATGCGAAAAACGGCCAGGGGAGTTGGTTGGCCATACATTGTAAATCCTGCGGCTGCGCGCCGATATTCAATGCATGCACAGTTATCAAGAGAATGTTTGACAAGCTTACTAGAGAGATTATTGAGGCTGAGGCTATCGCTTCACTGGGGTCTAAGTGCGTCAGCACTCCCTCTTTTACGCTCAGTGATAAAGAATTGTATTTTCTAAGAAATTAATTTTTTTTGTGCGCATCATTCATGTCATGGGATGTTATTTTTTTGGTGATACAGGCGAGCGTGCGGTGGTAACAAACATTATGTTGGAAGTTAGCGCCTGTGCCGTGTGTCCTCGTCTTGTGTCCCCGTTTCTTAGTGCTATTTTCAGTCAGGCGAAGTGACGAGCCGCGTCTATGCTACCTGCACTTCGTACAGTCAGCCAGGAAGACAAACAGCGTGACGTCCGTCTTCCAGCACCCGCTGGCTTGCTTGGCGCCAGTCATCGCTGCAGCGGGGTGCGAACATAGTGAAGCCTTAGAAAAGCTGAGCAGCGTTGGCGAAATCTGCAAGTTGCACTCGCGGGCATTGGCGGGCATGCACTTCGCAGAACCTTCAGTTTGGACACACATTGGGCCACGATTTATGCAATGTGCCGTTGTCTAGCGCTCACGTGTACCCCAACTCGCACAGGTGCTTCAATGCCACGCGCGCGGCCCAGTGCGGAGCTTTCTGGCGTTTAAGATGTAGGATGAGCGCTGGTACAAGACTACAGGTCCAAGCGTGTCCGATTTGCGGATGAGCGCCCTGCAGTATTATTAGTGCTGCATGGTAATAGTGAGTGCGTATAGGGTGTGACGGCGTCTAGAAGAGTTCTGCCAGCGCGGCCACACGCATTGTGTGCGCACCACTGTTTGGAACTCGCCTACGAGAGAAGTGATCGACCCCGGCTGGGCTTGGCCTTGATGCATTCGCTGAGGAAGGCGCCAATCATCGCCCAGTCGAGTTTACTTATCGGCAGAGAGCGCTGACAGGCTCACCTGTACGAACAACAAGCGGCAAATTAAAGAGCTGTGAGGCGCGTTGAACAGGTTTGTTTGAACGAACCAAGGCGTCACTCTTACGGCGGTAAGTCACGGCGGTAAGTCACGGCGGTAAGTCACGGCGGTAAGTCACGGCGGTAAGTCACGGCGGTAAGCCCCGGCAGTAAGCCATGGCGGTGGCTACTACAAACGCTGTTCTATTCTCGTACCTGGTCGACGCCGATGCCGTATGGTGCGTGCACCTAGTTCTGGTTGCACCTAGTTCACCGTGCACCTAGTTCTGGTTGATGAGCATCAGCGGCGCGTGACAGCGCCGCTGATGCTCATCGCGCTAAGCGCGCGTGCCGGGAGTCTGCGGGGTTCATCTCCTGTCAGCGTGCTTGGGTTTTCTACGTATAGTGACTTAGCTATAGTAGGTGGTGCTCTCTGTGTGGCTGTGTGGCTTTTTCGCTGTTGATAGGTGCATGGCGGCATTGATCTCGTATAACCTCCGCTCTGCTGATATGCCCGTGTGCTCAGATTTGGGTGCTCGTTAAAGAACCCCAGGTAGTTGGAATTCCCGGAGCCCTCCACTACGGCGTCTCTCATAAGCATATAGTTGTTTTGGGACGTCAAACGCTACTTATCAATCAACCACTCTGCTGATCTTTGTTGAATTCGGCGTTTCTGTATTGAAAGGTGCAATCAAATATGAAGGGGTTAGCCGGGTTTCCTGTAAGGCTTGCTGCTTCAGATGAAGATGACTAGGCTGATAAGATTCTTACTGCCCGCTCTCATTAGAGTGAACGCGACACTTATATATGTCCTTGACTTACATACGTCAGCTAGTGAACCTCCGATCGCTCTCCTTCCGAGTAGTTATTGAATGAAATACGTTGACTGCTGCTTTTAATGAGGACAAAAGCCCGCGTGTACAATGAAGAGCGTCGAAGCCTAGAAACTCGTGGCATACGTGTGGCCCTTTCATTTAGCACGTTCGGATGGCGATTTGCGGTTAATGTGGAATACGCCGAGGACCTTACGAAGTTGTCTCACGTTTCACCTACTATCGGTCTTCCGCCACCTTTGATGCATTTGAATAAAAAAAAAAAAAGAAAGTCCAGTGCGTTGCTTGAGAGCTGTACACTGAGATGAGTTCGGCGGCAAAAACACACGAGAATGCACACTCCACAATAGATGAAGACAATATGTCACCAATCAAACAACGTACTACACAGTACAATCAGCCACACTCTAAACAACGGACACAGACAACAATACGCACCACAATGTAGTCACATGCATTGAACAACCAAGACACTTAAAGACTAAAGAGTAATCAAATGGTGGTTTTGGGACGTTAAACTCCACAAATCAATCAAATGAATTAAAGACTAAAGAGACAGAAAACCTATTCAGTCCAAAGTTCTTGGAACAAAAGTCGGGATGATACTCTTCCGAGAATCACTCACTCAAAGTCCAGCGTTGTTGTCGTTCCGCAGCCCTCGAAGTTTCTCTTCCAGGAAACCTCGCCGAAGTTTCTCTTTTAGGAAACCTCACGTCTTCAATAGGCCACTCTCCAAGCTTCAGACTTCTTCGCCCGAAACACGTCGGCTTCACACACGCAGCTGTTGCCACGCGTCTTCGCTCGATAGCGGTAGTACACACGCTCTTGCCTGTAGCTCGACTTCACCCCTCGTGAAATCACTCTTCATCTCCTTGCTTTTGTCGCTACGGGCAAAACCTTCGCCGACTACACGAGGAGTCCCCTACGTCCTCTGCGATAACTTCCTTCTTCTCCGGATCTCGTTCTTCCTCCCGCTGCTCGGTTAAATACCTTCCGCACGACATTCCGAAGTCTCGCATTTCGTCCGGCGCGATACTTAGCGAACGCTGGGAGGGGGCGAGACGGTTGAATTGTCCCTCCGCGATGGATGCTCACCCGCGTGACCACGCTCTTTCGTTCTGGAAATTTCGCGGGCTTGCTCGGCCGCCGATGTGGGGTTAAGAGTTTCGTCGCGATGCCCACGCTTCCGAGGGAGAGCGCGCGCCGGGGATCCCTTTTATGATGTTTGTTTTCCCTTTTTTCTTACCTCGCGGGTCCACTCCCGGCGTTTCGTTGCGACAATTTGGTGCGCGCTCATTTTTTAGCGATCGTTCGGTGACTCCCACTGAAAGTAAAATTAATCGAGTGCTTTTAACAGGAATATTGACAAAATTGGAAACTGGTATTAAAGAAGGTTACACTTCATCTAATCAACTATTTATTCGTTTTAATAAAATCTTGAATTAGAATGTATAATTGTTCAGACACGTGTTAAATCACCATGATTCATGCTTAACTAAAGCGCACATCTCATTACACTCAAGGGCGAACCGAAAAGAATAGTTTTCCTCCAGCCTTCCCGGAAGACTGTTTTTTCCCGAAAGATAATGCACGAAGACGCATTGAGCGTATACTTTCGGGTGGTCGTACACACAAAAGAATAAGTTAAAAAAACAGCAGTACCCCCCCCCCCCCCTGCTACAGTTCGATACTGTATCAACTTTTCAACAATGCAAGCAGTCAGTTCTACTTTCATCTCCAGACAATCATGATGACTACAAAAAATGTTTCCTTCAAACTTCTATACGAGCTTCTTCCGATCTCGCAGGAGAGAAAGTAGCAGACCCGACAGCCATACAACGCATCACAGTGATTGTTATTCCAACAACGAGCGTACAGCATAGAATTACGTGGAATAAATCTAAACGCTGGTTTCATTCGAAGTAACGATTTCCTTTATATTGTTCTGAATAAATGTGAACTCCTTGTATTTCGTGTGCGGGGTGTTTGTACATCGTAACGGCCCTGGCTCTTGAACTAGGCAGTTGTAGTCTTAGCGCAGCTCCGTCGCTCAGCCGCCCACATTTCTTGAAAATTCTGTTGTTGCTGCCTTTATTTGCTCAATGAAAGGGCGTTAAACGTGACCACGCACTATACGAGACGAAACGCTTTCTCCGTAGTGCGACAAAGGCTGACCAACCTCACGTATATCGTGCAAAAAATATTACCAAGAAAACTTGCTACTCGGCTAGCTGATACATAATTCGTGGACAAAGAAGGCAAGACAAGGAAACGAATATTTGAGTGAGAAGATCAGTATCGATTTTCAGGAAATTTATTTATTTATTAAGGAAAAAGAACTTGTGAAACACATGGTCATTTGGTCACTTGTACCGATATTTTGAACACGCACGGTCCAGAAGTTAGTTTTACATATAATAATAATAATAATAATAATAATAATAATAATAATAATAATAATATAATAATAATAATAATAATAATAATAATAATAATAATCTGCTTGACTGCAGCCACGTTATTCTCGCAAACTTCTTAGCCTCATTTGCCCACCTAACCCTCAGTCCTCCCCTTAATTCAGCCTGTTACTCTTAATGACCATTGGTTATCGTGCCTTGGAACTACATGTTCTGTTGATGTCTATTTGTTCTTCCTCAACATACGTTTCCACTTTCACGCATGTTATTTTTTCCAATAAATAGGTTGAAAGCTTGCACTTTGTCCTGTACTTCATATTCGTGTTTTCTAGCCAAGCCTTATTATCTCAGAATAATAGTACCAATGGTGCACTTCTCTAACGTGCGTTATTGCCTTGCACGCACTTGACGCTCACTCCTTGAGGCTTCTTGTATTGGGCAAAACAACAGAGCTGACGATGGTTTCGTTGAAGAATAAAGATTAAGTCCACTTTTTAGAATAATGTGCACATGTCTCAAGCATATTACCGATACACTTGCTTTGCGGATTTTGGTCGTTTAATCCATGGGCGTGTCCAGGGTTGTCCACAAGGGGGCAAGGGGGAAAATTTTACCGGAGCGATTCCCTCGCCCGCCCCCATCTTCCCGACCCGTTCCCATGCATGCCCTTACAATCGGGAAGCAGTGAGATGACGAAGTATTGTGTGCAAAAAAAAAAATTGCCCGCAGCTTCCCTCGGGGGAACACTGAGGAGGATGCGGAGCGTAACTCACGCTAGCCGAGGGAACTCGACCGGCAATCAACGACTGCTTGCACGTAGCACACACGACGTAGTCGGCATAGTCGGTGCCCTTTCCAAACGTATCGCAAAGAACCGACAACGCTTTGGAGTTGTTCTGAATGTTGCCGATCCGAGTTAAGTTGTTATCGAACCAAAGACGATCACACACCTTGCAGATGTGGCCGAAGCTTCGGTCGAGGAAGTCGCGCTTGAAGCGAGCGTTGGGCGTGGCATACTGCTTGGCACGCCACGCCGCTACCTCGGCGCGCTTGCGCTCGCGGGCAGCATCGGGAATCGGCATCTCGTCGCCGACGCTTGCACTCGGCTTCCCGTTTTCGAAAGTCCGGGTCCTCTTGTCGACGCTTACGTTTCAAAGCGGCCGAATCCGGTGCTGCTGCTCGACGCTGACGTCTCTCAGCGGCTTCACGTTCTCTAAGTTGAGAATCTTCCGCTCGACGCCGACGTTTACGTTCGGCGTCGCGAGCTCTTCTCCGCGCTGCCTTGTCTTCGGACGACGATTTGGTTGCGGTTCCGCCATCACTTTGGCCGGCGCTGGTCGAAGGGACGTCGATCATTGCGACCTCGGACGTCGTCGCGCCGTACAAACCAACCGACGAGCGGCAACTGAGCGAGTGAGCACCGACTTTGAGTATATATACAGCGCGACGGCGCATGCACTGTCAGCTGTCGAATGTTCGAGAAGGGGGAGAAGCGCAACGGCGCATGCGCGCGCGTCAGCTGCCGATGTTCTCGAAGCGCGACGGCGCATGCGCGCGCGTCAGCTGCCGATGTTCTCGAAGCGTGACGGCACATGCGCGCTACATTATACAGCTAGCGAATGTTCGTGAAGAGGAGAAGCGCACGTGGTGTGTAGAGGAGGAAGGGTGCACAGATGGTGGAGGAGTGAAGCGCGCGCGGTGTGTAGAGGAGGAAGGGATGCACAGATGGTGGAAGAAGGAGGAGGAAGCTTGCGGACGGCGCCGCACTACAAGCCTCGAGTATTAGATGCTCCGCATCTAAAAAAGCAGTACTCCCCCCCCCCCCTCCCCACCCTTGTGCGCACGCCTAGAGTTGGATTCATCGTTCACCGCGGGATTTTCTGCGCGGATCACATCTATTCTAGTGCATCTGGTACATTATTTTACCCTGACTAATTCAAACTATCGAAACCAAAAAAGCACCGAAACATAAAAAAATAACGTATGGTGACGTGTGGACGCCTGGAGGAAGTGGCTGGTGAAGGAAGATACTTTTCCTGTAAACCACCTAATTACTTACGTGATGTCGAGTTAAGGTCTCGGTGCTCGAGGCTTGTAGGGTGATACAGGAGTTGCACGGACGCCTCCTTACAAACCGTGCACTATACTTCAAAGGAACGTCACCTAAACTGTGTCTCACTTATTTAATTTTAGGAGCAGTGTAAACTACAGGGCGCGCGATCTCGCATACTCTAGTGTGGATGTCTGAAAGAATCTAGGCATCTATCAGAACTGGGTGCTGCGTCTTTCTCGAGCATAATTTCTGCGAGTTTATCGAGTGGGCAAACGTGTCTGCATGTACGATGCTGCCTGGTGTAAATCTAGCATCTCCACAATAAGAGTCTTTTTGTGGCGAAGCCCACTTGAAACCCATCTTTTCACTTTATAAGTTGTTGCCAGTGTTAGTTAAGAGACGGTGTTCCGAGGATGCACCACACATCAATTAAAATGTTTTATTTTAAAAAAACGAACTCCTGGTGAAACAGCACTTATGCTCATTCAACTCTGTGAGAACATTCACAACCAGCATGACGCTTGTCTTGCGTTCGCTCGTATTGGATGCCATGCTAGGCGACGCATGCTTGGTTTGCACCATATTTAGTAAATAAATAGGTCGTATTTAATACACGAAAGGTGTAACAGACACATGAGCTGATCGTACTTTGTCATATATTGATTGATCGATTATTTTACTCTACTGAACCTTCTATTACTGAACTGTGTTTGCCTTTTTTACATTGCGTTTGCGTTATGTTTGCTTGCTATTGCAATTTTCTTTTTTTCATGCTTGTTCCTTTTTTATTCGGTTTTCTGCATTCGTTGTACTCTGTAAGGTATTCCCTCCCCCCTCCCCTATGTCCTATGTAATGCCCGTTCTTGGGGGCTTAGGTCAAATAATTGAAATGTGTAATGCAGGGGTGAGGCAAATGATGTGCCTTGCTTTCCATCTACAAGATTCCCACCTTCACTCGAGTTGAATAAAAGTTTTTTCACAGATAGTTAAAATTGGGTGACACCAACAGGGAAGTCGAAAGTCTTGTACACTAAGGAAATACTGTTTCACTTCAACAAGACTCGAAGCGTCGCGAGAAAGGAGTTACGGATTACTGGCTGAAACAAACACCGCTAAAGGAATCCAGGATCGCCTGAGGTGTAAAAGAAAAAGGCTGCCGTTTTAAAATAATGAAATTTCCATCAGAGCAAGAACTTGTGAATTTCGACGCAGACGGGCTTGGTTGATACCGAACACCTCGCCGCACAAGCGCCGCCAGCACATCAAACATCGGCCGTGAAACTGTTTCTCAAAATGATAAAAAAGCAAGCAAACGTAAAGCGCTAACAGACAGCGAGCAAACAGCCGAAACCAACCAACTCACGCACAGGCTTGCACGCGACATTTTAGTGCCATGGCATCAATACAGGGAGCCAGGTAGAGGAGGTGTTCAGCATCTGGCGGTTGTAAACACGCGCCAATCGACGTCGGCCGCAATCTACACCTCGAAAACAGGCGCATAGACACGCAAGCGTGCTCCCTCTGGCGTGACACTTGCCAGCACAGCGACGGCGACGAGAAGCTTACCCCTTTACCGCGTTTCCTTTTATCTCTCATGCCATGGCTCATTCCTTTATTCGACGCGGGCTCTCAACCATCGCCGGTAGCGTGTAGTTAAAATGTTACTGGGGGAGACAGACAGACAGACAGACGGACGGACCGACGGACGGACGGACGGACGGAGAGACGGACGGAGAGACGGACGGAGAGACGGACGGACGGACGGACGGACGGACGGAGAGACGGACGGAGAGACAGACAGACAGACGGACCGACGGAGAGACGGATGGACGGACGGACGGACGGACGGACAGACTTCGTTTCATTCCCACTGCAGCGCAACCTGGGTCTGATCGTACCTGAATTTTTACAGGTGAGAGATCACCAGTGCATTCGGATGTGTGAGTACACTCAATTTAATAGGTTGCATTTTTTTCTGCGCTCTTCTGTTGTCATCTGTAACCTCAATACTCTAACTATTGCATTGGGCAATCACAGACAGGCGTATATACCTGTTGGTTTAAAAAGGTTCGGCAGTGCTATTCCGGAACAAAGCACACGTAACGGTTGAAGCCAAGCAAGATTCGAGCAATTGTTCTTGATTGAACTTGGTCGTTTCTCCGGTCAGATTAAACCGCACACAGTGTTAGCGTGTTAAATCATTAAAACAGCTGGGAACAGGGTCTGCATTGGTGAGTACACGGAGAGCTCTTAGCTGCTATTCTGAACATTGTAAAATGAATTTTCCATGTTGCAGAATCAAGTTACGCCAATTTCCAAGCTCTGATTGGCCGAGAAAACTGCTGTGGCCTCTGCAAAAGATTTGAAATTCACGCATTTCAGAACGTGGCAATGTGCGCAATTCTGACGATGTCCACATTTCTCCACGTTCTCTATCTCTCGCAGTTGCAAATAACCGGTCTTGTCAGGTTAGACGAGCAACATTTCCTCTTTTTCTTTTTTCTGCGCTTGTCTCCTCCTTCTTCGCAAAACCTAATTTTAAAATGCGAACGATAAAAAGAAGCGCGTAAGAGTGAGCGAGCGAATGAAATAAGTTTTAAGACCATACGCACCGCACTCTTTCTATCGCTTGCAGATTGGGCACAAATCTCCGTATATCGCACGTTTCGACTACATGTCGGCGCCTGGTACGATTCCCGAACCAAACAGTGTTACAGCGCACGAAACGCGGCTCTGGGGTGGCTATAAAACCGGGGTCTCCCGACGGAACGATATTTGAGAAGCACGGTAAAAGGGTGAGTGGAAGAGAGAGAGAGAGCTGGTCGCCACTGAATAGCGAAGCGGTACGTGTGTGTATGAGAGAGAGATTGCCCGGCCAGCGGGTTGATTCAGTTTTCGGTTTGTTCGCGTCAATGGCCTGACGCGGCCATTGCTTGCTTTTGTCCTCCGCTCACTGCGCGTTTTCTTTTGCTGCAGCTCTTGAGCCTAGAGCGTCGAGATCGCCCGCCGAGCGCGTATGTCTTTTCGAGCTCTCGGCCATTTTCGGTTATCGGACGTCCATTCTATTCTCTTGCTATTGTTACATCATTGTTTCTCTCTTGCGCGTATTTACCTAGGCGTTCTCGACCATTACATTTAACGCTTATTTCTTCTTTCGTTTTCGTTGTCTTGTGCGATGCCGCTTGAAGAACATTGAAAAGCGTTAGTTTCTAATATCTATCTATCTATCTATCTATCTATCTATCTATCTATCTATCTATCTATCTATCTATCTATCTATCTATCTATCTATCTATCTATCTATCTATCTATCTATCTATCTATCTATCTATCTATCTATCTATCTATCTATCTATCTATCTATCTATCTATCTATCTATCTAGCTGTCTTCTGTCTGTCTGTCTGTCTGTCTGTCTGTCTGTCTATTTATCTGTCTATTTGTCTATTTGTCTATTTGTCTATTTGTCTATTTGTCTATTTGTCTATTTGTCTATTTGTCTATTTGTCTATTTATGTATTTATTTATCTATTTATCTATCTATTTATCTATTTATCTGTCTATTATTCATTTCATTCCCACTGCAGCGCAACTTGGGTCTGATCGGACCTGAATTTTTACATGTGCACAGCGAATTTTACATGTGCATATCTGTCTATCTATTTATCTATCTATCTGTCTATCTATTTCCCTATTTCCCCTAGTGATATTTAACTACGCGCTACCGGCGATGGTTGAGAGCCCGCGTCGAATACAGGAATGCGCCATGGCGTGAGTGAGAAAAGGAAACGCGGTAAAGGGGTAAGCTTCTCGTCGCCGTCGCTGTGCTGGCAAGTGTCACGCCAGAGGGAGCACGCTTGCGTGTCTATGCGCTGGTGTCCGAGGTGTAGATTGCGGCCGACGTCGATTGGCGCGTGTTTAAAAACCGGTTGTGATGTTCAGTTATAGCCTGTCCTTGCATTAAAACGATGTCTGCGACTTGCTTCTGGTCTACTAAGCTACGTGAAATGACATTCGCAATTGACGGCAGGGTCTATCGGCAGGCTGCTATAATACAAAAAAAGTTACACATCGCGCATTCAATATACATACCATTGTCCATCTTGTTGAAAGTATACTGCGACGTAATAAAACAGCATCTGAAAAAAATCCATATATCAAACCAAGAATAGTTCAAAGCCACTGACAACTTGCAGTCGGCAATATTTGCAACCATGACCGCATCCATGAGTTACCATCCTTGGTGTACCCAAGTGTAGGGGGTGATCATGAGAAACTAACGTAGGCTTCTAGCGATAGTAGATAGATGATAATAGATTAGATAGATAGTATAGATAGATAGATAGATAGATATAGATAGATATAGAGATAGATAGATAGATAGATAGATAGATAGATAGATAGATAGATAGATAGATAGATAGATAGATAGATAGATAGATAGATAGATACCGCAAGTGCTTGCTGTAACTTCTTTCTTTTAATAATACGAAATTCCATGGAAAAGTACGGTATGTAAGGAACGTTTTGCTTTGCATACTGAGCACGTGAAGGCTCGATTCGCATCGCTGAAATGCAATACGCCATAAACAACACTCCTGGCACTCTCAAAGGCAAGAAGGCCATGGCAGGATGCCGAAGGAACGCTGTCCTCTCTGTGCTCGGGTCTAAGTGGATTAGGCACCTCGGTTGTTAGCGGCCCTCGCTTTTCTTGCCGTACATCCCCTAATCTTGATCCCCAAGAGCTTCCCAGGTCCACGGACGAATGAGGATCGAAATGGTAAGGAGGTTCAGGGCGAAGAAGTGCGGCCTCGCGAGTAATTATTGATCGCGGATAATCCTAAAAGACTTATCACGTTGTTTGACTGGGATTCCCACCAGAGTCCCACAACATCGACAAACCTCGCTTCTACGTGACCTGCACGCATGCTAATTCACATGACTTCTCTATGTGAACTCGGGAGGCGCCTAAGATAGATTAGTGCAAGCATTATTCGGTATGTAATCCTCGGACACCATCACGTGTGTTTTAGTACTATAATTAGGATAGTACGAAGACAAATCAGTTCTGCAGGACCTTTGAAGGTGAAGGGAAGGTTATCAAAGGGAAAAATCATCCACAAAGCTACAGAGAAATATATTCAGATTTGTTGTAGATTGGTGCTATACAACCGAGTTATCAGTATTCCTTCTTTGGCGCACCAGCTACCTGGCTTTGTTGTCCATCCTGTGGTACAGCAGCGGTTACTTGATTAGCTGCTCACCCAAAGGTCGCCGGTTCAATACTGGTTGGTCTCTGAGGTTGCATGTCGATGTGGGCGAAATACAGGAGGCGCGTGTGCCGTGCTACATCAGCGCACGTTAAAGAACGCCAGATGGGCGAAAGTCTAAGAGGACTCTCATACAATGCTTCATAATCATTTCATGGTTTTGGTACAGTAAAGCCCAGATATTACATTCACCTCGTTCTGTTCCTAAGTTAAACAGACGAGTGAGATGATGTTTGCTAATGATATGGAAGCCTGCAGACTAACATGCTTGAAAACGTTCTCACTATCTATCTCTGCCATCATCTCACGTGGTTCTACGCCTTGGTATACAAGCGCTTTCTTTGATCCAGAGGCGTGCCATTCCCATTTTCCCTAGGGGTGTGAAGTTGTTGAAAGCTGAACAGGCTGTGTACCGAGGGAAGACACACAACATATATTCATCATTGTTATGATGCAAACCTGAAAAGGGAGGGGCCATTCTGCGAGCGGCGTACCCCCTCCCTCTACTTCCACACGCCTAACACACGAAGGCGCAGCTGCTCTGATCGATCACCGCTTAAGTCCCAACGCGGAGTGCATAACCTAACCAGCCCCCTATCTATCTCAGTAATAACCGCGTTTTTTTAGACGCCCATTGTTATGCTTTATCTCTGTCGCAGTCCTCCTACCTCTTACCTTCGTGCCTTCCTTTTATAGTGCCGTTGCTCTTTGGGCTGTCCTTGTGTTGGAAAAAACTTGATAATTTTTTTTGCAAGGGCAGATTCAATATAATGTCGAAGCAGGAGAGATATTACTAAGAAAAAAATTGTATCACGATCGTTCTTACGCCAGAACTCTCTTGAGTGAAGGCACCGTGATGTGCTCGAATGGCTACGAGGCGGTAGATAGTTTTTTGTAACTCCGGTGAATGTTTAAATTCTATACCTTGCGCTAGACAACCGTATGAATGCAAAAGACACTATTAAGTAGGGGAAAAGTTATGAGGCAGGAACTATTCTCTTTTAATTGTTGTGTCATAATTAAGACGTAAATTGCGCGATAATTAAATTGGACGAAAGTTACCCTTGCCCTCAGTAGGATCGAAACCCACAACTTTTGATTACGTGTCCAATGCTCCACCAATTAAGCTATGGTGGAGGGCACTTCCCCGTCCACTTCGTTTGGTAACAATGTAAGTGTAATCCCTCCATCGAAGCGCACTCCATAATAGCTTAATGGAACGCTCAATTCAAAGGTTGTGGGTTTGAATTCTATCATCGGAAAGAGTGATTTTCTTCACTTTAATTCATTTCAATTCAAGTCATTGTTACGAGCCTATATTTAGAGACAAACAATTGACGTTCCTTATGTTTTTATGCCCTAATTGTTTTTTTAATTCCTTTGGTTGTGTCTAACATAGAAAGCAGCCCTTCGACAATTTTCCCTTGTTTTGTTGATGCCTTGAGTTGTATCGTATATGACACATGACAAGAGAATGAGTTTCAAGTTTGGCTTGACACACTTTCTATATTCTTCAGAATTTTAACTGAATAGTTGATTTGGTCACCGTGATGACAGCATGATGACTGACATTTGTTGAATGCAGCCACTACGACGACGACTACACGTCAACAAAAGAATACTGCGACGATACACGAGACTGCGCTGCCTGAAAACCTCTGCCTGCAACAGCCATCGATGCATAATATTGCAGCGCGCCAGTTCTTCCCACGTCGTTATGGAGAGCGCACCCTCGGGGAGTACATGGGTGATTCAAGCGCAGGGACCGCTTGTGAAGCGCCAAGTGAAACCGGTGAATTGTTTGGATCGCATCGCGGTCACCCAAAGCCGAACAACGGAAAAAGAGAAAGAGAAAGGAAAAAGCCCAACGATGTGAGAGGAGTACATAGCCTCTACTGTTCTTTCTAAATGCGACAGTGAGAGGGAAAAAGAGAAATAGGTAGAAAAGCAAGCGAAAGGTTCCCATAGAGAAGTAAATATGAAACAACAACATTAATATAGTAAGCTAGAACAGGGAAGGGGCGGCAGCCCTCTCGAGCATTGACGGGCCGGCACCACGCGAGCTGGCGTGCCAGCAGCACATTGCGTTTCTCGCTATAAGGCCGGAGACGACGGCCAGTGCGCGCAATGCGGCCGGGCATTGCTGCCGCGCTGGTCAGGTGTTGCACACGGATCTGCGCTAGCGAGCGCGCGTAACCAGCTGTATACCATGGACGGCGTACAGAGTCGGTCTTGTGCACGGAAAACTAAGTGTGACTACGCGTAACGTAATTCCACTCTGTTATCGCAGTGTACAGACGACAACGGCATGGATGGATGGATGGATGGATGGATGGATGGATGGATGGATGGATGGATGGATGGATGGATGGATGGATGGATGGATGGATGGATGGACGGACAGATGAACGGATGGACGAATGAACGGATGAACGGACGGACGGATGAACGGACGGACGGATGAACGGACGGACGGATTGACGGACGGATGGATGGGCGGGTGGACGTATGGATGGACGGATGGCGGGCGGGTGGACGGGCGGGTGGATGGATGGATGGACGGATGGATGGATGGACGGATGGACGGATGGATGGACAGATGGATGGACGGACGGATGGACGGGCAGACGGATTGACGGACGGACGGATGAATGAATGGACGGATGGATGGACGGATGAATGGATGAATGGATGGACTTGCTACTCTGCGCCGACAGAGAGAAATAAAGTAGTTAACAGAAGGGAAGCTAGGCGAAGAAATACATTTCATGAACACATACGTCCTGCCTCAGTCGAGTGTTTTGTTACAAGAATAGTCTTTGAAAGCTCTTATGAGTCCTAATTCTTTAGTCATACAGCAGCTTTCTAAACATGCACACTCGCAAGTATAAACAGAGTCTCGCTATATAAAGCATTGCAGTTGCCCTTTCGCCGTGACAGGACAAGTTCACGCTACTTAATTCCTTGACGTTAACCATCCAGCCCACGCCGTCAACACTTCGCGATAAAGATAGTTTAATTCCTAATGGAGTTTGTTCAATAACATTGTCACAAAATGCACGTACGTAGCTGAGGCGTCACATCAGCACTGCGAGTGGTGCAGCAGTCATGAATGACGCATCGAAATAGATGTCGCTTTATGTACCATCGATAAACCACGCCATATATACTTTGAACTATGCACTCATACAGGAACCTGCAGGAATGTTCTACAGATTTGGTTTGACAGTGCGCACCATGGCTAGTCGTGGGACATGGTGAATCACACCAGACCACTCCTCCACGGTGGCGTGATTCGGAAAACTTTCTGTTGCTAACTGCTTGTTTGCCGTTGGCCCGTGGTACAAGCAATTATGTGTTCCCGTTATCATGATTTAGTAGCATGTGCTCAGAACAAATCTACTGTACGACTCATGTTTTATCTTTTCTTGTTTCTTCTTTCTTTCCATTAAATACCAGAGCTGTTCTAAGGCCCGAGGTAAGAAAGAGAAAAAGGCTTCCCTATAAAATTAATTAATAATTATTTAAACGAACATGTGTTGACGCTTATTATCGTAATCTTCGAAATGAGACAGCAATGTGCTAACCTGACATACACGTATGCTCTTACAGCTTCGCTGTCCAGTGTCTAGTGGTTTTCGCGTCACGAAACGTAGCACACGCGCGCACGCGCACGTGTGCACGCACGCGCACACGCACGCACGCATGGGCACGCACACGCACGCACGCACGCCACACACGCACGCACACGCACGCACGCATGCACACGCACGCACGCACACACGCTCACACACACTCACACACACACGCTCACGCACACGCTCGCTCACACGCTCACGCACACACACGCACACACGCTCACGCTCACGCACATGCTCGCTCACACACGCTCACACACACGCTCACACACACGCTCGCTCACACGCTCACACACACGCGCTCACACACAAGCTCGCTCACAACGCTCACACACCAGAACACGCTCACACACACGCTCACACACACGCTCACACACAAGCTCACACACAAGCTCACACACACGCTCACACATACGCTCACAAACACGCTCACACACACGCTCACACACAAGCTCACACACACGCTTACACACAAGCTCACACACACGCTCTCACACACACACGCTCACACGCACACACGCTCACACACACACACTCACACACACGCCTGCTTATAGTTTCTGAAACGTATTGGGCCAGGACGTTTACACAGTTTCAGCATTTGCCGCGGCTGTATGTAGGGTGGGTACTGTCGAAAGCGTGAAAGGTTGTCTAACCGTCTTCATTGTTGGCTTCTTATCTACAGGCGAAATCGTATGCGCGAGCACTCCGGAGCAGAGCGCCGACTCGTATGGTCTATACACAAAGGCAATAATACTGAGGAGAGTGGAGTCGTAGGAGCATGACTGTTGCCGTCCCCGTGTCGCACGTGCTGCAGTTACCGGGCTGTAGTTATTTTGCTGTAGTTACCGGGCGCACAAAGGTCCCTGCAATCATTGCAGTCTTCGTTCGCGAAAAGCGCGTGCTTTTCAGACTCAGCGAAGTAACAAATAAGACGCTTATTCGCGTGCATCCGTACCTGTGAGTACGTTTTCGTGCGTAATTTGTGCGCGAGAAATGCGGGGCACGTTTCGATCTGCTTTCCATTACTGCGCGTGACCATTCAAATTGTTGCTGTCACGTTCATTGCATCGCCTTTGTGGCAAAGCTGTGGCTTTTTTTCTAACATAGATAAAATAAAGCATTGACGTTTTCACAAGGTTTGAAACGCCATGAGAAATTCTAAGTGCATCACGTCACCTCCTACTAGACCGCAACCTTAACACTTTGGTTTCGTCGCGCTGTACCCAATTAGGGGCTGTGACGTTACGCATAGGCGTTCGTGAGGGAGCTCCCAGTCACCTCTTACGACTTGTGGTGCTTTTCGTGCCCGTATTTTTGGTTCCTTGTGCACGTGTAGCGCGTTAGGGGAGAGAAGGGATAAGCGGGAGGTTGAATAAGTGGGGGTCCAAGCAGGAGGTTGGGACCTTACTTTTGCGCAACCATTGCGCTGTATCGTGGCGAAAGGCCCGACTCGTGGATGCAGCCGAAGCACGTTCGCCGCTGAAGAATGGCTTCAGCGGCGATGGATAATGAGACGGTTGCATGCAGTTCTCGCATCACTTTTCTGATTTCCCGCAAGTCGAATCCACGCCAAGCTGATGGAATGCTTATACAGCCGGATGAGTCAGAAATGAGGACCAATGCAGATGTGTGTACTCGTCGGTGTGCTCTTCTCGTGGAGTCGTTTGTCCCGTGTAGATGGGCAGTCGTTGTACGTTGATTCGTTAGACTCGTTTCGGGTGTGCTGGGCGGTAGCTGCCATGCTGCACCTGCTGTATGACGAAGGTGATACAACAGGACACAGTTTTAACACAGCGGCAGACGAAGCGTGAGTGAAAACATTCATTTGGGGTGCGCTGGAGCATGAAACTGTATGCATCATCACGAATGTTTACCGCGAGACACCTTGCTCATGTGAAATCACAGAAGATGGAGATCGAAGCGTGCTGTGATTTCGTAATTTCTTATACATTCTTTGATTGCAAGGAACGCGAATACAAATTTGGCCCATGGCACAGATGAGCGTTCAATCCATGAAAACATCCATAAAGTGGCGTGTGGAACCTGCTTGCATTGTACACTTTGGAGACCAAAGTGATCATGGGTCGTATCTTGTTTGTGCTGAAGTCAAATGCGTAGTGCACAAACAGCAGAAGATATATGTTGCTAGACTGTATGCCTGCAGTATTTTCTGGTGATGGTCAGGCGAAAAGTGAACGTAGCCGTACTTAGACGTCATAATCGGTTGCCGCCGGCGTCAATGTCATGCACTGTATAGTGTTACGACCGGCCCTGGGGAGCCAAGCAGGAAGAGTTTGGGGGAGAACCGGTTCTTGACCGACGGTGTCGTTCACACCCCACTCCCCATTCGGGTTCCTCCTCTCGCCGGAGAGCTCCGGGGTCTGCTGTGCGTTCGTGACCATGTTTGGTAACATTTTAGGGCGCCGTGACCATATATGGACCTCGTGTTAGGTTGGGCCACTCCATGTGTTGTGAGGTGTGTTTCCCCTTCTCTCGTGGCCGAGGTGCCGGAGACACCGTATTGACTGACGATGCGGACGGGGCGCCCAGTGTCAACGGCGCGGCGCTATAAAATGCCGAAGACGTTTTGTATCACACTCACTCTTCTCTCTTTCGGTCAGTTGACCACTTCTCCACATGTAAATAAATCTCTGTTGTTCGTTCGGGCGCTTCTTCTCGCTAAATTGTTGGACGATGGATCCTGCGACGGGGCCAGCTACCGAAAACGAGACCGGCAGGACCCGGAGTCCCAACAACTGGATGGCAGCGGCGGGATGCCGATAACCCCGAAAGCGACCACTGGACGGAGTGAGCCCGATGTTCAACAACGGGACGACAGGAGAAGGAGGACACGAGCTCATCGACTTCCAGAGGGAATCGAACGGCACTTCTGAGAGGCACGACGCCGGAGACATGACTGCGAACTGGGTGAGTGCCGGCTTTCTCTGTTAAATTTTACCAGGCATTTACTCTATGTGTTAAGTAAAAGCTGGTAGAGAGGGGCTGTCTTGGTCATTGGGTTAACAGGTAACTTGCGTCAGGCAGAAATTGTGTGATAGCTTGGTTAAGCTCTTTCTGTCAGTGGCGTCAAGGTTAACAGTGACAGGGCAGGATTCCGTGTAAGAGCTTTTGAAGCTTTATTTGTAGACTAAGTTAACGGAAAACTTGAGACAAGGCAGGTATCTAGAGCTGTCGTTGCCGTCAAGGTTAATTAGTTGCAGGACAGGAATCTTTGTGGAACAGAGACAGCGGTACTGGAGGCAGCCATGAATCTGAAATCCCTGCGAAAGTCCATGTTGTTGCTTCTTGCAAGGGAGTTGAATCTGGAGGTGTCGGACTCTCAAAGAAAGCCAGAGCTGATAGAGGCGATTCTCGCATTGGGGGCGGAGGATGACGAGCTGTCAGAATGTGTCGAGGAGATTCAGGAGAGGCAAGCGGCAGAGGCCGAAAGAAAGGCGGCCGCGGCCGAGGCCGAAAGAAAGGCGGCCGCGGCCGAGGCCGAAAGGAAAGCGGCAGAAGCCGAGCCAGATAAGATGCGAAAGCACGAGCTTGAAATGAAGCGCCTCGAGCTAGAGATTAGCCATAATAGTAGAACAGGAGGCAGCGAGGCATCCGGTACCGCAGAGCGGGTCAGGTTCAAAATGACGGACCTAATGAGATCGCACAAGCTAGGGGAGGACATTGGGCTGTTTCTCGTCAACTTTGAGAGAACTTGTGAAAGGCAAGGTTTCAGCCAGGATACGTGGCCTCAACGCTTGTTGTCCCTACTTCCGGGGGAGGCCTCAGAAGTAATCGCGCGCCTCACGAAAGAGGAGGCTGACGAGTACAGTGAGGTAAAGTCGAGCCTTCTCAAGAAATACAGGTTGTCAGCGGAAGGTTTCAGACAAAAATTTTGCAACGCCGTAAAAGAGAACAATGATTCATACCCGGAGTTTGCTTACAAGTTAATGGCCAACATGGGGGAGTGGCTCAAAGAGGCAAAGGCGTATGGGAATCATGACAACGTGCTCGAGTGTATCGGTCTGGAACAATTCTATCAAAGGTTACCAGAAAAGGTGAGGTTCTGGGTGCAGGATAGACCGGACGTGAACACAGTAACGAAAGCCGCAGAGCTCGCTGAAGAATTCGTTACGCGCCGCGCCCTCGGGGCAAACAGCGAGCCTAAAAGGGAAAAATTCCTACTACCGAATAAGGCGCCGTTTAGAAAACAACCGACAAGTCTCGCACAAAAGGGTGAGGAAAACAATTCATCTAACCATGGGGCGTCGGCAGAGGCAAGCAAAAGGAAATTTGAGGCGAGAAAACCGGCTGCTTGTTTCAATTGTCACGAAACAGGGCACTTGGCGAAACACTGCCCGAAAGAAAAGGTGGCCTTTTTATCTATAAATGAAGCCGACGAGAACATGAAGTTGTTAGAGCCCTATATGTACGACCTTACCGTGAACGGCAAGCAGTGTCGGGTTCTTAGAGACTCCACAGCCACTATGGACGTAGTTCATCCGTCTTTTGTTCAGTCCGGACAGTATTCAGGAGACTGTGCCTGGATTAGACAAGCCGTAGAAGCAAACAGTCAGTGCCTCCCCGTAGCTAAAGTTGTCCTCAAAGGCGCATTTGGTACGTTGGAAACGGAAGCCGGGGTATCGCCATATCTACCCCCTCAGTATCCTTACTTATTTTCAAATAAGTCAGATCAAATGCTGGAGGAGAAAGGTCTAACGTTGGGAGAAGGCATAGTGCAGGCACTGACTAGATCGAAGGCACGTGCGCTGGCTGCAAGAGCAACATTCACTGAGGCAAACAAGCCTCAAATCGACAACGGGCCTGGTTGCGAGTTGGACACCACGGTAACAAATCGACTTGTGCGAGAACAGGCTGCAGAAGCCGTAGTCGCGGAAGCAACCATTCCTAAAGGCGACGATGAACCTCCTCCCGAATTGGAAGGGGTCAATTACGCCTCGTTGACCGAGCAAATAGAAAATGCCGTTGCTCCCAAGCCGATTCCTGGTAGTACAGAGGATAGCACAGAGGGTGACACATTCCAGGTACTAGGAAATACAAGAGTTGTGTGTCATGCCAACTTCGGATAATTTCAGTCGGCTGCTGCAGGTGAGTCCCGCTTCATTAATAACCGAACAAAAGGGGGACCCGACGCTTAAGCAATTCCAGGACAGTTCGAAAGAGGGAATCGCCAAACGAAATGTGAGATTCCAAGAGAGGAGCGGCATACTCTATCGAAAATATCCAGATAGGCGAGAAGTAGAATTTGACCAGGTAGTCGTACCTCAGACGTATCGTCAGGATTTGCTTAGTTTGGTGCATGGAGAATCATGGTCAGGCCACTTAGGCGTAAAGAAGACGAAAAATCGTCTTTTACAGGAATACTACTGGCCTGAATGCTTTAAAGATGTAGAGAGGTTTGTAAAATCTTGCGATGTGTGTCAGCGAGTGGGTAAGCCGGGAGATAAGGCGAAATTTCCAATGAAGCTGGTACCCGTAATCACGGAGCCCTTTCGTCGGTTGGTAATTGACACAGTAGGTCCTTTGCCCAAGACAACTTCAGGCTACCATCACATCCTGACCTTAATCTGCCCAGCTACTAAATTTCCAGAGGCGGTCCCGCTAAAAGAGCTAAGTTCCGTCGAAGTAGTGAACGCACTTCTGTCCGTGTTTGCCCGGGTAGGCTTTCCTGCCGAGATACAATCAGACCAGGGCACCATTTTCACGAGTGCCTTAACGACAACCTTTCTAGAGCGATGTGGCGTGAAATTATTGCATAGTTCAGTCTACCATCCGCAGTCGAACTCGATAGAAAAGCTTCACTCCGTGATGAAGCGAGTGTTAAGAGCCAACCTGTGCTTAGTTCACCGGACTACTCGAGGCCTTTCATAGTCCAATGCGACGCTAGTGATAGAGGCATGGGGGCAGTTCTTAGTCAAAGGGATGAGGGGGATCAAGAGCATCCCGTCCTCTATGTTAGGCGGAAACTCACCCTTCGCGAGCAGGTTTACATGGCTAGCAAAAAGGAATGTGCATGCTTGGTTTGGGCAGTCCAGAAACTGGCTTGTTATATTGCCGGAAGCAAGTTCATTGTGGAAGTGGACCACTGTCAACTCACCTGGCTACAGACCATGTCTTCTAAGAACGGCCGCCTGCTGCGTTGGAGCCTCGTTTTGCAACAATATACGTTTGAAATACGCTACAAAAAGGGTGTACTCCATGGCAACGCTGATGGCTTAAGTCGATGCCCCTGACGCGAGAGGATGTCTCGAGAACTCTGGCATTTTTTTTCCTGACCTAGACAAGAGCTAGTGATTGTTTTTTTTTTTTACTCTTTTAGGTGTACTTGTTTGAAAACGTTGAAGACACGGCTATCCAGGGTTTCGGGTTCGGTGTGCTTCCAGTGTTGTTGTTTTGTGTCACCTTAAAGTGTGAGTAACATTTTGAATAAATTGTGTATTTCCTTTAATATCTGTTAAAGGAGAAAATTGGCTGGTGGAGTTTGGCGGAATTGTCCGGCGCTCACCGGCTGAGTAGTTGTGTTTTCATGTGCGTATGTGATGTCTGTTGAGCCCACAATGAAGCAGGTGTTGCCCTCTACTTCATCAAAGACGGTCGTCACCAAACCGACTGCCGGCGCTGATCTCTCCGGACAGTGGCTGCAAACCTCAGCCCATCGAGATCTTCACCCCCCCCCCCCCCGCGCGAGAGACTGTTACGACCGGCCCTGGGGAGCCAAGCAGGAAGAGTTTGGGGGAGAACCGGTTCTTGACCGACGGTGTCGTCCACCCCCACCTCCCCATTCGGGTTCCTCCTCTCGCCGGGAGAGCTCCGGGGTCTGCTGTGCGTTCGTGACCATGTTTGGTAACATTTTAGGGCGCCGTGACCATATATGGACCTCGTGTTAGGTTGGGCCACTCCATGTGTTGTGAGGTGTGTTTCCCCTTCTCTCGTGGCCGAGATGCCGGAGACACCGTATTGGCTGACGATGCGGACGGGGCGCCCAGTGTCAACGGCGCGGCGCTATAAAATGCCGAAGACGTTTTGTATCACACTCACTCTTCTCTCTTTGGGTCAGTTGACCACTTCTCCACATGTAAATAAATCTCTGTTGTTCGTTCGGGCGCTTCTTCTCGCTGAGTTGTTGGACGATGGATCCTGCGACGGGGCCAGCTACCGAAAACGAGACCGGCAGGACCCGGAGTCCCAACAATAGGTATACGTATCTGTATATATGAAAACGCAAGAAAGAACGTGGTACCTCTGCGTCATGAAAGCGAGGCGTTAAACCCCTGAGCGACCCCCAGAGAACGTTTTTCACCGTTCAAATGTCAAGCTTTTTATATCTACCACATACCGCTGCTGTGTTTTCGGCATTACCAGAACGATGGCGCAATGAGTGCAGGTCGCCACATCACGCAGCGGCGCCCGCTCTAATCTCCTACGCGTACTTTGCCCGGCTTAGAGAGGGGGATCGATGCTCCCTCGCAAGCCCTTATCTTACGGTGGCGAGGAGGGGAGGCCTTGGCTGGTCTCGGGCTTTACAAGGAACAATTTTGCTGTAGTTACCGGGCGCACAAAGGTCACTGCAATCATTGCAGTCTCCGTTCGCGAAAAGCGCGTGCTTTTCAGACTCAGCGAAGTAACAAATAAGACGCTTATTCGCGTGCATCCGTACCTGTGAGTACGTTTCGTGCGTAATTTGTGCGCGAGAAATGCGGTGCACGTTTCGATCTGCTTTCCATTCTGCGCGTGACCATTCAAGTTGTTGCTATCACGTTCATTGCTTCGCCTTTGTGGCAAAGCTGTGACTTTTTCATAACATGGATAAATTAAAGCATTGACGCTTTCACAAGGCTTGAAACGCCATGAGACATTCTAAGTGCATCACGTCACCTCCTACTAGACCGCAACCTTAACACTTTGGTTTCGACGCGCTGTACCCAATGAGAGCTGTGACGTTACGCATAGGTGTTCTTGAGGGAGCTCCCAGTCACCTCTTACGAATTGTGGTGCCTTTTGTGCCCGTATTTTTGGTTCCTTGTGCGCGTGTAGCGCGTTAGAGGGAGAAGACATAAGCGGGAGGTTGAATAAGTGGGTGTCCAAGCAGGAGGTGGGGACCTTGCTTTTGCGCAACCATTGCGCTGCATCGTGGCAAAAGGCCCGACTCGCGGATGCAGCCGAAGCACGTTCGCCGCTGAAGAATGGCTTCAGCGGCGATGGTAATGAAACGGTTGCATGCACACTCACGCTCACACACCCACGCTCACACACTCACGCTCACGCTCTCACACTCACGCTCTCACACTCACGCTCTCACACTCACGCTCACGCTCTCACACCTACGCTCACACACTCACACTCACGCTCTCTCTCTCTCACACACACACACACACACACACACACGCCTGCTTATAGTTTCTGAAACGTATTGGGCCAGGACGTTTACACAGTTTCAGCATTTGCCGCGGCTGTATGTAGGGTGGCTACTGTCGAACGCGTGGAAGGTTGGTTGTCTAACCGTCTACATTGTTGGCTTCTTATCTACAGGCGAAATCGTATGCGCGCGCACGCCGGAGCACAGCGCCGACTCGTATGGTCTATACACAAAGGAAATACTGAGGAGAGTGGAGTCGTAGGAGCATGACTGTTGTCGTCCCCGTGTCACACGTGCTCGCATCAAGCGAGACAAGCGTACGAGGAGGAGAGGTGGCGCACGTCGAAGTGGCCAGCCACGCACATGCAAATGGCGAACGCTGAGCGCGGTCTCGCCATGTAATCACGCGATATGATATGGACGCCGCCACAGCAGCCTTACCTTCCGCGGACGATCAGTTCAGACCGACCACGTCCACTGACGAGCTGTTATATAGCTCCACGTATGCACTTCCGTGCAGTGCGTGGTTGTATGGGGAAAGCACTGACACACCATTCCATAAGTACACAGGGCTATATAATCGGAAATGGGAATCCAACTCGCTCGTTTTCATTGCGATAGCAAATATATGGACACTATCGGCTGGATTTTGCCGCCGGCGTCGATGTCATGCACTGTATAGGTATACGTATCTGTATATATGAAAACGCAAGAAAGAACGTGGGATCTGCGTCATGAAAGCGATGCATTGAACCACTGAGCGACCCCCGGAGGACGTTTTTCCCCTTTCAAATGGCAAGCTATTTATATCTACCACATACCGCTGCTGTGTTTTCGGCATTACCAGAACGAAGGCGCAATGAGCGCAGGTCGCCACATCGCGCATCGGTGCCCGCTCTAATCTCCTACGCGTACTTCCCGGCTTAGAGAGGGGGATCGATGCTCCCTCGCGCGTCCTTATCTCGCGGTGGAGAGGAGGGGAGGCTTTGGCTGGTCTCGGGCTTTACAAGGAACAATTTTACCGTAGTTACCGGGCGCACAAAGGTCACTGCAATCATTGCAGTCTCCGTTCGCGAAAAGCGCGTCATTTCAGACTCAGCGAAGTAACAAATAAGGCGCTTATTCGCGTGCATCCGTACCTGTGAGTACGTTTCGTGCGTAATTTGTGCGCGAGAAATGTGGGGCACGTTTAGATCTGCTTTCCATGCTGCGCGTGACCATTCAAACTGTTGCTGTCACGTTCATTGCTTCGCCTTTGTGGCAAAGCTGTGACTTTTTTTCTAGCATAGATAAAACAAAGCATTGACGCTTTCACGAGGTTTGAAACGCCATGGGAAATTCTAAGTGCATCCCGTCAACTCCTACTAGACCGCGACTTTAACAGTTTGGTTTCGACCCGCTGTACCCAATGAGAGCTGTGACGTTACGCATAGGCGTTCTTGAGGGAGCTCCCAGTCACCTCTTACGACTTGTGGTGCTTTTCGTGCCCGTATTTTTGGTTCCTTGTGCACGTGTAGCGCGTTAGGGGGGAAGGCATAAGCAGAAGGTTGAATAAGTGGGGGTCCAAGCAGGAGGTGGGGACCTTGTTTTTGTGCTGAATACGGGGGGGTCCAAGAAGGAGGTGGGGACCTTGCTTTTGCGCAACCATTGCGCTGCATGGTGGCGAAAGGCCCGACTCGCGGATGCAGCCGAAGCACGTTCGCCGGTGAAGAATGGCTTCAGCGGCGATGGATAATGAGACGGTTGCATGCAGTTCTCGCATCACTTTTCTGATTTCCCGCAAGTCGATCCACGCCAGCTGATGGAAGCTTATACAGCCGGATGAGTCGGAAATGAGGACCAATGCAGATGTGTGTACTCGTCGGTGTGCTCTTCTCGGGGAGTCGTTTGTCCCGTGTAGATAGGCAGTCGTTGTACGTTGGTTCGTTAGACTCGTTAGACGCGTTTCGGGTGTGCTGGGCGGTAGCTGCCATGCTGCACCTGCTGTATGACGAAGGTGATACAACGGGACACAGTTTTAACACAGCGGCAGACGAAGCGTGAGTGCAAACATTCATTTGGGGTGCGCTGTAGCATGAAATTGTACGCATCATCATGAATGTTTACCGCGAGACACCTTGCTCATGTGAAATCACAGAAGATGGAGATCGAAGCGTGGTGTGATTTCGCAATTTCTTATAGATTATTTGATTGCAAGGAACGCGAATACAAATTTGGCCCATGGCACAGATGAGTGTTCAATCCTTGAAAACATCCATAAAGTGGCGTGTGGAACCTGCTTGCATTGTACACTTTGGAGACCAACCTGATCATGGGTCGTATCTTGTTTGTTCTGAAGTCAAATGCGTAGTGCACAAACAGCAGAAGATATATGTTGGTAGACTGTATGCCTGCAGTATTTTCTGGTGATGGTCAGGCGAAAAGTGAACGTAGCCTATAGATTTTATAGCCACTGGTTGACAAGTGTGCTCGAAAACAGAGCTTCTGTTTCAACCTATTTGAGAGAAATGTTCTTCGAAGTAAAAAAAAAAACATACTGTGCCGTACTTAGACGTCATAATCGGCAAGCGTCACTCAGATATCGCTAGACTGATTAACTTTGTGCTGATAATCAACGACGCACACATCTGAATAAATCAGTAATAATCAATCGCGTCTTAATGAAGTTGTTTTTCTTGCCACCCGTGCACAAAGGCCGCTCAATCCATGGAAACAAAGGGGATGACCTTATATCCGCTTCTAAACACACCGTGGTGGCAAAAAGGGCACCAAGATCTCTTGCAGTGACAAGATTTTCGTTACGGCGCGCACATTCAAACGGCCGCCAAACTAACCGTTCGTCTTTTCTTCTCCGTGTGCCCGAGGGAAGCAGATCGGATCTGATCCTGCTGCTTGAATGGAGAAGGCTCGTCTTCTGGGCGGCCGTCGGTATAGAGCGTTTTCCTGAATGAGGGATCACCAAGCGTGACGCCGTGATGAACACGACAGCCTGCGCTGTCCACCCGTCACCACGAACGCCACTCCTCCGCGCCGCTCGCTGCCTTTTGTCGCGGTGCGGGAAAGGCAGTCGTGTCACTTGTCGCGAGCCCCCCAGAGAGCGACCTCGGGTCACTTGTGCTTTTTGGATCGCATTTCGCTGCGGTATTCGCTGCTCGTTTTTCGTTCCTCGTTACTCAATGTGCTATAGATGTTTTGTCGACAATGAGAATGAAATAAGGGGCGATGCGCACCGCTGCCGTATTTTTCTTTACGGCTTTTCGCACTGTTCACCGTATTCGTTTCAACCTGTCTTTTGAGTCAGTGTCAACGAACTTTCTGTCTATCTTCCGTCTCACACTGTCGGCAGGTTAGCTGTTCTAAAGGATTCATTTTTATCTGAACTGAAAGAAAGTATCGAAGTTGAGATGGCAGGAGGTGAAGAGATGTGCGGAGTATAAAGTCTCTCAAGTTAATAATGCTGAAAATAGATATCGAGCCAATTCAGCCTGTACCTGCGAGGTTTAACAGTTCATATGGATGGTGATTAGTAAGGAAAATATTTTACGTGAATCGAATGTGACGAAGGGCATGATCATGGGCTTCTGTTATTCACAAAAATGCCGTATGGTAAATAACTTTCCTGGATACTATTTCGTACGAAAATGATTCTGCACACGTCACTAGCGAAGCGAATGACAATGGGAACTCAAATGTGAGAACTTCTGAAAATTCGAGCCTAGAACCAACATTTACCGAAAATCTCCGCATCTCCCCGAAGTGAAGCATAAAGAGTGGGTGAAGCACTGGGGATCGTTCTTACTGTAAATCACCCGTGACATTGTCCACTCGCGCATATAGATGAGTGACAATGCGTGTGTACAGTATATAAAATGTTTTTTTTTGTCGTTGAGCCGCCACTTCCCGCACCCTACTTTCCAGGATAGCAGCTTGTCACGTTGCCTTTTTGCCTCTGCTTCCTGATCTCTCGCCGCTGGGGTAGCTTGCTGTTTGCGTAGACATTAAGCCGCTGGATGCCCCGCTCTCGCATTCTGAGTAGCAGCTTGTTTTTCGGGGTTGCCGCTTTGCCTTTCGGGGACGAGAGCACTTTCACGATCTTTTTCGTCCATTGCAGAAAGAGATTGTGTGGTCCGGAACGCGCTTATTCTTCATCATCAGCGTCACCGTCATGGCGTATATAGTGGGTACCTTGCATGTGCTGTGCTGAACAACCAACAACGGACAAGAATAGACACTAAGATGCTTTCTTCCTAAACATTGTTGTGCTAGTATTGGTCCAAGAAACTACAGATGAGGAATAGCGACAGTGAGCATATTTTTGGCGAGGAGTTTGATGTACAACTATCGTTGACATGGCTGATGGGAAGAGGGGAGAGGGGATGGGGTCGCAACGTTTAATCAATATTCATTCGTCCACTTTCTTAGGTACATACTCGTACAATACGATTACTTTGACCCTCGGGTAAATGGGCGTGACTTGAAAGAGTAAGATTAATCATCCTAATAGTTGGGGTAGAACATTCCGAAAACCATTATATGATAATGGGGAACGCCGTATAGTGGGAGACCATCGAAATTTCGACCACCTGGGTATCTTTAACGTGTACCTTAAACTAAGTGTACGGGCTGCGAGCATTTACTTCTCCATAAAAAATGCTTCTTTTGCTGCCGGGATTCGCTACCGCGACCCTAGGCTCAGCAGTCTAGCATCATTATCACTGGACTACCGCGACAGGTTTAGATAAAAATAGGAGACACAGGTAGACACAGACGGCGCTTGTCTGTGCCTATTTGTGTATCCTGTCTTTCGTTTAAGTCACGCTGCACATTTCTTGTGTGTTCCGACTCACCCACGTCCGTTCATATATTCTATATATACACGTATACACGCAACACTCACAAGGGTGTCCACCAGCAAAGCGAGCGGCATCGGCACCGTTCTCGAGTGCTATGAAACATTCATCTGCCCGTAGCCGGACTTCCCACGGCCATTCGCTCCCAGGCACAGCGGCGCTGGTGGTTCTTCGATCTCTAATTGGACCCAGATCTCGGCGGGGAATCGAAGCGAGCATCTATATTGCGCTCGCCTACCGCAGTTCCTCTTCCGCCCCAGCCAGCGGGAGCGCGCTACACGCATCGCGTGGGTGCCCGCGGTCAACAACCACCATGAACAGGCTCATGTCGATGTGGGGTCCTTCTTGTACTCGTGTGGCTATAGGCTGCCAGCGCTGGAGATTGTTTGACACGTTGCGCCACCTTGGGGCAAAGCTTGATGTGTAAAATACGACAAAACTTTTACTCGGCACGCACGTAACAGCTTAGGTATGTAAAACCACGCTGCGAATTCCGCATTTAGTTTCTATAAATTTCCGCGTACACAGTTATACACATAACAGCAAGAAATAAATACTGAAAAAAAAGCGTAGATAAAGCGATTCACCACTTTTCGCGCACAGTATCATATAAACACAAGGTATACCTCTAAAAAGTTCCTAAATGAGCTCCTTTACTGACGTGGCTGGTTTAGATGAAGGCCGACCTGATGCTTAAGTTACGAGTGTTTTGACTACGATGAGTCAGCATCGTTTACCTAAAGTATAGTGGTTATGGGGCACGACTGCTGAACCCACGAGTGCGTAGATTGAATACCGGCCGAGGCGGGAGCATTTTCGACTGAAGCAAAATTGCTAGAGTCCCTCGTCCTTAGATTCAGGTGCATGTTGAAGAACTCTAGGTGATTGGAATTTCGGAAATCCTTCATTTCGGCGTCTCTTATTGTCATAATATGGTCTTTAGAGGTTGGACAACAACAATCCCGTTGTGGTTTAACCTGAATCTTGGTAGAAGCTAACATAATCTTAATCAAAAGGAAAGGGGTGAAAAGAACTTGAAGAATTATAGGCCAATCAGCTTTTTACAAGGTAATTAGTAACAAAATTTAAAAAGAGACAATAGAATTTTAATAACCAAATTATCAAGCGGGGTTTCATACAAGCTATTCAACTATCGACGACATTCGTACTATCAATCAGGTGATAGAGAAAAGATGAGAATACACCCAACCTTCATACATAGGCTTCATAGGTTTATAGAATGCAATTGAATAAGTAGAGATACCAGTATAAGCAGCCATGCAGACACTGCGGTATCAGGGCCATGATGAAGCCTTTGTAAACACCCTTGAAGAAATCTACAGCAGGTGAACTGCCACCATAGTGCTCTGTAAATAAAGTGACAGATTACCGACAAAAAAGGGTGTAAGACAAAGCGATACTGTCTACCCAATGCTATTTACCGCCTGCTTAAAGGATGTTTTCTGAGGCCTAGAGTGGAGAGAGTTAGGGATGCGAGTTAATGAAGAGTGCCTTAGTAACGTGCGCTTCGCGGACGACGTTGCACTGCTGAGTAACTGAGGGGACCGATTGCGATTCATTATTACTGACTTAGACAAAAAGAGCAGAAAAGTAGGTCCCAAAATTAATTTGCAGCAAATGAAAGTGATCCACGACAACCTTGGAAGAGAACAGCGCTTCGAGATAGGTAGCAGCGCACTTGAAGTTGTAAAACAATGCATCTACTTAGGACAGGTAGTAATGGTGGAGCCGAACTACGAGATTGAAAGAACTAGAAGATTACGAATTACAGACTTGTTCTGGTCGTGACCGGGCCTAGAGCAAGCGCGCCTTCGTCATCTCAGAACAACGGGTCACCGTCCTGGTCACCCCCTCCGGACTTAGAAGAGTGGATAAGAGGGCATTTCCACCGATCCTTGTTGAACTTCATGCGGGAGTGTAACTTATTTATTTATGTGTGATAAGCCTGCGTCGTTGTTACCTATGCTTGTTACGCTGTCACAGAAAGAGCGCTCAAAAAGGGCGCGCCAACACATTCTCGCGACGAACCGCCGGAGTGACGCTGCGAAGGCAACGAAAAAGAAAGAAAAAGAAAACAAACATCTAAAGGCTCCCCGGGCGTGCGAGCCTCTTTTCTCGGAAGCGTGGCTTCGCCGACCAACCTCCTCACCCCACAACAGCGGCCATCAAGCACTGGAAATTTCTAGAAGGAAAGGGGCGTGTTATGCCGGGTTGAGTCATCTTTCGGGGACGGCCCTCGTACAGTCTCGCGCCTTCCCCCAGCCTCGGCTGCGCATCGCGCCGACGAAATGACGAGAACCTTCTGGAATCTCGCGCGGAAGGTATTTAATCGAGCAGCCGAGATGAGAGAGCAGGAGAAGACGGAAGTTGGCGCCAGAGCGCGTAGGGATTCCGCCGTGTAGTCGGCGAAGATTTTGTCCGTAGGGACAAAGCAGGAGAAGACGGAAGTTAGTGCCAGAGCGCGTAGGGTATCCCACCGTGTAGTCGGCGAAGGTTTTCTCCGTAGGGACACAGCAGGAGAAGACGTGAAGTTTCCTGGAAGAGAAACTTCGAGGAGAAGACGGAAGTTAGCGCCACAGCGCGTAGGGATTCCGCCGTGTAGTCGGCGAAGGATTTGTCCGTAGGGACAAAGCAGGAGAAGCAGAGGATTTCCACCTGGGAGGTGAAGGCTCGAGCTACAGGCAAGAGCGTGTGTCTACCGCTATCGAGCGAAGATGCGTGGCAACAGCTGCGTGGGTGAAGCCGACGTGTTTCCGGCGAAGAAGTTTGAAGCTTGGAGAGTGGCCTATTGAAGACGTGAGGTTTCCTGGAAGAGAAACTTCGGCGAGGTTTCCAGGAAGAGAAATTTCGAGGGCAGCGGAGCGACAACAACGCTGGACTTTGAGTGAGTGATTCTCGGAAGAGTATAAGCCAGACTTTTGTTCCAAGAATTTTGGACTGAATAGGTTTTCTATCTCTTTAGTCTTTAAGTGTCTTAGTGTTTCAATGCATGTGACTGCATTGTAGTGCGTATTGTTGGCTGTGTCCGTTGTTTCGAGTGTGGCTGATTGTACTGTGTAGTACGTTGTTTGATTGGTGACACATTGTATGCAACTATTGTGGAGTGTGCATACTCGTGTATTGTTTTTTTTTGATCTGCCATTATTGAGAATATAATTTTGTTTGTTAATCAACTCTCGGCTCTGACTTGTTCTTTGGGCCACAGCCGGCGTCCGCTGGCGCGCCAAAAAGGATCACTTCTAAATTGTCCACGCTTTCGTGGTGCGGTTCGGGGGGCCGATACTTCGGCCCTTGGAATAAGCGCGGCGATCGCCTCCCTAATTAACGGGACTTGTGACAATTAATCTGGCGTCCGCGACACAGGACCTTTTGGTGCACAGTGTGTCCACAGTAGTGAGAAAGAGCCTCGAGTTGTTGATAGTGCTATCGGAACGATTTTGTGTGTTGTTCAGTGTTCTCGTTAATGGGCGCAGGGGAGTGTTCCGATAGACTGATTTAGGCAGATACTTTCTGCACGCGGCAAGGTTTTATTTGCGAGTTGTGAGACAAAATGGATCTCGAAAAGTTAGTCGCTCTTGGTGAGAAGATGGGTCTCTCTGGTGCCGAACTACGGAAATGGGTAAGCCAGAAGGAGAAAGAGGCGGTGGAGAGAGAGGTTGGCAGCTGAGAGAGCCAAGGAAGAAAAAGCAGCTGAGTTGGAGAAAGAGAGGTTGGCAGCTGAGAGAGCCAAAGAAGAAAAAGCAGCTGAATTGGAGAGAAAGAGGTTGGCAGCTGAGAGGGCCAAGGGAGAAAAAGCAGCTGAGTTCGAGAGAGAGAGGTTGGCAGCTGCGAGGGAGAAAGAAGAAAGAGAGGCAAAGGAGCGACAGCTGAAAGAAGAAAGAGCAGCAATTGAAGTTGGAGCTGGAGAGAGAAAAGATGGCAGCCGAAAGGGCAAGAGAAGAAAGAGAGGCAAAGGAGTGACAGCTGAAGGAAGAAAGAGAGCAACAATTGAAGTGGGAGCTGGAGAGAGAAAAACTGGCAGCTGAGAGGGCGAAAGAAGAAAGAGAAGCGGAGATGGCTGAAAGGGAACGGCAGCGGCAGCACGAGATGGAACTCGAGCGGCTCCGTTTGCAACAGCGAAGTGAAACTCCCGTCCAAGCTAGAGTTGAAAGCAGCGAACAGGAAGATCATGGCTTCCACTTGAACCCGAGCAAGCTGCTCGTAGCGTTTGATGAAAGGAAGGACGACCTTGACGCGTACCTTCACCAATTTGAGACGATTGCAAGGAGCCAGAATTGGCCGGAACATCAATGGGCAACTGCTTTGAGTACCTGCTTAAGTGGTGAAGCACTCAGTGTGTACGGCAGGCTGACGCCGACCGATGCAGCCAACTACGCAAAGGTGAAAGCTGCTTTGCTGAAGCGATTTGGATTTACTGTAGAAGGATTCCGGGACAGATTTCGGACAGGAAAGCCGGCTGATGGTGAGACGGCTACGCAGTATGCCGCCCGACTTTGCCATTATTTCGACAGATGGATTGAACTTTCAGGGACAGTGCAGGAGTACGATGAACTGAGAGAGCTCCTAATTAGAGAGCAGTTTCTCACTAGTTGCCACCCAAGCCTGTCGCTGTACTTGAAAGAGAGGAAGGCTGACTCATTTGAAGGCATATTGAATTGGCTGATCAATTCTTGGAAGCGCAAGGTGGCACTAATTTGGCCAAAGTCAAGAAGGATTGTCCCGAGGAGTCGAAGAAATTGGCTCCCGAAGACAAGAAGCGTGCACCGGAGAGCATTCCGCGATGTTTTCTGAGTAACCGAGTGGGTCATCGCGCGAAAAACTGTCGAACGATCTTTACGAGCCCTACGATTGTAAAATGTTTCAAGTGTGGTCAGACTGGGCACAAAGCAGACGCATGTAAAAACGGAGCGGGTCAAACTCACCAGGTATCCTGTGTGCAAGCTGCATCGAAATCCGGTAATAATGCCGTCACCGATGGGTTCGTAGAATTGAAAAATGGGGAGAAAATTGCTATTGTTGGTGCTGTAATGTCAAAACAGTCAACCGGTGTTACGAAGCGAATGCCAACGCTGCCTGGAAAGGTTGCGGGCAAGAAGATTACGGTTATAAGAGACACCGGTAGCTCCACGGTTATCGTGCGGAGAAATTTGGTTCGGGAAAGTGAGTTAACCGGCAAAACGAAACCGGTTTTCTTAATTGACCGTACGGTTCGGGTGCTTCCCGAAGCAGAGATTGAGGTGGAAACCCCGTACTTCAGCGGGAAGGTTACCGCTCTATGTATGACGACCCCCCTTTACGACCTTGTCATAGGAAACATCGACGGGGCGCGAGGACCGAATGATCCGGAATGTTTGGGAGAAGACCTTAAGATAGAGCTCTCGCCAACCCAACGACCGCGAGATACAGTGGAGGAGCAACCCGTGACGGATCTCAATAGAGCCCAAGGTGAAGCCGCGGTGCAAGAGACAGTGAATGAGAAGATGGTCGTGTTGGGTGAGTTCACGGACCGGGCAACTGGACTTACGTCGGCATGACCTCAACCGACCGACAGTGCAAAGGAGACGGAGTTGGCCAGCCAGGCCAAATGTCGGGACGTGAACAAGCGGGTGATTAACCGGGCAGGATTGGTTGAGCGTCATGACCCGTTAGCAGTGTCGGAAGTGACAATAATGGCTGAGACGCCGCCTCAGATATCGTCGTTGGAAAGGGCTCGCCGAAAAAGAACGTGGAAACACAAAAAGAGATCAAGCGAGCATCGCAAAAAAGGGCGCAAGCACCGCTCGAAATGCCCCGGATAGGTGTCGAAGTCGATTTGGAATGTGTTTGAAAGTGCTATATGTTAAGTTAGTGTGATTGGTTTCCTGTGCCACAACTGTATGTTGAGTGAGTCAAAATGTTTGTTACGGTGATGTGATGTATAGTAATGATGTGAGTATAGTAATTGTTGTAATGAGAGAACTTTGTACATTTGTATTGTTTTGAATATATGATGAAGTGTTGTAGTCATGTACCTGTGGCTATATTTCATGTGTCGTGGAATTGAATTACAATGTACAGTTGTATTGAGTGAGCTATTGTGAATGTGAAGTGTCATGAGCGCCGGATTGTGTTACAGTCTGTGAGAGTGTGTGGTGACTGTTCGCGCTCGTTTGTGTCATTTTGAATATCATGAGATAATATTCTTAAAGTGGGGAGCAGTGTCACAGAAAGAGCGCTCAAAAAGGGCGCGCCGCTACATTCTCGTGACGAACCGCCGGAGTGACGCCGCGAGGGCAACGAAAAAGAAAGAGAAAGAAAACAAACATCTAAAGGCTCCCCGGGCGCGCGAGCCTCTCCTCTCGGAAGCGTGGCTTCGCCGACGAACCTCCTCACCCCACAACGGCGGCCGAGCAAGCACTGGAAATTTCCAGAAGGAAAGGGGCGTGTTATGCCGGGTTGAGTCATCTGTCGGGGACGGCCCTCGTACAGTCTCGCGCCTTCCCCCAGCCTCCGCTGCGCATCGCGCCGACGAAATGACGAGAACCTTCTGGAATCTCGCGCGGAAGGTATTTAATCGAGCAGCCGAGATGAGAGAGCAGGAGAAGATGGAAGTTGGCGCCAGAGCGCGTAGGGATTCCGCCGTGTAGTCGGCGAAGGTTTTGTCCGTAGGGACAAAGCAAGAGAAGACGGAAGTTAGCGCCAGAGCGCGTAGGGTATCCCGCCGTGTAGTCGGCGAAGGTTTTGTCCGTAGGGACAAAGCAGGAGAAGACGTAAGGTTTCCTGGAAGAGAAACTTCGGAGGAGAAGACGGAAGTTAGCGCCAGAGCGCGTAGGGATTCCGCTGTGTAGTCGGCGAAGGTTTTGTCCGTAGAGACAAAGCAGGAGAAGAAGAGGATTTCCACCTGAGGGGTGAAGGCTCGAGCTACAGATAAGAGCGTGTGTCTACCGCTATCGAGCGAAGATGCGTGGCAACAGCTGCGTGGGTGAAGCCGACGTGTTTCCGGCGAAGAAGTTTGAAGCTTGGAGAGTGGCCTATTGAAGACGTGAGGTTTCCTGGAAGAGAAACTTCGGCGAGGTTTCCTGGAAGAGAAACTTCGAGGACAGCGAAGCGACAACAACGCTGGACTTTGAGTGAGTGATTCTCGGAAGAGTATCATCCAGACTTTTGTTCCAAGAACTTTGGACTGAATAGGTTTTCTATCTCTTTAGTCTTTAAGTGTCTTGGTTGTTCAATGCATGCGACTGCATTGTAGTCTGTGTCCGTTGTTTCGAGTGTGGCCGATTGTACTGTGTAGTACGTTGTTTGATTGGTGACACATTGTATGCAACTATTGTGGAGTGTGCATACTCGTGTATTGTTTTTTTTGATCTGCCATTATTGAGAATATATTTTTGTTTGTTTATCCACTCTCGGCTCTGACTTGTTCTTTGGGCAACAGCTGGCGTCCGCTGGTGCGCCAAAAAGGACCACTTCTAAATTGTCCACGCTTTCGTGGTGTGGTTCGGGGGGCCGATACTTCGGCCCTTGGAATTAGCCCGGCGATCACCTCCCTAATTAACGGGACTTGTGTCATACGCCAAAGGGCAGCCTTTCAAATCAGGAAAAATAATGAGGGGCCGCACAATGCGACAAACATTCTCAAAGCATGAAAGGTAGATTGCCACTATTCCTCAAGAGGAAGATATATAACAGCTGCATCTTGCTGATACTTACATATGGAGCGGAAACGTGGTTGCTTACAAAGAGGGTTCAGCTTAAGTTAAGGATGACGCAGTGAGCAATAGAAAAGAGAGTGATAGGTGTATGCTTAAGAGACAAGAAAAGAGCAGAGTTTATCAGGAAACAAACTGGTGTTAAGAAATAATAGTCGAAATCAAGAAGAAAAAATGGTCATGGGCAGAGCACGTTGCGCGAAATCAAGATGACCGCTGGTCATAAGGAGTGACAAACTGGATTTCAAGAGCAGGCAATCGGGTGAAGAGGAACTCGAAAGTTAGGTGGCCAGATGAGATTATGTATTTCGCGAGTATAAAGTGGCAGCAGCAAGCACAGGGCCGAGTTGACCGGAGGAACATGAGAGGGGCCTTGTACGACAGTGGGTGTAGTCGATCTGATGATGAGTCATGTTGTGAAGACAGGTGAACCAAGCCAGGAGTGTTATAGATCAATTGGTACCGGATGCCTCACGTGGCTCGACGACAAAGTGGTACAGTTTTGTTAGGAATTGAAGAGATCATGGCGCTACACATCACTGAAAAGGAAGGGAACCACATGTGAAGTTTGAACTCAATGTTTTTTTTTTGGGGGGGGAGGTGGAGGGGGAGGAGCGCACAAACAGAACCCAAAATATCCGGACATTTAGTTTTGTTATGAATTCATGGTTCCATGTGAAAAAAAAAGCAATTTTGAGGCTTGTAATGAACTCGTATACTGATAGCTAATGTAGGATGTCTATCTGTCGACTAACTAATGTGCAGAAAGCACCGTTGTAGTAGACCTAACAATCAACAATTTTCATTCATTACGAAAAAGCGAACTTGGCGAGATGACAGCAACGGCATTGCTGCAAAGTAGGGGTTTCTTGTTAATGATTTTAAAACTATATATACGTTTGCTTTGAGAGGTTACGTGCGACTGAGTGCTTGACTGCAGTGATGAATTGAACCTCTCGTGAAATTTTACGCGTACGGCGATGCAGGGACTTTTTAGGTGCAGTTCACAGTTAGTCATCATCTCCTCATCCTCTCGGTGACCGCCATCGAAACACGGGCCTTGACTTAATTTAGCACTGCCATTCGGCTCACGACCACAGGCTTCAAACTGACAAGGAAACCGTTGCAGTTCCTGAACTTGCGCAGTTTTGTTTATGAGAGGCACGCTATTTTTCCCGAAACGTTCTTTCATTTGAATGAATGCGCATAAGAGTAAGCACATGTGCCCAAATTTCCATGGCGTCGAGATCCCCGTCCAAGTTCATTTCGTTGCTAATGGCGGCATCGTGACTCGTACGCTATGTTTTCTCTGGCGAATCATTTCGAAACACACTCTCTCGCAACCGAGAGAGCACGAGCTGTCGCACGTATATATTGCTGCGGCACATGATTCTATCAATCTAAGCACTCATCACAGCATGCAAAACGCGATGCATTTTCAAATGCCTCCTACGTATACTGCCAGCTGCTTTATGGGAGGTCTTCTAGTGGAGAAAGATGGAGTGTTTGGTCTCGGCATATGAATGGCTAGAGCGCTTTTAATTGGTCATCGTCATAAGCGTCGTATAAATCTCCAAGGCAAGTACTGCTGGTCCAGCAGTAATCACTTTCCGAGCAAGCGGGACGCGTCATCGAAAAGCGTCGCCTATAGGAATCATTCTGTAATAAACTGCAACAACTTGTTCTGGGTCAGCAGTAAAAGGAAAAATAGGATCAATGGATATCTATACCTATACGAGCATATAGTTATACAGAAACCATCAGTGAACGTTTGTTTACATTCGCTTTCGTATACACGCTTTGTATTAAAAAAACAAAAAAAAAGAAAGCAAATTCATCAACGTCTTGCAGAGCGTGCTATTAATAGATCGTCAAATGGCAGGCTTCTCGATCGCACTACATTCCTCAAATGCAGTTGAATCACACTTGATGTGGGTTGTTCGTGCTGCTGGCTTCTGGATCGTATAGTCAGCGCGAACCCAGTTTTTGTCTCATCACAGCAATCAGCGCGACCATTCCCATGGAGACGCGTCCCTCTCATGCGCGTGCGGAAACATTTGCTAGCCAAGCGCTCGAGACGCAGCCGCGACGCAGAGAGGGCAACCTCGTTTTGTACTGCTTGCGCTATGGACGGTAGCTGGCTTCGGCTCACCTGGAGTATGCACGCCGCCGGCCCAAACCGGTCATCACCGGACTTGCAGTCATTAGCCGGTGGAGTCTTCGTGACTGCATGGTCAGACGAACGAAATAACACATAAATTATTTGCTCGTTCGGCCAGCGCCATGCATAAATTCGTCCCTGACTTCTGTTAATGTGCCTGCGTAAACACAGTGCGATGGCAGTGAGCGGGTCGTATATCATCGCTTGTACACCAAGCGGCGTATACTATAGCGCACGCGGCATGTGTGAAGGTGAAACACAGGCAGCCCCTGAAAGGGCGCCGCCTTCCTTCCATTTATGGCAAGCTGGCAGCTCTTACTGAGAAGGCCAGGAGGCCGCGAAGAGTGTATCGATGGGCCCACCAGCCAGAATACCCGGACCGAGAAGCCGGGGATTCGTAACTGCACTTAGTTTCCAGAGGTGGTAAGAGCTCTGTCCGTGCTATATAGCAGCAACGTCACGGCCGCAACGCGACCGACAAACGACGCGCTTCGATCTTGGCCCATTGAGCGTCGTTAAGCCTAACAATTATTCGCTCTTTTTTTTTGGCGATCACTTGTTCGTTCAGATTCGCTTGGAATCGCTTGCTCGGTCAGGAAAACTGAGCGCGATTATCGACTGGGCAACGGACACTCCGGCTCTATTATAACCGATGCAATAGCCCCCGCCCCTTTCACTTCCTTCCCCTTATCTCCCTTTCTCCGCCCCTCCTCTCCTCCTGATCGGTCGCAGACCATAGCACGAAGTTGGAGAGGAACGGAAAGAGTGAGGTGCCTGGGGTTTGTGGATGGAGCTGTCGGAGCGGCGCGTCCAACGTGGTGGTGTCTATCGCCTCTAATTTGTCACGGGACGGCGCGGGTGCGTTAAACGGCTGCGTCAGATGCGCTCGCCATCGTACAACAGCGGTTGACGCAACCAACGTGTGGCCCCAACTGGGTCGAGAGAGTATTGTCGGCCCGTTTTTCGAGACACCATGGCAAACAAAAAAAAACAACAGAAAAAAACCATCCTGGCTATCCGCCCAACCCGGGGCGCTGACTTGTTCTCCGGTAAACGAAGCCGACGGAGAAAGACGCGTATAACATACACTGCCTACTTTTCTGGGATCACCGAACCGCCGGTTGGTACTAAAATAGGCAGGCCTGTCACTTTTGCTAAACGACTTCTCCAACTTCACCACTCCATAGGCTCCTGGGCGCGTCGCCCGGAACAGTTCCACGCAACAGTGCGTGGTCACAGGTAAAACCTTCGTGATGAATACCCGCTGGCTTGTAAACACGGTGCACGTTGCACATCACCTGTGGTTTACAGGAGGTGTTCAAAGATGAAATGCGTGGCGTATCGCAACATAACCTGTCACGCTGGCTTTTCGAAGTTGCGTATGTCTGTAGTTCTCGAGACATGCCACGGTCCATCACTAGTCGCATTTTGTAAATGGCCGGGCTATGGTAGTGTTGCTTGTCCTATACTGGCGTGGCATGTTCTGCCGGCATTCTTTTCCTATAGCGTAAACACCTGTGACGTTGAAAACAAGGAAGTTCATGGAGAATTCGCACAGCGGCCGGGTAAGGCACTTGGTCATTAACATTTTCATGATCACCAACTGTACGGTAACAGTGGCTTGGACCATGTCTCTGACGAGGTGAGCGTTGGTTTACTTATTTTGAAGGAAGCCAAAGAGCAGTTCACATTGTACCATTCAGGAAACACTGAAAGAGCGTTGAACAAGCAATACTACTTCTCATTGGCAGTCTATTTCCTTACCTGGCCTTTACGCATGCCTAGTTCTTTCTTGAAATTCGAAAGGAACTGCATTTCCTGGAAGCCAGAGATCAAAGTCAAAGTTCTCGTCAGTTTTCAGGAATTATTGAATCCCACAATCGTATACCCCAAGTCCTGGCTGTCCAATACACCTGTGACATGTTAGAAGGCTTGACCTCTAGGCATGTGGCAACGGCCCGTACAGGACCTGAAAAGTTTTTCCGTCTATCTATCCTTGTCCTTATGCGGCAAATTATTCTGCGGATTTGTTTACCAATGCCGTCTACTGCACACCGTCTCAAATTGTTTTGTGTGAATGACAAGCAGAATAAGAATCACGAAGGAAAAATGTGCACAAGCAATAGGCTCGAGGGGGTGGATTGAGTGAACTGGTTCGTGAACCAGCCAACGGTTCAAGGCAGTGCGGAATCTCCGGGGCCCACGCTATCCCAGATGTTATGACTTCACCAGGCTTCGCTAATGAACCGTCGAGGCTAATTCGTTCCTTTGTTCCCGGCAATGTGCTGGCGATAGAGACACTTCTCTCTCCTTCTCTCTCTCTCCTCGCTCGCTCGCTTGCTCTCTTTTTCTTTTTCGAAAACCAAGGTTGAGCCACTTTGCGAGTCACTGCTAGTCACGATTGACATGGTGCGTCGGATGGCAGCACCTGTTGCTGGGCTGAGGAGCAGACATGAATTCGTCTTTTTCGTTGTGCGTGTCTTACGCGAGCGTGGAAAACTTTCTTAGTGCAGTGGAGATTTGGGGTCCTTGTTTGGAAAGAGAGATAATTAGAAAGATGGAGAGAGCAGCGATTTTGCGCCTAGTTGTTCGGGAAATCGGATTAAACATTAATGAGACCTGGAGACGTTAGCTATGGTGAAGCCCCATTACGATAAGTCCGATGCCGCCTTTAGTGTTGCGCTATTTTTGAACGAGCTCTTGCGTTGAGTGCATAGCTCGTGTTGTGCGCGTTTGTTTTAGTTGACGAATGGAGCTCCCTTTAAAGCGATGGCGTCAGCGACGGCGTGTCCCAGAAAATATGGTTGTCGTCGACACGGCTGTGTTGGTTGTGAGTGAAAAATGGGCATTGTAAGCTAAGCATGTCGATGGATGCAAAAAATAAATATCGGGAACCTGTAGGTACTGTACGTGACTTTGAAGTATTATATTTCTGAGCAACGCCAGTGCTCGATGCTGCTTCGGAAAAAGATTCTAATTGAAAAAGATTCTAAAGTCGAGCAAGGCGTGGCTACAACAGATGTAATGTTGCATGGTGGAAAGCGTAGAACAGGGCCAGGTGTCACACCCCGGGAATCGCGTAATGAGTGGATGGTTAAATGAGCTGACGTATAGTTCATCATCATAATCACCATAGGCAAGCTTACCACTACTTACTACCTGCTACTTACTGAGACTACTTAGAACAACAATAATCGTAACAATGCGTGTGGCTGCGCTGGTTCGAGTATACAGACGCGCGGTGATATGCTTCACAACTGTGATTTCAGTAGGCCCCCTATATATATATAGGAGAGTTTACAACGGAGAAAGCCACACATATGGACATTTCTTGCCTCCTAACATAATTAAGGTTTCGATCCGGAAGCGAAGTATGGCAAGCGGTTGCGAAGGCTCTAAACGTATTTTTGCTGAACATTGCTGATATCGTACCAAGTAACCGTTTGTGTTAATGCTAGACTAAGAGAACAAAAATGAGATTAGGCAAGTAATGCAACTCATTTAGAAGGTAACCAGTGATTATTCATTGTTCAAGTTGAGCTGCCTTAGTGGATGCAATTGATGTCGAAGTAAAAAAAAAAAGAATTAGAACGAAAATGAGCAAGCGAATGGGCTTTCTTTAGCGATGTCTGTCGATTCCCGTTTCGATGTCTGTCGATTCCCGTTTCATTCACAGACCACGTGCGTATATGGCATGGGGTGTTCAACGTCTTTCAGAACTCGGAGCCTGTAAGGAGATTTAGAAATTATGCAGGCATGCATACATGATCAATGACACTTGACTGGGAGCCCCACCGCGGTGGCGTATAGTCGCTAAGGTACTCGGCTGCTGGCCCGCAGGTCGCGGGATCAAATTCCGGCTGCGGCGGCTGCATTTTCGATGGAGGCGGAAATGCTGCAGGCCCGTGTGCTCAGATTTGGGTGCACGTTAAAAACACTATAGAAGGTCAAAATTTCCGAAGCACTCCACTACGACATCTCTCATAACCATATGGTTGTTTTGGGACGTTAAACTCCAATGAATCATTAGTTGACGGAGATAACGATACCTGCGAGAGTGGCTTTTGTCCCACAAGGAAGCTCTTGATAGGTTGCTGCAGCTGATATCATATGTCTTTATTGAAAACACTATCTAATAAGCAGAAATACAGGAGGAAGGGGTCTCTTATAAATAGGTTGGGTCGGACTTGATGACCTGAATGCAGTGCAAGTCCCCAAAGTCCGAGGGAAAAAAATGCGCTTTTAGTAAGCGGTAAGAAATACAGCCGCCATAGTTCGCACATCATCAATGTATAGGGGTCTTGAGAAGAACCGTTAAAACAAGCGGAAGAAACCGTTGGTCAGGCTCATAATTTCATGTTGCCAGCACTTGATGGCCGCGATGTAGCGTCAGAGCAATTAATTCCCATCATCATATGCGGACTAATATTAGCATACGCTGGCAACCAATTGGAAGCAGCTCTAGCAAAATAATATTTTTAGCAAAATCCAGCCTTGCGGCCTTGTGGCATTGAGCTATGCGCAGTGAGTTACTGGTTTCTAAAAAAACAAGAAAAAAAGTTTGGCACTTGAAGGATATTAGCCGCACATATAGTAAGCCCACCACCGAATTTTTAGGATGTCAGATAAGACTTTTCAATGTTGATCAGTCAATCACAAGAGCTTTTTGACTGAGCGAATATCATGGAATAGTGCCGGCAAGACCCATCGCTCTTTTGAAAGGCCGTTGTAGCAGGTTCGCTTGCGCAGTTCATATTTATCTGAGTTTTTTCTTTCTATTATTAATTTCTTTCTTCTCATCGGGGATTGTTTAATACCATTCCCCATCCCAATATAAAGTGCGTGACTGCGCACAAAGGTGAGGTGTTTTCTTGCCGGCGTCTTTTCACCTCACATGCCAATGATTTAGAGGCATTGCCTAAAATGTGTTTTTCTGAGAAAAATCCTCTCTCCCCCTTCCCCGTCCCCACTACAAATATATAAGTTGTCACTTTTATCATCAGCAGAAAACGACGTCGAGAATTGAACAACTACTACTGCTACTACTACTACGACAGCGTGATTGCATGTTCACACATCAGAGAGTGCTGCCCTCGTTCCAACGCTATCGGCGCTACTACGTATGCTACGGCACCAGCAATCGTCGTAGGTCGCTTGGCAATTAGCTCACACTCCGTCACGGCTGTCCTCCCACTCGCGGGCTGCTTTGATGAGCTCGGCGCGTTTGCCGCGCTCCTGTTCTCGCATTCGTTGCTGTCCTAGCTGTTGAACAGCGCCATTTCGGTTGTAATTGGACTCTCCCTGATGCAAAGAATAAAAGCCACTGCAGACAAGTGGACGCGGCCGACACCGGTACCCCGTGTCCCCCCACCTCTTTTCCTCTACTCCGCTTCGAGTTCCTCTTTGTTCCCCTTGATGACCGCTAAGAGAAACAGCGGGACGGGTCAGACCGATGGCCTATTGTCCGCACAAACAGAGAGCGCACACACCGGACGAGACCTCAACCGCAACGGCCTTTTCATTGACGAGTGCAGATGCCGTGAATGGCACGGACCCCCGATTTTACTTCCGCGTTTACTTCGCACTCGCACTGGACGCCACCGGACAAGGAGTGAGGGCTGTCCACTAACGCGCGTTGCTTCCGAAACCTCAGGTGCTATAACAGGCTTCGGGACAACCGCCGGATGTGACTTGAAAAGCGTGGTTCAGCAGGAGTCCTTGTGAAGGGAAGCTAATTGCCCTCAACAGTACGGCCGTCGTCCAACTAGTCCTCTGCGGGCGCGTTGGATTGCTTAAAAGCGCATCTGCTATGACTGCTGACTTTCAATGAGTGGCACTGCGCGCGTGTTTTCTCTTGCTGCAGCCACCTCTGTGGTAAAAACGAAAGCTATATTCTTTTTCATTCCTTCCACAACTCGGAAGCTGTTCCGCAAACGAAAGTGCCCTGACGGTTCGTCACGGACGGCTGCGTGTGGTCCGGCTGTGCCGCCGGCTCTCTATGATCGGTTCACGAACATTGCTCTCTTTTGCGGCATGCTTTCCCACCTTTTAAATTGACAGTATGCAAATATGATGAGCTGAAAAAATGACTGCCCACTTGAATATGTAGAAGCACGTCTTGTGAAATTTATTTCGCTTGTATTTCTTGCGCCGTGTTGAAGTGCGCGTAAGATCCGTGCCAAGTTTGAGTCTGTGGTACGATGCATATAGGGAACCATTCATGCGCCGTGTATGCAGTTACGGCTGGAAATTGATTCGTGCTAAAAAGCGTCGAATTGACTCTGGTGTCGCGAGAGCAGGGTTTCGCGGAAAACCCTGTTCTTTTACGGCTCACAAGCGGAGCAGTCAAGGTCGCCCCCTTTCGGGATTAGAAGGGGAAAGCCTACTCGGAAAAGCGTCTAGCAAGAGGCAGGTCCGGCGCCACCGTCTGAGTTAAGCCATTGTTGGCAGGCACGCGTGTCATTGAGAATGACATGGGGACGCGACCACTTAGCCTGACCGAGACATAGTGGCGGCAAGTAAACGACCATATTCTCCCGCGCTGTTGTTAGGATGTCGGGCGCCTCGCTGTCGCATGTACACCTGGTAAGCGCACGGAGCCCAATGGTGTATCCATCGCTCTTAAGGACGCTTCTAGGAAGCAACAGTTAATGAAAGAACTGACGGGGCCCGAGCGTGGGAACGGCCGCCGACGGTAGTCGGCCGAAGGAGGCAGCACGAGTAATGTTGGGCAGCACGGCCTGGCATGGGAGAGAGTGTCACGTGCGGAGGACCTATCCCTTTGCGTGTTTCATTTTGGGGACGAGGTTTTTACAAATGTAGTGCCTTTTATGAAAGTGTTTCTGTGATTGGTTGTGATGCTGCGAGTCCCAACATATGATTGGTTTTTGTGAAGACTCTTTGTTCGACCAAGGGTTAAAAAGAGGATGTTTGAATTTGAAAAGTGAGTGGAGTCGGGGTCAACAGCGGATCTCACCACCGGAGACCAGCTATGCAGGCCGAGGGGTATGCCACCATTTTCTGTTTTGTTTTTGTGACCCAGTGCATTTTGTAAATTGAAGTTGTGTTAGCTAAATAAACCCCCAATGTGTGCTCCCCAAAATCATCGTGTTGACTTCTCATCGATTGCCTCCGCGGAGTTTCAACCACACTTATTCGTCTCCTTGGTCGTCCGATGCGCTTAACTTGAACAACCCCGACGTTTCGCTACAAAGTGGTGGAGGTTGCTCGGTAACGATAGTCCCGCTTTGAAATTATGCCCCGAGTCAACAACAAATATCAGGAACCTACCTCTGACTGCTCTATTATGACGGAACCCCCTACCTTCTTCTCTGCTATGTCTACCCCCCAAGCTAAACCATTCGTCGGACCACCAGTCTTTAGAGGCGCGCCGGAGGAATCTATTTCCGAATGGCTACTTTGCTACGAACATGTAGCGTCGCTTAATAATTGGGACCAAGCCACGAAGGTGAAATTTCTATATCTGGCTTTAGACGGAGATGCGAAAAAGTGGCACACCACTGAAATTCTAACCGGTGCTCCTAATACATGGGAAGAATGGGCGACGCTACTAAAAACGTCCTTTACGAGTCGCCACTCAGTCGAGATCACCCATTTGCGGCTACAAAACCGCACTCAATTGCCGTCCGAAACCCCCGAGCAGTACTACTATGACGTCGCGCAGCGGTGTGCAAGAGTGAATTCGTCCATGACGGAAGATGATCGGTTGCGGCACCTTATACGCGGTTTACGTCCGGATGTTCTGGAGAAAATGATTGTCGCAAACCCGGAGAGCTGCACTGCATTCCTCCAAATTTTGCAACGCATAAATCTGGCAGCTTTGATGAGCCGTGTGTCGGGGCGACAACCGATTGGCATCCAGTATTCCACCGGATCGCAGTCGTGGATGCAAAACATCGCGCATCCCGTAGGGTTCGCACCCGCCGCCGCGACAGGGCACCCTCCTCCTACGTGTGTCGCCACTTGCGCCGCGGCCGAGTTGCGTTGCCCGCGGGAGGCTGCCGACCGCGAGAGAGACCTGAAAACGATTGCGGACTCGGTTGCCTTGCTGTCTGACCGGCTAAAAGGCATCGAAGACGAGGTGTGTCACCCCCCAATGCCTTGGCCTCAGAGAACTTCCCGTGCCAACGACGGGCGTCCCCGATGCCAGATTTGCCACCGCATAGGTCACATAGCACAACAGTGCTGGCAGCGGTTCCGAGATGACAGGAACGATGAGGATGAGCTCCAAGGCAATCAGAATGTGCAGCCTAATCCTTCGGGAAACGAGAACGGCCGGGCCTAGGGGGCTAGCCCGGCCGCCCCATCAGCACATTGTCGGAAAGTCAGCTTCTCACAGTCCCCACACGAGCCAACGGTACAGAAACAAAACTTCTAATTGACACCGGCTCGGCCGTAAATGTCATCTCAGAAGAATTAGCTAACAAAATGTGTGCTTCATTCAAATCGAGAAAAGACATATTCATCCGAGGAATTGGCGGAGGCTTGCTCACCCCCAATGGCGAAGCTGAAATAAAACTTGAATTTGGCACCACCAAAGTTCACGAGACGTTTTTAGTGGTCAAGGATTGCCCATACGAGCTACTCGGTGGTCTTCCTTTTTGTCGAGCAGCCCGGCTTCTCATTGACTTCTCCAAAAAAGAGCTGCAACTAAACGGTGAAATTTTCCGGCTACGTATAGACTCAAGTGCCCCCGAACATAATGATGTACTTACAGTGCGGTGCCACGAGCAAATTTGCATTGAACCTCGCACAGAAGTCGCTATTGAAGTAAAGGTCGCAAGGGACGGAATTCACCTCGTCGAACCGAACAGCACGCTCAGAAACGGACTTCAGGTTGCACGCACAATAACGAGGATCGTGCATGGGAGAGGCCTCATTCGCATAGCTAATCCTACCATGTCGCCAGTAAACCTGCTCAGCGGAACAAAGCTTGGATGGGCTTCATCTATTCATGACGCACAGCTGGCAATCACGGCCCCCGAGAACGATCGAAGTGCCTCAAGAGTTTGACATAGAGACTGGGGATCACCTACAGCCATCTGAGCGGGATGAACTGCTGTCGCTCATTGAGAAAGTACCGCCATCTATTTACGAGCAGTGACAACCCCATCCGGCAGACTCATGTCGCTGAACATGTGATCGACACAGGCGATTCTCGACCAATTCATCAGCACCCATATCGTCATTCCCCTTTTGAAAGACAACAGATTGAGCAACAAGTAGAAGAAATGCTGCGCGATGGGATAATTAGAGAGTCTCACAGTCCTTGGTCATCACCTGTCGTCCTCGTGAAGAAGCCAAATGGGACTTGGCGTTTCTGCGTCGATTTCCGCAGATTCAATGAGGTCACTAAAAAAGATGTGCACCCACTGCCACGAATTGATGACATTCTCGACGTGCTACAGGGGTCAAAATACTTCACCCACTTGATCTAACATCAGGCTACTGGCAAGTGGGCATCAAGGAGGAAGATAAGCAAAAGACCGCATTTGCCTGTGGACCCGGCCTGTACGAATTCAATGTTGTCCCTTTCGGCCTGTGCAACGCCCCTGCCACATTCCAGAGAATGATTAACAAAGTCCTCAGTGGTCTTCTCTGGAGAGTTTGTTTGGCCTACTTGGACGACATCGTATTTTCTCGAAGACTATGGCAACTCATTTGCAAGATTTGGAAAGTGTGTTTTCGGCTTTGGACGCGGCAAACTTACGACTGAAGTCCGAGAAATGCAGCTTCGCCCGCCAGGAGATCAAATATCTTGGACACATTCTCACAGGTGAAAGCATCCGGCCGGACCCAGACAAAGTAGCAGCGATCGAAAAATTCCCCAAAGCCACGAAACAAGAAAGGTGTACAGAGCTTTCTCGGAATCTGTAACTACTATCGGCGATTCATCAAAGATTTCTCTCACATTTCTCGACCTCTGACCAACTTAACCAAAAAGGATGTTCCTTTCGTCTGGGATGCGGCATGCGAAGTGGCCATGCAATCCCTCAAAGAGAAGCTGATCACAGCCCCAATTCTGCGTCAGTTTGAGCCGGGAAAGCCGATAGAGGTGCATACTGATGCCTGTGATACGGCATTGGCGCCGTGCTTGTACAGAAAATTGGAACTCAAGAGAGAGTCGTCGCCTATGCCAGCCGCCACCTTAACAAGGCTGAGATGAACTACAGTACAACTGAGAAAGAATGCCTCACCATTGTGTACGCCTGCGGACAGTTTCGGCCATACGTCTTTGGTTCTAAGTTCACGGTCGTGACTGACCAAGCCAGCCTGGCTTGGCTAATGAAAGTAAGGAATCCGAACGGTCGTCTTATGCGATGGTCTCTATTGCTTCAGGAATTCGACATAACGTTGCGACCCCGCCCTGGCCTCAAGAATGGAAATGCCGACACGCTTTCCCGCCTTCCTCATGATCCCGCGCCTGTAAGCGAAGAAAACCCCTTACCGTTGCTGGTTCTGGATCAGGTGGATGTTGGAAAAAAGCAGAGGGCAGACCCATGGATGAAAGAAATTATGCAGCACCTCGAGCACCCGGATGCGCCCGTTGTCAGGAAAACTAAAAGAACGGCACGGAGCTTTCGGTTGATCGACGGTGTACTGTATCGAAGGGCGAAAGGGTTTCAGGAGGATCGTGCTGCGCTCGTTGTCCCCAAGTGCTTATGATCTGAGATTTTAAGGTACTGCCATGACGCCACCACGGCAGGCCACTTAGGTGTCAAGCGCACATGGGAGCAAGTTCGTTGCCGATATTTCTGGCCGAAGATGTTCTCGTACGTAAGCAAGTACGTTCTCTCCTGCCCCGACTGCCAGACACGAAAGCAACCACCGGGGAGACCGGTCGGTTTCCTCCAACCGATCCCACCTGCAGGTCGACCTTTTCAGCAGGTGGGCATGAACTTCATTGGGCCTTTCACTAAATCCAAAGCAGGGAACCGCTACATCGTCGTGATTACCGACTACCATATACGAAATGGGTCGAGGCTGTCGCGTGTCCAGCGGCCACTGCCGCAGAAGCAGCAAGAGTTTTCGTCCAACAAATCGTCCTACGTCATGGTGCCCCGGAGAAAGTAATAAGCGATCGTGGGCAGCACTTTGTCGCCAACTTGACCGAAGAAATATTCCGGCTCGTGGGTAGCGAGCATGCCACCACAACAGCATACCACCCACAGGCCAACGGCTTGTGCGAGCGTTTTAACCGCACGTTGGCTGACATGCTCAGCATGTACGTTTCCTCACACCACCGCGACTGGGATGAATTCCTACCGTACGTTCTTTTTGCATACAATTCTTCCACCCACGAGACGACTGGATTCACTCCCTTCTTTCTTCTTCACGGACATGAACCGACACCTACCGGTGGATGTAGGGTCGGGCGCGCAACGCGGATTCGACTACACCCTGATGCAATGAAAGTGGCCCGCAGGCTGCGGCAGGCTCGAAAAATAGTAAATGAACGGGAGAAGCGTCAGCAGGAGAAGAACAAGCGCAGCTATGATGCTAGGCGACGAAGTGTTGTTTATCATCAGGGCGACTTGGTGTACTTGTGGACTCCCTCCCGGGCGAAAGGGAAGACGACGAAGCTTCTTCACAATATCACGGACCTTTCCGTCTTGTGCGCGGGTAGCCGAGAACAACTGGGAGGTGGTAGACCAAACTGGAGAAAAAACGTGACGTTGTGAATGTGGCGCGTTTAAAGCCCTGCCACGTTCGATTGGGCTCCGATGCCGACGACGCGGACGATGAGTCTGATGATAATCATGAGGTGCGCGATCTCGGTGGGGATGTGCGCGAGGGCAGTGCCAGGCGAGATGACCACGGATTGCATCGAAGTGTTGTGCGCGAGTGCAGTGCAAGGAGAGATGACCACGGATTGCATCGAAGTGTTGTGCGCGAGTGCGGCTCCAATGGTGATGTGCGCGAGTGCGGTTCGCGAGTGGGTCAGGAACTCCGTTTGCAACATTGTGCGCGCGGGACACAGACCAGTGTTCCAGTTCCGCAATGCGAAAGCTACGACACGGACACTGAACTTTACTCGGACTGGAAGACATTTTCAAGTAATATCAACGCACAACAGAATGTCAGTGCTTACGAAACGGACACTGAGTGTATTGCAGTACCGACGAGTGAACCTATATATTTCTGTGCCCAATGATTTGTTTTGTTTTTTTTCTTTCATCTGTTGTTTTTATGTATTTTTTAAAAGCCTCTCACCTTTTTATACACATGCATAAGTGTCTTTAAATAAGCGTCTCATACACTTGTTGAATGCAAACCTTTTTGTATAATTAGTCTATTTCTTGTCGTGTTTTGCAGATAAACTGAGTGGGACACTCTTTTTCGCTAGGGGGGAGGTGTCGCGAGAGCAGTGTTTCGCGGAAAACCCTGTTCTTTTACGGCTCACAAGCGGAGCAGTCAAGGTCGCCCCCGTTCGGGATTAGAAGGGGAAAGCTTACTCGGAAAAGCGTCTAGCAAGAGGCAGGTCCGGCGCCACCGTCTGAGTTTAAGCCATTGTTGGCAGGCACGCGTGTCATTGAGAATGACATGGGGACGCGACCACTTAGCTGACCGAGACATAGTGGCGGCAAGTAAACGACCATATTCTCCCGCGCTGTTGTTAGGATGTCGGGGCGCCTCGCTGTCGCATGTACACCTGGTAAGCGCACTGGAGCCCAATGGTGTACCCATCGCTCTTAAGGGACGCTTCTAGGAAGCAACAGTTAATGAAAGAACTGACGGGGCTCGAGCGTGAGAACGGCCGCCGACGGAGTCGGCCGAAGGAGGCAGCACTAGTAATGTTGGGCAGCACGGCCTGGCATGGAGAGAGTGTCCCGTGCGGAGGAACCTATCCCTTTGCGTGTTTCATTTGGTGACGAGGTTTTTACAAATGTAGTGCCTTTTATGAAAGTGTTTCTGTGATTGGTTGTGATGATGCGAGTCCCAACATGTGATTGGTTTTGTGAAGACTCTTTGTTCGACCAAGGGTTGAAAAGAGGATGTTTGAATTTGAAAAGGTGAGCGAGTCGGGGTAAACAGCGGATCTCACCACCGGAGACCAGTCTGCAGGCCGAGGGGTATGCCACTATTTTCTATGTTTTGTCTTTGTGACCCTAGTGCATTTTGTAAATTGAAGTTGTGTTAGCCAAATAAACCCCCAATGAGTGCTCCCCGAAATCATCGTGTTGACTTCTCATCGATTGCCTCCGCGGAGTTTCACCCACACTTATTCGTCTCCCTGGGTCGTCCGATGCGCCTAACTTGAACAACCCCGACGTTTCGCTACACTGGCATTGTTCTAGCGAGAGTGTTAAGGTGAGATAAAAGCCTCGTCAACATCTCAGGTTTCACGTCTCAATACCACGATACGATTATTAGACGCCGTAGGGGAAGGGCTTCTTAAATTTCAGCTATCAAATGTTCTTTAACGTGCACTGATATCGCACAGTACGCGAGCCTCTACCATCGAAATGCGACCGCCACATCCCGAGTCGAACCTGCGACCTTCGCTTCATCAGACGAATGTCATAACCACTGCTCCACCGCGGTGGACATAAGCGTCGAAGAAGTCCGAACTTGCGCTTACTGATAGATCAGTGTTGTCGAAGCCTCGATATCTGTTGTGCATCGAGGCACTGACACGTTTTTTTACGGCCGGCAAAAGAGCTACATCTCAGTCGTAGAGGGACACTTTTTGGAAAGGACATAGAGCGAACGACAGCACACTTGCCCTGTGGAGTGGTGTTTAGAATTTTATATTGACCGATTTGTTCAAGTTCGCTCTGAATTAACCGGGGTCTCTCACACTTGATGCAGTTTCTTGTTGATCAACTATCTGTATATAATTGTGAAAACGCACGTACACATTTTGTTTCCATATTACAAGAAATTTGCTGACTCGGTGTACATACTGGTGCATGGTGTCCACATAGTCAAATAATCAATTTTATAAAGCAGCCCGTCACCACGAGTGGCAATGGGGACATATACTGAAGAGGAGCTTTTTGAATAAATAGGGCGTTTGAGTGGTCGATAAGAGATAACAAAAGAATGGCCTCATACCTTCTGCCGCAGTCTATAGTTAAATACTTTCAAACGCTAGACTGCAGAACTCTGTCTCCCTTGAGCAGAACAAGGCATTGCTCGATTTGCAACTCAAAAGTTTGGCAGCTTGGGCTAGTTGGTATGGCATGACTATAGTTATAGCGCGAGAACAAGACGTCCTTCGTGTCCTTCTTGTCTCTGTGTCGTCGTTTTATTCTCGCGCTATAACTATCGTCTTGCAACTCAAGGCTCGTTTGCTTTCAATGAACGACACCTAGCGCAAGGCAAACGGTCGCATTTGTGCATGGTGGGGTGGTGGCGGTTACAATGATGCCTGGAGGGTTCTTAAGGGTAGAGGGGTGGGTTAACTGGCAAAAGGAGCCGGCATTAGACCGGGCGATGAGGAGATATGAGGAGAAATAAAGAGCAGCAGTAGTCACCGCACAATTCCTGGGGGTTGTGTGGGAGCTAAGCCTGCGGGGAGCTGTGGTCGTGCGCATTGCCTGTCGCGCTATGAGTAGCGGAGGGTGGGTGCCGGGATACTAGCATTTATCAAACACCAGTGGTTCCACAGATACCAAGCAATGCGTCGGTGAACAATCACGAAGTCACGCCGGATTTCACGAGCCGCAACTTGCAGGTTATACCAGCTGTGGTGTCGATTCGATAGAGGTCTACGGTTGCCACAGTTCGTCTTGCCACTGGCGACGTTATTTATGTGGTGTCCCGCAACTCGTTTTCTTTAGGATTGCTACCATGATAGTGCACCATACTCGGTGGATGATGGTACCTTATGAGCAAAGAGAATACAAACTCTCAGTCTCGATATTTAGTACTTGTTGGTGACATTTGCTATAAAGGTGTAATAAAAAGAAGCAAAAAATCAAGATTCCACGTACCTTGGGAATTCACGTTATTCGAGGCACGCGGAGGCAAGATGACCGCGTCGTAATTTTTTATTGAGCGATACCTTATGAAATGACGCTAATTGTATGTACCAATGTTGCACGAACATACAAACGTTAAACAACCACATTTGTTTTATATAACCAGTTTGCAGTTGCGTAGCAATGGCAACAGGAACATGAATATTAGCAACACCCGAAGCGGTAAGCTGATATAAAGCACTGCTGCTCGAAGGCATCGTAGCCCTGGCCACTGCTACACAAATAAACATAAGCGGACGAGACTTGACTACAACTGATGCTAACCCGACGTGACGGCTGTATCGCAGGAGTACATATGTAATGTTTATCAAACTGAAAACCGTTAGCATGACGTAGTGCATTTGAGGCGACCTATAACCCAATTCGCAATTTTAAGCTTATTTGTAGAAGTAAATGTAAAACATGCGCAAAACGTCCTGGCTTCTTGGCCGAAGGTTATATTACTGGGGCCTTTTAAGAATATGCACAAATATTTGCAAATGGAAATAGACGAACCACTTGGCAGCACAGAAGCAAGAGTGACAATCAGTGAGGCACGCGAGGGTTTGGTTTGAAGAAAAAAAAATGTACCTCTACATATTAAACTGCAATATTGCTGGTCCACCATCGTTCACGTGCAAGTCTAGGCGCGCCACACGGCTAACGTCGCGCGCAGCTGTTTCTTTCGGACTTCTCCATGGTTGCACATACAAACCGGGCAAGTGTGCACGCAAGTTCTAGAATGAACTTTCCGGTCAAATACTACAATCCTCGCGCAACAAAGTGTGTACATCATCTCGCCGGCTGAGTGAAAAAGGGAAGACGGCGCGTTTTCCCGGTCTCGCGCACAACCCGGCCTCCGGTTGCCGATTTTTCCGGTTCTCCGGTGCCGGAGCAGATAGCGGCTCTTGTCAGCAGGGCTATAAGGACAGCGTCTATGCTCATGCACTCTGCCTGTGTACAGAAGAAGGCGGGGCAGCAGCCTAGCAAAGGCTCCACAAAACCTACAACGCGCGTGTGACGAAGCGCGCAGGACCCACGCGACTTGAATAATGACGCCGTTCGTCGCGGCGAGGCAGTGAAAAATGCAACCCGGCGTGTCAACCCGCCGCAGGGTGCGAGCAGCCACGTGAGACTTCGTCGCTATTGCACACTGGCGTCCTGCAAAAGAAGCGGCACGACGCCGCTTCAAAAAGGAGGGGACCGAGTGAAACTGGTGTTCCATCATTGCTCCCTTGAACGGGGGGCGACGAAAAGTGTACAAGCAAGCAGCTGTAAAAAAAAAAAGGGGGGGGGGGGTGTAAAACTAGAGAAGCCTTGCGTGTACTTACGTAGCCACGCGATGCAACCATCACCACCCGTTCAGGCCCCCTGCCCCCCCCCCCTGGCCTTCCGCTCACGCAGCAGATACCACATACTTTTTTTTTTAATTCTTTCAACGTCCTTGTCTAGGTTATTTGCAGTACGGTCTGCGCTTACCAACCGACGCCTCGTTTTGAGCGGAAGAAGTCAACCACAAAATACCAGTTTAGGGTCGGACGTGCTTGCACAGCTATTCTTTTAAACTGGGCGACGTTCCAGGCCCCCCTGATGCTGGTATACTTACAACTCACCACACAAAACGAAACGACCTTTTCTTGTTTTATTTTTCTAATTACTGTCCGTGTTCATTGCTGTGCCTGTGACTTGCTCTGAAGTTATGAGCGAATAGAGGAAAAAAGAGAGAGAATACACGATTGAGAATGAAAGTAGTTCTTTTCCATCAGTCAACGGCATGTGCCGTCACCATTGGCAGTTGCCACGCCGCTCGCACCCGTTCTCGAATGAATGCCCGCGCGCGACGCTTGATGCCAGCTTCTCTTTGGCCGCGTTCACACTGAGCATTCCGGCTGCCGAAAGTGCTCCGAATCCGGTTCGGCGGCGGCGAGTTCCACTTAAAGGGCCCTCTCCGCGCCGATCGCTCTCGGACCGTATTTTGCGGCGTCTGCCGCGAGGGCTTCGTTTGCGCATCTCTTCCATCGGGCGCTGCGTATAGCGGCCCGACAACCACTGGTGATTGTCGGGGACTTTAATGCCCCCAGCCCTCACTGGGGTTACCACTACGAGAAGGCCCGGGGCAGAGAGCTCAAGGAGCTCATTTCCTCGCTGAGCCTGACGCTTCTTACCGATCTGGCACAACCCACACGTTCCGGCAACTCGGTCACGCGAGACACATGCCCCGACCTCTCCCTCACCCGTCACATCCGCGATGCTACATGGGAAAATTTAGGCGAAACCCTAGGCAGCGATCACTTTTTACTCCGCATTTCGTTCACACCGCGGCAGAAAATGCGCCAACACTGGGGCCAAGCCCGTCTCACCGATTGGACTCAGTTCAGAATGCAACCATTCCCCGCCGGCCTCTCCTCGACCGAATATGCAGCGTGGGCATCATACGCTCTTCATATGAAACAAGCGAACACTCGCACCTTTGCAACCTCTAATTTGACTCCTGCAATCGATCCACACCTCCTACATCTTTGGCACGCTCGCCGCGGGCTCATAAGGCGCTGGAAACGCAACAAACTTAATCGGAAACTTCGCGCTCGCATTGAGGCGCTCACTGCAGAGGCGGCCGCATACTCCGCACAACTTTCCGATGTTAACTGGGCAGACACCTGTTCGAAGGCTGCAAACCAGATGAGCTCTAAGAGTGCGTGGCGACTCTTTAGAAGCCTTCTCGATCCCTCCACCACCAGGGGAGAAACGCAACGCCAGCTCCACCGTGTTCTGCATGCCTTTCAGGGCACTACGGATGAACTCGCGTGAGAACTTTGTGACCGCTACATCTGCCGCACAATTGATCCCGCAGGCCCAGCATATACGTATTCCGGCGCCCCTAACACCGACCTCGACGCCCCATACGCGCTTTCTGATTTACGATTTGCACTCACGAAAATGCGACGGGGCACGGCCCCTGGACGCGACGGAATCACAGTATCGCTCCTGGCAAATCTTCCCGACCAAGCACACCTCTCGCTACTGTTGCGAAAGACAGCGACGCCAACACGGTCCCGAAGGCACCACTGTTTCCAACTCCGCCGGGAAGGTCACCAGCCGTTTGGTAGCGTATGTTTATCAGCTCGCGACTGCTTCTGCGCAGAGCTCACAAGACGAGCGGACGAGACGACGGTGAGTTAAACAAGGTTTATGTACAGCATATATACAGAGGCATTACAAATACGGCACTGGGGCCGACAGAGACTCGAAGAGCCGAGCTCTCCTCTCTAACACATAGGTCTGCTCTCAAGCGAGTTCGCTCTGACACACATGTCAGCTTTCACCTAGGACCCCCGATCGCGACGCGCCGCAGGGCTTCTTTTATAAGCACCGGGTCCAACCAAAATGTCCAATCAGAAGCGCCGCTGGTCGTCAGGGCAGACTCCTCCAATAGGGTCGCCGCGCAATGCGTCAGACCCCCAGACATGAAGACGCCAGTTGTTTACTCGACGGGTCGCTTGCCGAGGCTGACTGACTGCACGTGCACGCCACAGAGGCGCCGTTGAGTTGTTGATCGCGTCAGGCGGACTGGCCTTGACACAGATTGCCTTTTTCAGAGGCACGGCCGTTCGCTGTGGACTCGTACGCATAACAGCACCACCGCCGCCAGACAATGCGCCGAAAATACGAGCTGCTTCAACGGGGCTCGGATGACAGGCGCGCTCGTTCGCCAGGTTCCTCCAGGTTCGCCTCCAGGGCCATGGGGAGAATGCAGCTCCAGACTCTGTTCCGGGAACACATCCCATTCTCGACGACAGATCCCAGCTCCACTGGCTTGTCGCCACTGGCTTGTCGCCACAACTTGCTGGCCAACTTCGCTCGTCTCTTCTGACCATCTTCGGTTTCAGCACTTGTCGATGGTTCTGCAACTTGCTAAGAACGGTTTGATAACAGACAACACACGACACAAGCAAGTGCCCTCGGTCACCCAACAGAACACCAGACAAAGTATAGTACAACATATACCTATCTACGTGTCTATCGGAATTTTGTTCCCTCTACATCAAGAGGCACATGCGGGACACAAGACTCTTAAAGTAAGAACTTGAATTTTTCACACTTACAACAACGCAACGAATTAGAATACCACATGAAGTTGGCCCCTTGAGATCACTCTGAACGAGAGCGCTCAGCCCAGGTCGTGATGAGGTCAAAATTTTGCCCCGAATCGCCAGCGAGAAACCGAAAGGTTCAGAAGGTACTAGCTAGAACGCACTGCTCAATGCACCTGCATTAGCGTTTAGCTTTCCCCCCCTTTTTTTTTGATAGCGAACGTCAAAGTTGCGCTGTGGAGCAACATGCTCCACCTCAGTAACCGGCCACTTTTAGGCGACGATACCTATGCGGCACCAAGAGCGGCTCACACTTGCGACGTTGCACAGGGAAACAACGATACGGCTTGCTACGGATTGACTCCTCACCGCTTAGCTCGATATCGTCTTCGATCACCCTCGTGTTTCCGGGGCGGTCCGAACACAAGTCTCCAATCTCGGAAACAATCTTTCTCGGGTCCTCCTTTTGGACTTCACTTAACGTAGGTTCTAGGTTTATCTGCTCCCAGATTACTTTCGATCCCCCTTCGATTACCTCACAAGAACTAAAAATTTCTGCTTCCTCTTCCTCTGGAGCATTCAACAGCTGATTTACGACTGCTTTCAAGTTACTGTGATAAATTTTGTTCAGCCGCCTTCCTAATTTAACTTCACAATTGGTACCAGAAAGCTTCGATATTACATTGGCAGGCCCTTCCCAAACAACCTCAAGCTTGTTCCTGTTGGACGGCTCCAGCAGCATTACCTGACTTCCTACTTCAAAAGCGCGCTTCTTCACAGATTTCTCGTAGTGCTCCTTGGACAGCACTTTTGCCGCGTTTTTGTGGCTTTCCACTAGCGCTTCAATCGAGAGGTCCTCACGCTGCTCTCGAATGAGCGTCTCTCGATCAACTCTCGGCAGCTCGCTCCAACTTTCCGCTACAGGCGAGAGCGTTGCAACCCTCTCGCTCTGACTCAATGGCGCCATGTCGTCTCCCCCTACGCATACCTCGCCGGCCGCTTCCGCGACGGGCCGCTCGCGTGACTGCTCACATGACTCATGCGGAAAATTTCCCTTCTGGGGTTCCGTCGACCCGCCGACAAGGTCACTTGAGAGTTCACCGCATTGAACCAGATCAAGCTGCCGAGATAGCTTCCGCGCTTGCGATCGCGTGAGGGCCATGCACGCTAAGTTGGGGAAGAACGATTTGCCCTGCTCTTTGAGAAGCTGCTCTGAGTTGTTGGAGAAAAGATAAGGAAAACGATCATTTAGCGCGGCAGACACAGCCGCTTCGGTGCGAAGCTTACCGAACGGGCCTTCAATGACAACCGTGGCGATTGGTAAAGAAACACTCTGCTCCTCGGCGACTTGCCTGATCCACACGCATTCTCCTGTAAAGTCATCCGGAGACACCAATGAAGGATGGACAACGTCCATGGTTGCCGCTGAGTCTCTAAGTGCTCGGCACGTTTTCTCATTCACCCTAATTTCTTGGAGATACGGCTCCAACAACCGCATGTTTTTTTTTCTGATTCTCGGATCGTTGCGAAGGCAAACTTTTCCTGGCAGTTTCTCGCGATGTGTCCTTCCTTTTTGCAGTAGTAGCAGATTAGCGGCTTCCGTTTGTTTTCCGATTCAAATGCCTGTGTGGTAGAAACCTCACTCGATTTCTCCGCTTCTGTTTGCCCTTCCCCTACACTGTCCTTCGTAAGAGACGGGTCCTCCTTGAAATTACGATGCGGAGCGGGTCTCCGTTGATCAGGTTTCTTTGAAAAGCCATGTTTTCTCTCATTCTTTTCAACGCGCACTGCCCTGCTGTGCAACTTTCGGCGAGTATAATACTCCTCAGCTAACTCTGCTGCCTTGTTTAGCTGTACTTCACCAAGTCTGTCCTGCAGCCAAAGTCTGACATTATCCTCGATGCAGCGGTAGAATTGCTCCAATGCAACGCATTCCACCACTTTATCGCGGTCGTCATAAACACCTTCGCCCTTGAGCCATTCAATTAAATCGGCCTTAAGACGAAACGCGAAGTCAACGTGTGACTCATTCCCCTTTTCAGCATACCGGAACCTTTGCCTGAAAGCCTCGGGAGACAACTTATAACGTCTTAAGAGCACTTTCTTAACCTCGTCATAGCTCTCAAACGCTTCCCTCGACAAGCAAGTTATCGCGTCGGACACTTCGCCGGGAAGAAGAGCTAACAGGTTCTGCGCCCAAAGAGACCGCTCCAAAGCATTTCGCTCACAGACGTGTTCAAACTTGACGAGATACTTCGCCATGTCCTCGCCTACTACGAACGGTGGCAGTTGGTCCCGAATTCTAAAACCGCTGACCTGAATCGTCGGAGAAGCTACGCTAGGCGCCTGCGAACACTGTAGGATTGCCAATTCTAGTCGTTTCATCTCGAGGCGCTCCTGTCTCTCGGCCTCCTCGCGCTCGCGACGTTCGCGCCTTTCAACTTCTTCACGTTTGCGAGCTTCTCGCCTTTCAGCTTCCTCGCGGCGTGCTTTGATATCCACCCAGGCCTCATCGACTTCCTCAGCCGACACCCCCTCATCCTTCATGATCTCAAGGATCGCTTGTTTTCGTTTCGCACGGCCCAAAGTAATGCCGAGTTCCTCACAAATTTCGATGAGTTCCTTCACTTTAAGGTTCTCCATCGTTCACACTAGCCTCTTGCTGTTTGCCCCTGTTAAGAATTTACTTGCCGTACCCACTATAAGTCTACTAGCAAGACGCGCAAGCAATTTTTCACACTCCCGTGTTTACCACCTCCGCATTAACTTTGATTTCAAAGCACTTCAACTTGGCTTGAAACGATCAAAGCTCACTCGAATGCTTCACACAGCCCTTCTCTAAACTACTACAACCTGAGCTAGAGTAGTCTGGTGAACTGAGGGGAAAACATCAGGCACTCACCGCATCGATGTCGCTGACGCCGGCCGATCCCGCAGCTGCCAACCACTGTTGCGAAAGACGGCGACGCCAACACGGTCCCGAAGGCGCCACTGCTTCCAACTCCGCCGGGAAGGTCACCAGCCGTTTGGTAGCGTATGTTTATCAGCTCGCGACTGCTTCTGCGCAGAGCTGATAAGACGAGCGGACGAGACGACGGTGAGTTAAACAAGGTTTATGTACAGCATATATACACAGGCATTACAAATACGGCACTGGGGCCGACAGAGACTCGAAGAGCCGAGCTCTCCTCTCTAACACATAGGTCTCCTCTCAAACGGGTTCGCTCTGACACACATGTCAGCTTTCACCTAGGACCCCCGATCGCGACGCGCCACAGGGCTTCTTTTATAAGCACCGGGTCCAACCAAAATGTCCAATCAGAAGCGCCGCTGGTCGTCAGGGCAGACTCCTCCAATAGGGTCGCCGCGCAATGCGTCAGACCCCCAGACATGAAGACGCCAGTTGTTTACTCGACGGGTCGCTTGCCGAGGCTGACTCACTGCACGTGCACGCCACAGAGGCGCCGTTGAGTTGTTGATCGCGTCAGGCGGACTGGCCTTGACACAGATTGCCTTTTTCAGAGGCACGGCCGTTCGCTGTGGACTCGTAGGCATAACACTACTCCACCTTATAAATTCGACATGGAACGGTTCTCCGCTTCCAACGGAATGGACCACATCGGTCGTGACATTCATTCCCAAATCGGCAAAGTCCGTTAATATTGAGGCACTGAGACCCATCTCACTTACGTCTTGCGCAGGCAAACTCATGGAAACCATGGTTCGCGAACGCCTTTTCGCCTACTTGGAGGCCAGGAGGACCTTTGCCGACACGATGTTTGGCTTTCGCCCGCATCTGTCGGCGCAGGACGTCCTGCTCCAGCTTCAACACGATATTATAGAGCCGACTACTATGCGCCATAACGATAAAGCCGTGCTCGCTCTCGATCTCCGCGGGGCGTTGGACAACGTCAAACACAGCACTATACTCACTAACCTGTCTACCACAAACTGCGGGCAGAAGACTTTCAACTACATTCGCGCCTTTCTATCACATCGCACCGCCTTCATTCGCCTTAATTCTACCGAACACGGCCCGTACTTATTAGGCACGCGGGGTACACCTCAAGGGGCAGTCCTGTCTTCTCTGCTTTTTAACCTGGCGATGATGAACCTCCCCTCTCTTCTGAGCGAGGTCGAGGGAATACAACACGCACTATATGCGGACGATATCACAATCTGGAGCAACACCGGCTCCTTAGCGCAAATCGAAGAACGCCTGCAAAAGGCTGCCCTTCTGGTGGACACCTACGCACTTTCATGCGGCCTGGAGTGCTCTCCAGCTAAATCGGCTCTTCTTTCAGTCTCTCCGCTACCGCCGCCTCGAATTTTTCTTCCGTCCGTGCCCGTCCCGTCAGTGCAAAATATTCGGGTTCTTGGCCTTCACCTCACATCGTCTTTGGATCCAAAGGGCACAATAGCAGGCCTCAGACGCACCAGCGAACAGGTGAGCCGCATGATACGGCGAGTTTCTACCAAGCGCGGCGGCCTCCGCGGGTCTCAGTCCCTCCGATTGGCCCACGCGTTTGTGACCAGTCGCGTCCTCTACGCCTTGCCTTACCTTCGCCTGCGTCGTCGACACGAGCACCAGCTGGACGTCCTTCTTCGTTCAGTATACAAACGCGCTCTGGACCTACCTATTGCAACTTACAACAGCCGATTCGCGGCTCTGGGGGTACACAACACCTTTGCAGAGATGCGCGAAGCTCATCGCGTTAACGAAATCAATCGACTGTCGCAGATGCCTTCAGGGCGCCGTCTTCTACACAGACTTGGCCTTAACCCGATATCTGACCAAGACCCTCTGCAGCCGGTACCAGAGCTCTGGCGTCAAAAGCTATGGGTGGAACCTCTACCCCGTAATATGAACCCCGACCTCCATCCTGGCCGTAGACTAGCACGCGCCGCGGCCCTTCATACGCGACACTCCGATCGTCCTGGTGTTTTCTACGTGGACGTCTTGGGTCCCTCCCCCTCGGGTCACTTCACGGCTACTGTGATTACAGAGGGCAAACACGTAGATGGCCTCTCCTTTCGAGCAGACACAGTAACGCACGCTGAAGAGGTTGCCATAGCTTTGGCCGCCTCTCACCCTGCCTAACGCACTATCCTGACGGACTCGCGCTCGGCCTGTTCTCAGTACCTTCAGGGTTCCATTGCCCCGCTACAAGCCTGCTACAGGCAGCCTCTTGGCGCTTTAACCCTCATCCCATTCGTATAGTCTGGACCCCAGGCCACTCGGGCCTGCCCGGCAACGAGGTGGCAAATGCCGTTGCCCGCGCTTCTTCTGTCCGGGCCGTTGCCCCTCCATGTCCCGAGACGGAATCTTGCAATACTAACCTGACGCGCTTTCGCGAAATTTTGGCTTATTACCGGGCTTCGCGCCGCCTCTACCCGGACCCCGCACGCGGTTTGGAGAAAGCGGACGAACGACTGCTACGCCACCTGCAGACGAACACCTTTATCAGTCCGGCGGTCGCCAGGCACTTTTTGCCGGAAATCAATGGAACCTGCTCGACCTGTCATGTCCTCGCCGACACATATCACGTCGTAGTATCGTGCCCAGTTAATCCCGTCCCTTTCTCATCCCCTTTTCCTATCCCAACTAGAGAGGCTTGGGAGGAGCACCTGCTTGGCTGCTCTACCTTGGCTGCACAACGCTCCTTGGTGGAGCGCGCACGGGCAGCTTCCAGCTCCACTGGCGTCCCGGAATAGGGTCTTGCCACTCTAGCACGCCGATGGGCTACGTCGGCACTCTCTAGTAGACTTCTTTTGAAATAAATGTTTTTTACCACCACCACCACCGCCGAATCGGTCACCGCGGACCAATAGAAGCGCTAGTGAAGGAATTTTGAAAAATGGCGGCCAAGCCCTACTCACTTGTTATGCCGCAGTGCACGTAACTGAATGTTGAAACCAACGAGAGTTTAACCTACTCTGTGTCTACCTCGCCTCCGTATTTCGTGAAAGAGGTGACCGAGCTTGCTGTTGGCGTGACCGAGCTTGTTGCGGTCTTGCAGAGCAAAACGAAGCCACCAACGCCGCTGGCGTCGGTGGTTTTTCTGCTCTTCGTGCATTACAAGACAGCCACTTGCCAGCAAAGTAAGCAGTACTGTCTTTTTTTGCTTCTTGCGTACGAGAATCGTCGAAGTATACACCACCGGATAACGTAGTAGCGTTTGCGAGCCGCGGCAACAACCGGGTGACAGCGCATCCATCCTGCGTTCTCCCCGTAGTATAGGTGGCATATTCGGCGGCGCGGGGCGCGTCCAGTGCGAACGACGCTGCGTTTCGGCGGTCGCTGTAGAAATCGGATGTTTCAGTGTGAACTAGGCATTTCTGCGGACGCTCTGCTGCTCGTGTGTGGTGGTGGTGCAGGCGGAGTGTCATGCACGCACTCCCGCTCGGCAATTTGGTGAGCTTTTTTTTTCTCTGTCTCTCGACACTTACATAGCTACCAGCTCAGCATTTATAAAAGCTTGACTCGCGACACAAGCCATAACATATTGTAACGTTATACTTCGAGCGAAATGCATAAACTGTGTCAGTGACTGTTGACAGAAGAGCTTAGAAAGAAAGAAAGAGTTGCAAGCAGGCGTCAGAGTGTAGCGGCAAGCCGCCAAGCATTGCAGTGATGCTTGCAGTGATGCGCCCGCAGTGATGCGCCATGCATTGCAGTGATGCGCCCGTTCCGTAATTTTGCACATAGAAGAAATGCCCTGGTGCAACATTCCAATCAGTGTCTTCCGTCGGCTTGGCCGAGACGCTGCGATGGTTCCTTGCCGGAAAACACAAGTCCATGCCTTGGGGCAACCAGTAGTCAAAAAGTCTTTCCGAAGGTGTAAGGACGGATTGTGAAGGGGTATTTATATAGTCGCAAAGCATTCGGGCAAAGGAGGTCGTCAACTCGGCCTTTCCAATCTTCTTTAATGCGTCCTGTTGACACCGACTTGTTCATGTCTGTGGCGGCGTCTCTGCCGCCAACGTAACAGTGACGACGAGTATGCGACCCACCGAAAACGCTTATGCCGACGCTAGCCCGGCGTCGCTGGCCCTTCAGCGCTCACTATACGACAGGAGCTCTGCAACGCTGACTCAGCGCGGAACCCAGTGACGACCATGGCACCCAGGCTCCCGGAGTTCGATCAGGAAACAGATAAGTGGAATGCTTATCTTGTAAAAGCTGAAGCATATTTTGAAGCCAAGGAAGTTACCGATGAAGTCAAGAAGAGGACATTGCTGGTCGCTGCGTTGTGGTCAAAAACGAGAGAAGACCTATGTGAAAGAGTGGTGCCGCGTCGGCCAAACGCTCTCAGCTGCAGGGAAGTGGTAGCAACGCTGAATGACTTTTATGCCCCAACGCCTGATGAGATCTCGGAGAGTTTCAAGTCTTTTCACCGTAAGCAAGGGGAAGGGGAGTCCGTGAAAGCGTTCATTGTTGAAATTAGAAAGATTGCCCAGCACTGCAAGTGTTTGAGACTTCACCCGTGGCAACACAGGATGTATCATCTTTCTTACTCTTCTTCTCCCGGTGAGACCGCAGCTTATCCGCGAGCTCCTTCATGCGCATATACACATTAGATATCGGTTTCTTCTCCTGCACGGAATTTGAAATAGAGGAGACAGTCTCACGGAACCGATCAGACACCAGGTATTGCAAGTTCGTCTGGTTCAGCAACTCCTTAATTTTTTGTACAATCAACGAACGATCCCGCTCGGTGACGTGAGGTATACAGAAATCCAGGAACAAGGCTTTCCTCGTTCTTCGTGCAAAGCCCAAGGCCGTGTGCTTCATTTCCTGATCGCACTACATAGAAGACATCTTTGAAAACTGGGAACGCACGATGGTTGTTGCAACGCTTATAGATCAATTTTTCCACCATCGCATTGATATCGGCATAACAGCTGCCTTCATAGTGGAACTTCTTTTCTCGCTCACGGCCAGTGCTAGCACGTCTCTGTTCCAAATAGCATAACTTCCGCCAAACTGCAACAGCGTTCTTTGAATGAGCCTTTCTGAATGTAGGCAGATTCAGCAGGGGAGATGAACAACAAAAGGAAAGGCAGGGAGGTTAACCAGACACATGCCCGGTTTGCTACCCTACGCTGGTGGAATGTGAAGGGGGCGCAAAGGTGAGAGAGAGAAAGAGAAGAAAAAGAGGGAGAAAAAGAAAAAAAGAGGATTATCAGTCAATCGGTTAGCGCGTATGCAGCGGTGGCACTAAACAAAAGTTAAAGGTGGTCACGTAGGCCTGTAGTCCTCAAAAAGCACAAGACAGCTTTGACTGCTTTTTGAGCCGACGAAAGGTGATCACGGTGTTCTTGTGGCATCTTCACAGAGAGTGGCTGATCGTGCCATTTTCGCAATGCGTCGGAAAGCTTCCGTCTTTCAGAAGCAAATCGAGGGCAATGGCATATCAGATGGTCGATGTCTTCTTGGGTGCAGCAGACGTCGCATTAAACATTGAAAGTCAATCCGATTAGGGCTCTATATGCTTTTGTGAAGGCAACTCCCAACCAAAGGCGACAAAGAAGTGAAGTTTCACGTCGACAAAGTCCGTGTGGAGGACGAAGTTTCAGTAGAGCGTTTATTTGGTAGAGTCTCGTATGTCTAATGCTTGGGTTGTTCCACTCCTGCAGACACTGACTACGTGCCAGGTGACGAAGTTGCTTTGCAGCGTCAGTCCTTGACAAAGGAATCGGAAGGATGTGCTCTTCTTGGTGGGATGTGCGAGCCGCGTTGTCTGTGGAATCATTGCCACTGATCCCACAATGGCCAGGAAGCCACTGAAACTTGACCTCGTGGCCTGTTACTGTGACGTGGTGAAGAAGCTTGACAACTTCGTAAGTTAATTGTTCATGGCAACCTCGTCGAAGGACTGACTGCATGCTCTGTAGGGCCGGTTTTGAGTCGGAAAAGACAGCCCATTTACGCGGTCTTTGGGATTTGATGTACTCTAGAGCGCCACGCAAAGCTGCAAGTTCTGCCGCTGTAGACGTAGTGACGTGTGACAGCAGATTCGGCATCGTCGCTATTGAAATACACCTCTTTAAAACCCAACATTTTTTTCCACTTTTTTCAATTAAATAAGGTGATTTTCCAACTTCTTTGCCCCGCCGCGGTGGTCTAGTGGCGAAGGTTCTCGGCTGCTGACCCGCAGGGCGCGGGTTCGAATCCCGGCTGCGGCGGTTGCATTTCCGATGGAGGCGGAAATGTTGTAGGCCCGTGTGCTCAGATTTGGGTGCACGTTATAGAACCCCAGGTGGTCTACGTTTCCGGAGCCCTCCACTACGGCGTCTCTCATAATCATATAGTGGTTTTGGGACGTTAAACCCCACATATCAATCAATCAATCCAACTTCCTAATGCGATGTTTAATACGGCGTTGCTTCTTGGAGAGCTGTGAAGTCCAACTTGTCTCACCAGTACCATCAACACCAATGCAATGGTGGAAAAACTGATCAATAAGCGTCGCAACTACCATCGTGTGTTCCCCGTTTTCAAAAATGTCTTGGATGTAGTGCGATCTGTAAATAAAGCACACAGCCTTGGGCTTAGCACGAAGAACGAGGAAAGCCTTCTTCCTGGATTTCTGTAGACCTCACGTCACCGAGCGGGATCATTCGTTGATTCTACAAAAAATTAAGGAGTTGCTGAACCAGACGAACTTGCACTACCTGGTGTCTGATCGGTTCCGTGAGACTGTCGCCTCTATTTCGAATTCCGTGCAGGAGAAGAAATCGACATCAAATGTGCATATGCGCATCAAGGAGCTCGCGGATGAGCTGCGGTCTCACCGAGAGAAGAAGAGTACGAAAGATGATACATCCTGTGTTGTCACGGGTGAAGTCTCGAACACTTGCAGTGCTGGGCAATCTTTCTAATTTCAACAATGAACGCTTTCACTAACTCCCCTTCCTCTTGCCCTACGGTGAAAAGACTTGAAGCTCTCCGAGATCTCATCAGGCGTTGGGGCATAAAAGTCATTCAGCATTGCTACCACTTCCCTGTAGCTGAGAGCGTTTGGCAGACGCGGCGCCACTCTTTGGCAAAAGGACTTCTCTCGTCTTTGACTCCAATGCAGCGACCAGCAATGCCCTCTTCTTGACTTCATCGGTAACTTGCTTGGCTTCGAAGTATGCTTCAACTTTTACAAGATAAGCATTCCACTTATCTGTTTCCTGGTCAAACTCCGGGAGCCTGTGTGCCAAGGTAGTCACTGGGTTCCACGCTGAGTCAGCGTTGCAGAGCTCCTGTCGTATAGTCAGCGCTGAAGGGCCAGCGACGCCGGGCTAGCGTCGGCATAATCGCTTTCGGTGGGTCGCATAAACTCGTCGTCACTGTTACGTTGGCGGCAGAGACGCCGCCACAGACATGAACCAGTCGGTGTCAGCAGGCAGAAGACGGCGTTTATTGACGGCTTGAAACTTATATATTGAAAGAGGGGAAAGGGGCGGAGAGGAAACAAAGAGAGAGAGAAGACGCATGCACGTGCTGTTCTGCGTCCACTTCGGCAACTGCTGGCGTTGCAACATAAATGGTATTGCGTTTGCAATTATTAGATTAGTTATCCATTTTCAGGCTCCTATAACACGTTTACTAGGAGTGAATATGGGTTTTGTCACTTGCCTTATTGCGCGACGTGCTGTCTACAAGTCTTTCCAAGCCAGGCTTGAATATCATGTACCCATGTAACATATGAGTTTCTTTTGAGTGATTCTGTTTTTTTTTTTTCTCGTCAGTCTGTACTCGGGATCACCCGATTGTAGGGACAACGTTGATGGGGCGTCGCTTATGCCATTGAGGAACGTGAAGGTGCGAAAAAAATTGAAATAAGCTTCAAAATTTTCTTTTGTCTTGTACAGATAAAAATCCAAAGCACCATATTTTTTCTAAACAAAAGGTTGTAGTCGATGCTTTAGGACTCAGTAACTCGGGAGTGGTTTATTGGGCTGTATTCTTACGTGGGATTTGAAATTTAGCGCTGTATATATAATATAACTTGAATGACCTGTTTGATAGATCTTAGAAATGTCTATCAACCGGCATGTGATCGCTTCAGTTTCGTTGCAAAAAGGCCAACGCAAGTAGAAGTTAGTCTCTGGAAAATGATGACAGAAAATCGCAATAACGCTGAGCAAGTGCAATTATCGGTATATTGTCCGCATTTGTAATGCGTAGCATTTCTTAGCGAACTTCGGCGACTTTGAGCGTATCTATCTATCTATCTATCTATCTATCTATCTATCTATCTATCTATCTATCTATCTATCTATCTATCTATCTATCTATCTATCTATCTATCTATCTATCTATCTATCTATATATCTATCTTCTCATTGATTTGTGGGGTTTAACGTCCCAAAACCACCATATGATTATGAAGACGCCGTAGTGGAGGGCTCCGGAAATTTTGACCACCTGGGGTACTTTAACGTGACCCAAATCTGAGCACACGGGCCTCGACATTTCCGCCTCCATCGGAAATGCAGCCGCCGCAGCCGGGATTTGAACCCACGACCTGCGGGTCAGCAGCCGAGTACCTTAGCCACTAGACCACCGCGGCGGGGCAATATCTATCTATCTATCTATCTATCTATCTATCTATCTATCTATCTATCTATCTATCTATCTATCTATCTATCTATCTATCTATCTATCTATCTATCTGTCTATCTGTCTATCTATCTATCTGTCTATTGTCTATCTATCTATCTATCTATCTATCTATCTATCTCTATCTATCTATCTATCTATCTATCTATCTATGTATCTATCTATCTTCTATCTATCTATCTATCTATCTATCTATCTATCTATCTATCTATCTATCTATCTATCTATCTATCTATCTATCTATCTGGCTGGCTGGCTGGCTGGCTGGCTGGCTGTATGTTGAGCTTAAGTGACTAGTCATAAGTGAAAAATCATGTCATGTATGTCATGAATGTCATGATTTACGTTTCTAGTTCTTGCTGCTATTACGGTGGTTTCGTTAAAATGGCATGTTGCAAAACAGGTATGGTATGACATGACTGCATGGTGAACACAAGCCACAGACGCTTAAAAGAAAATAATGGCATGCGTGGCATGAAACAACATGACTATATACCACACTCATAATGCGCTGGTGGCTGTCTCGCTAGCTTCACATGTACCAAATTCGGTATTGCGTGACTCGAACTGACGATATAGGTAAATGACGCGTCCTAACATGATAATCATGTCATGCGTGTAGTGTAACAACATGACTGCATGCCACACTCATGATGCGCTCGCGGCCGTTTCACTAACTTCACATATGCCAAATTTGATATTACGTCACCTGAAGGGATGACGAAGGTATACGCGTGGCTGGTACAAACATTACAATCGTGAGATGCGTGTCCCGTAAGGACATGAGTACATGCTACACTCAAGGCGCCGATACACTTCAACGGCACCCGGTGCGCGTGCGCGCCAATATTCGTTTTGTTGCGTTCTTTGACACATGCGCGTTCGAGCGAACTCGGCGTCTCTCCGTCACGAGGAGAGGCAGACGCAGTGCTCTCTGGGGAACGTCATCGGCGTGAAATGTCGCATTTCGCACTGGTTGGCGCCGGGCTGCGCCGACGGACGCTGGTTGCGCTGGTCCCGGCTGGCGTCAGGCTATAGAGTGTTCGTGTTTTGCTAGCTGTAATAATTTTGCAGCTGTAATGCTGTAATAATTCGCGGTGCGAACGTACATTGCCACTGGGTGCAAGAACATGGGTTTATTATAATGACCCAATTGTTCATAGCCAGGCACCCACTAGAAAAGCCCACCCTTCAGGACACGTATTAGGTGCATAGCAAGTTAGAACAAATATCATTCATTAAGTCTTTCAAGTACGCACTAGGAACAGAATATCGCTATCGCGTTCAACTCTTAAAAGCGAAGCTTTATGGGTCCCCAAATTTTCTTCAGACTTTTCGAGGATCATTTCGGAATTAACCAATATTTAGCGGCGGAAACCATAATATGTGACGGCTCTGCTTCATCCTGAATACGACGTCACACACTCCATGCCAACATGGTGGTCGTCGTCAGTAAGCGGGACCTAAGGCCACCGACATCTAGAGCATATTTTGTAGTCAAGTGTCTTATTTTATGGTCCATACTTCATATATATTTAGCCTCAATAAATCCTCTACTTCTAGTTTTCGCTGCAAATCACGAGTAATTTAGTGACAGTGTCGTGGTCGCTGTAAGAAGTACTCTGTTCGCGCACCTCTTTCCACCCATAGACTGCAGTGCTGAACATGGCAGCAGCTATGTCATCTGGAAGTCACTCGGTAAAAAAAAAGGACGTGGTGCGAATATCTATCGAACATGGGGTTGCCCAGCATCGTGAATACAGCGTAGAAGCGGCAGAACTTTGATGAAGATAGGCATGCCCTGTAATAACTTGTAGCCGAGCACGCGTTCCTAGTCATCCGGGCCGCAGAGGCCGGACGGACGCATGTCGATGAAACGTCGGCGTAACTAAGCGTAGTACTACCGCGTGCACGCACGTCGTAGTCAAAGAAGCGCGCGACGAACTGCCTCGCCAACTGGGCGCCACTGCGGATTGGACAGTGTACGGGAGCAGCGTAGATAGATAGACCCGGTCCCAGAATGAAAGACGCAGCGGCGCCGGAGCCTATTGAGCCCACGACGCCTTGTAGTAATTGTGGGGGCGGCGCCCTTGTTTACGGCACCCACAAGTGACGGGGCCACGCGCGCGCGTCTGTCAGTAGCGCATGTAGTAAAAAAAAAAAAAAACACGGCCTAAATACGCGCCGAGGTCAACGTCCATTCACGAAAGCGGCGTCCGCCCCCTTGATCCTCGTCGGCTGGCCCGTCCGCGCCACATGCGCGGGCGCCCTGCCTACAACGCCCAAGCGCATCAATCTTGACACACGGCCTGCCACGTGCTCGTTGTGGCCGGAGCTTGTCCCACGCTCGAACTGCGTTGACCGGCTGTGTGCGGGCCGGCGAGTGGACTCACGTGAGCGTGAAAACAGAGCGCGCGTAGCCCTTTGCTTTTCCTCGTTGCAGCATTTGCGACTGATATAGCCGTTACAGGCCCGAAACATCTGTGTGCGCCTTCCGCATGCTACCGATCTCTATTCCGATTCCACCTTTTTTTTTCTCCTTAGTCCTACTGCGTGTAATATATATATATATATATATATATATAATATATATATAATATATATATATATATATATATATAATATATATATATATATATATATATATATAGATAGATAGATAGATAGATAGATAGATAGATAGATGAATAGATAGATAGATAGATAGATAGATATTCAGGTTATTCAATATTGGTCGCAACCACGGCGCTGATTTGTGTGGCTGTCGTGTCGCGACCACCGCGATTCTCTTCCCTTCCCCACATATACGTAGAAACAATAGAGCAAGATTGAGACTGAAGAACGAAAGAAATACAGCTAGAGGTTGACACGTTATACATACATATAAGATACAGAATTAGTATGTGATGTGGCTTCGATAAATATGGATGTCATACTCATCAAGCGAAGCGGCGTAACGACTGGCTAGTTGTCTATAGTATACCGCCATTGTCGACAGAAAACGCTGGATGCTCATGCCGTTTCCTTACCTTCGGTTGCGAGTTCAGGGTGTGCCGTAGTTTATCATTTCGGCCAATAGCTGTATTATGCTGCGATTACATTTCGAATTGCCGTGATACTGCACCCATGTCTAACATCGTGGGGTCTTACGTTTCATTCATTCATTCGTTCATTCATTCATTCATTCATTCATTCATTCATTCGCTGTCTAACGTATAGAAGAGGTGTGACCGTGCGCAGTGTCTCCCAAGGCTGTGCATAACTTCCTTCATATTTAGCCATGCGTCAATAGAACTGAATGCAGATGATAATTAAGGCTGATAAGGTATATGCGGGCTGGAGCAGGGATCAATGAATATAACCGTGCAGCCCCCTTCTTTTTCGTAACTGGCGCCTCTGTTGACAAATCGCTAAAAACTATCCTACTGTGAATCTACACAGCAGTTACACTTCTCCCGTCGGAAGAAATTTATGAATAATTTTTTTCTTGCCACTACAAAATGGCTGCAATGTTCTACATGCGTCCGGTGAATGCGAGGCAACCATGTGTAGGAGCAGCAGTCCTTCAACGCGGCAAATATCTGGGCATGATAAAAGGTCTCTATACTCACAGGTATGCCACACACATGTATCCAACAGCAAAAAAAAAAATAATCCCACCATCTCCATGAAGTTAACGATGATGGAGGAGCTTGCTTGAGACTGATCGCGAGAATCGGTAAATCCTCCATACGAGTCCTCTACTAGCACATGAAAACGTGACACATTATTATGGGGGTGTTTGTATATACACTTATACATACGCATTATACATACGCATGTATATGAGCATTATACATACGTGTATACACATATACATATGCATTCTGACTATCGACACTTGCTACTCGTCACCGTGTATCATCCCTATGTCTTTTTCATAAGTTCTATCATAACTTCCACACTGAAGTTAAAAGTGCGTCGATTTTTCAGTAGAATGCCAGAGGCATGAAGTCCCGTATCTCGGACTTGCGCCAATTTGTTCGGGCCAATCAATTCCCTATACTTGTCATATGTGAACCAAACGTGTCAACGCCTTATAGATTGTCCGGTTATGAAGCTTTTTGTTCAGCCGCTTGCGAAGAACGAAGCAAAGTAATTGTTTACATTCGCACAGACTTGACTTATCTTTCGCACCCAATAAGTTCAAATGACGACAATCAGTACGTGTGTCTTCGTGTGAAGAAGAATGCAGTTTCGTTCACGCTTATTGGTGGATATATATCTCCGTCATCGCGATTTGACTGCGACAGATTAAAAGACATCCTAATGAGAACCGATGGGCCTTGGATCATCACCGGTGACTTCAACGCCCATCGCATGCTTTGGGGGAGCACTAGGATGAATGCCAGGGGCCGGAACATTGTTACATTCGCTTCCGATTACGACCTTTCCATCATGAACGATGGTACCCCCACATATCTGCGGGGTCTCACGTATGGCAGTTGCCTTGACCTGACATTGGTGTCACGGTGCTTCTCTCACAAAGTTAAGTGGTTTTGCGATATTGAGACTCATGGGAGTGATCACATACCCACCTACGTGACGATCGATGGCATCGTAAAAAATTTCTCTTCCGGTGTTGCAATTGGCACTGACTGGTCGATGTTTGCATCGCGTGTTGAGAACGCTTGCCAAGAAGGCTTCGCCTGCAGCCTGGAAAATACCATAGTGGAAGCTATGCAAGCGTCCAAATGTAAACTACCATTTTCGTCTAAAGTTACACAGTTTGACATCGAACTGGAAAAATTACAAGCTATACGAAGGCGTGCAGAACGACGGTACAGACGCACAAGATCAATTTACGATCTGAGGGAAGCAAGGCGGCTCCAGAAAAAGATTCAACGACGCATTTACAAACTGGAGAGCGAACGCTGGAAAGCATTCTGCGAATGTCTAGACCCTCATAAACCGCTGTCATATATCTGGAGAACAGTTCGTGGTCTTCGCTCCTCTCCACAACAACGGCACCCTTTTAAAGCTTTGGCACTCCATCAGGGAAAAACAGAACTCGAGGTGGCTGAAGAATTTTGCACGAGAGTTGCCGGGAATATTGTGAACGAGAGCATCGACACCGTGATCGTTCCTGAGACGCGATTACCAGAAATGGACATTCCGTTCACCATGGAAGAACTGGAAGGTGCGTTAGTCGCTTCTAAGCGCATGTCATCGCCAGGTCCTGATGGTATTACTTATAGTGCGTTGGGACACCTTGGACAAAAAGCTAGAAAAGAACTTTTAACATGCTTCAACAACTCCTGGCTCAGCGGCAGTGTTCCCCGAGAATAGAAAATTAGTCGATTAATACCACTTTTGAAATCGGGAAAATCACCATTGGACTTGAAAGCGTATCGCCCTATTGCCCTCGCAAGCTGCCTCGGAAAAGTGATGGAAAGGATGGTTCTATTTCGTCTTGAGTGGTACTTGGAACGATACACCAAATACCCTTCTTGCATGGCAGGCTTTCGTCGGGGCCGCTCCTCCATTGACTGTGTCCTTGATTTGTCGACATTTGTTCAACAAGAAAAAAGTCGCAAGCGCATATCAGAGGCACTCTTTCTTGACGTGAAGGGTGCATATGATAATGTAGCTCAAAGATGCCATCCTCATTTCTCTCGCAGCAATGGGCATTGGTGGACGAATGTTTCAATGGATAAAAGATTATATAACTGGCAGAGGTTTCTTTGTACAAACATATGAGGGTACAACTGCCCAACATTTCACCTACTGCGGAGTACCTCAGGGAGGTGTTTTAAGCCCCACATTGTTCAATGTGGCCCTCATTGGTCTGGTGAAGGTTCTGCCAAAGTCGGTGTGTCTATCCATAAATGCCGATGATATTTGCCTCTGGAGTGCTGCAGTTACTCGCCCTCAGGTGCGTGCACGAATACAGCGGGCAGCAACCCTCACAACAGCCTACCTTCAGAAACAAGGCCTAAATATATCAACTGTGAAGTGCGCGTTGATGGCGTTTACACGCAAAGCAATGACGCCATACCCTGTTTACATCAATGGGCAGAGTGTCAAATATGCACGGACGCATCGTTTCCTGGGCATAATAATCGACAGAAGTCTTTCGTGGAGCCCACATTGTGCGTACTTGAAGAAGAGACTGCTATCTATTGTGCATATCATGAAATTCTTGTGCGGTAAAGCATGGGGAACTTCTGTGGCCTCCATGCTACAGCTGTACAGGGCCCTATTTCTGGGTCTATTGCGCTACAGCTTGCCGGTACTGACTAACACTTGCAAATCAAATACTCATTCATTGGAGAGTTTGCAGGGCAAGGCACTGCGTATCTGCCTAGGACTGCCCCGATGCGCTTCTACTTATGCCACAATCATGCTTGCCAAAGACCATCCGGTAAGGACATATATAGCGGTGGATTGCCTCAGAGCGCACATTCGACATGCTAGCCGTGTCCCCGACCACCACTTGGCCCTTCTACCTTCCGGAAGACCACGTGCTACGTTTTCAGACGTCATAGCCAAGCACCTAAACAGCATTCCATCAGGATATACGCCAGCTGCGAGAACGGCATGCCCTTTGTGGTGCCTCGACCAGCCACAAGTACGTCTAGAAATTCCGGGAATCAAAAAGAAAAGCAGTCACTCCAGAGTAGCATTGAAGCAAGCAACACTGCTATTATTACATGAGTTGTACTTAGACCGAACGCAGATATACACTGATGGGTCTGTCTCATCCAGCAGCTCATCAAGTGCCGCTGTAATTCCGGCTGCAGAAATGACAATCAAGTTTAAGTTGTCGCATATGACTACATCTACGGCATCAGAGCTTGCTGCTATAAGGGCTGCTTTACAATATCTCGTTCAAGAACGTCCAGGAAAATGGGTCATATTCTGTGATTCGAAGGCAGCGCTTCAGAGTTTGCAGTCTGCCATGCGTAGGAGGAGCCATGACCAACTGGTACAAGAAATAAGACATTGCCATCATGAAGCTCTAGCATGAGGGCATGATATTATATATCAATGGCTGCCTGGACATATCGGTAATACCGGAAATGAACTAGCCGATGATGCAGCCCGCTCAGCCCATGAAGAAACCCGTGTAGTCCCGATTCCTCTATCAAGGAATGATGCAGCAAGACAACTTTACCTGCTGGCTCGAGATCTCACACGCACGTTCTGGTCGTCTACCAGCTTCCAAAGGTGTCAATTTTATGAACTGGATCCTTCGCTAAAGCTAAAGCTACCATCACAACTTTCCCGCTCCGATGCGACACTGTTATGCCGCCTTTGGTTGGGTGTTGCATTCACAAAGGTGTACTCCTTTCGCATTGGTATGGCAGACACTCCTACATGCGACTACTGCGGAGATGAAGAAACCATCGAACACGTCCTCTGCAGCTGCGCTTGCTACGACACACAGCGATGCCAGCTACGGATGGTTTTGAATCGACTTGACCCCGGACCATTTTGTGTGCAGAAGATACTAGGACCTTGGGCATCTGCCTCAGTTGCGCAGAAAGCAACTAAAGCACTGCTTCTTTACCTTAAGTCAACAAACCTGAGCGACCGCCTGTGAACTGTGTGTGCTCACTGAGTGTGCTCGTGATTGTGTGTACCTTCTCATCTTTGTGCAACCTCTTTTCTCCCCTTTATCCCTTCCCCAGTGCAAGGTAGCAAACCGGATGTTCGTCTGGTTAACCTCCCTGCCTTTCCTTGTATCTTTATCTCTCTCTCTCTCTCTCTATCATTGTTCGTTTACTCAACTATCGTAAATTATTCCCGCTGGCCGAATGTCACATTAAACTCGGCACATGAACCAAGTGGGCCACCCCCGTACTCATACTACAACTTTTTCTGGTTCTTTCTTTTTCCGCACAGCCACAGAATGGAACAGCCCGCCCCACGAAATTGCCGCCCTAACCAGCGCACCCACATTCATACAAACATATCCGATCATATTTCAGAACAAAAAGTACTTGATGTCATTTTCATCATTCCGGCTGCTTCTATACATTGCAGAATCATGTACCCATATTACTCATACCGTGTTTATTAATGCTTATATACATGTTATTTTCAACTATTGAATAATGACCATATGTGAACCCACCCCTTATGTAATGCCCATGTTGGGCTTTTAAGGTAATAAAATGAAATGAAATGAGATGCACTCATTGACTTATGCAATTGTATACAAGTATTACATAACTGATAACAAGCTCTGGGGCGCGTTTTCCTTTTAAGATTACAATTTTATGGTCGGTGAAGTATGCAGCGAGTGGCTAATCAATAGGAGGTTGCAATTGAAAGTTAGAGAAGGCAATGTTGATACAGGTCCCGAGTCGAGGTTCTCTTGCCACCGCTTGCGTGCCTCCTCTGCTTCGCGGGCTCTCACTTCAGGGCCCACCTATCGACGAGCTTTATTCGCAGCACAATGTGCACAAAATGCCTTACAGGTGTGAAGTGAGCCCCTCGCTCAGCATAATGATCAATGGCATAGTGGCCTAGTGGGCTCCTCCCTACTTCATGAAATTTACGGTGGGCGTGTAGTGGGTATAGTGCACAACTGCGCTTCTAGCGTGCACGCCAAGAGATATGCTCTGAACGTAAGAACTTGGCGAGCTAGCTCCTAAAAATTGCATTGGGAAGCGTCCTTCGTGTGGACTTAAGTAATGGAGCACCGAACGTGAAACTCGAAGGTTGAGGGTTCGGATCCCACCGATGCAAAGGGAGATTTTTTTCACTATAGTTTGAATTTCTATCAATATAAATGATTACTATTACAATGCACTTGAATAACCACAAATAACGTTCCCTGTGCTTTCATTTTTTTTTAATTTTCAGTCGGTTTCATTGCGTATACTACAGGAAATGAGCTCGTCTGAGAACTTCCCTACTTGCGTATGCACGCATGAAAGGACGTCTAGTGCTTCTTTCTTCAAACTGGGCAAAAGAACATTTTTTGAGTCAATACTACTGCGAATGCGCACACTTTCATCACTGGTGCGAACAACTGTGTGCACGCAGTGCAATTCTTTTAAGGCACAAGTTTCGTCACCCCTTTGATTATTTATATAAAATGCAGTGTATTGAAGCAACGGCTTACCTAATTGAGTCGTTGCCTTTTGCTAGGTTATAGTTGATCTCTCTATCTCTATCTTTCTGCGCTATAGTGCCACTCAAAGGCAGTTCGCATATACAGCGTCACATGGCAGGTGATGAATCACATGACGATGCGGTATAGACCACTATATCAAATCAAAATAAGTATAATATTGCGGCTTTTCATTCAGTGAACGCTGCTAGTGGACCAGACGCTCTATCGCTTATGTCTTGTCACCGACTTCTCTCATTCGCGAAGCTATTTTCTATGCACCTAAAAGGCGCACTGTCTTCCATATATGTGGGGACACGAATAATTTCTTTCGGGTAATCTATGCGCCGACTCGAACTTCCGACGTTCTTACGCGAGTGGCTATAACGTACATATACCAGCCTCCATAATCAATAACAGCTTGTACAGATCGCCCTTCAGGCATCCGATTTTCGGTGTCGAGATGTGTTGTTAGCACATGCTTTTGGCACATCGAGATAGCGGCATGCGCAAACATAAGCGCTCCCCTGGTGTGCCCAACGCTCGTCTCGAATGTAGATGAAGCGCCGTGACACTGGAAAACTGCTCTTAAGAAGAGAGGCGATCAAAACAAAGGTTAAAGGAGAGAGACAAAAGCAACAATTACGCGAGGGTGATAAGAGATCCACACACGCGCGAGCTCTTCTACTCCCTGCAACGTGGTTTCTGGCACGTTTATTGATGTATTGCAACTTTCACTACGCTACGGCGAGACGACGGAGTTCACGGCCACTACTGCGTGGGCGCCGCGGCGGCGGAGACGGCGGGAGACCTCCATCGGAGGCGAGAACCAAAGGGTTTCCCTTCTGTACGGGACTCTGCTGCCATGCCGCGTTGTGACTCGCTGTGGGGCCTTGGAGGGCAGCTGTCTCGTGGAGCATGGCTCAACACTCGCTTCCGTGCGTTGTCCTTTTGGCTGTCACATTCCTCGACGGTCTTCTCTCATTGTCGCGTGAACCGACGGCACCGTCTTTCCCCCAGACGTGCATTAGCGCAGATGTGACTGGCTGGCTGTCGCTCATGCAGCATGCGCTCAATGAAATAGAATGTTTGCGCAAGGCCCGAGGAAGTGAAGGGGCGCTTGGCCATCGTGTCGAAGAGCTGTGGTTCTTTGATGCTGGATCTACATGTGGCCCATGCGCTTGGTTCTGTCGGCGGCTTTGATGTGAAGTCGAATACGCTAGTTTCCGTCGGATTACCGAAGTTCAAACGCCGAGCGCAGATAGTAATAATAATAATAATAATAATAATAATAATAATAATAATAATAATAATAATAATAATAATAATAATAATACCTTTTATTTTTTCAAATAAAACAGTACATGTGACTAGGCCTGCCAAATCTAATTGGTGGCTCGAGTGGCACAGCCTGGCAGACAGCAAAACAAACCGGACGCTTTACAAGATTGTATTTTATGGCCTAAGAGGGATGATAGGACAAAAAACAACGTGCATATAAGATTAGAAACAACAAGACATATACGCAATAGTTGCAAGCATTATACAATAGTTACAGCAATTGTAAGTGAAAAGGTGTAAAGGGAAAAAGAAAGAATTGGAGCAAATGCTTCTTAAGCAAAGTAACACACTGGATAATTGTGCAGCATCATGCTTGCGAATGAGTGTATTTGAAATAACACACGACATGCATTACAATTGTAGACAGATACGCCGTAGCAGTTTCTTTCATCTGTATTTTGTTTTTGTGCGAAAAATGCTGGGGGAAAGTACATTGAAATAGGTTGGTACATAATGGGCTCGTATTCTAGTTCCATACTTTGTTGAACATCGCGGCCTCCAGTAACGTACTTTGGGCCTTAAAGAACGGGAAGTAACATACGGAACCAGGAATTCTTCGGACCAACGGGCTTAGTGGCATATCAAGATGATGGTTTGATTCCACTCCTTATAGCGAAGAACACCCGTATACCACGCGATTACAGACCTCGAGAATGAACAGCTGGTGAATGGGGGTCTTCCACCAAGGTGCACCTCATAACCACCGTAGTATAGCGGTGCGTAATACCCCAGAAATTGAATTAGTTAGCGCTTTATCACTTGGTACAGCGAAAGCTGTTGTGAGATCACAACACGGGTCTTGTGCGGCGCCGTAGTTGTCCGCTGCCGTCGCCGGTGTCCCTAACAACTATCACACGTAATAAATAAGAAAAAAAACCTTCGTAAATAAAGAACATTAAGGACACAACGGGATTCAAATCCAAGTGCCCTGCGTGCCAGACCAGAGTTCTTCCGCTCAGCCACGCCGGTGCTTGGGACTCCTTTGCAAACTGACTTTAGGCGGGCTTCATGTTGAGAAAAGAATCGTCTTAATCTGAGTAATAAGTCGTTTTAGAACAACTAAAAAACAACCACATGTCACACAATGCGAATTGCGTAACGAGTGGGTCGTCGAATGCGGCAGCCCTTTACAAAAGCTTGATCTTGTCTACCTATTAACTGTGGCGCATAGCCATTGTGGGGTATTGTGAGGATTACTAAAGCTTTTGGCCTGATTTTTCATCGTTGTCATCGGCACAGCACGAAAAAATTGCCCTTGCAAGTATGCAGCGCGCTTCTCCGAATATTGACGAAGGATAGCATAGTGAATACCTGCCTACTACACAATGATTTATGGTGTAGCGGGTACCCTCCAAGTGTGCTTGCAGCAGCTACCCAAAGAGTGTTTTAAAAAAAAATTGCCCGCAGCTTCCCTCGGGGGAACACTGAGGAGGATGCGGAGCATATAATTGGTTTAACGGGGTGTTAAAGTGCGACTTACTTGGGTCGATGGCTGAATTGGTTAACGTGGTTGTGAAATGGGGTGTTAAATTGCGACTTACTTGGGTCGATGGCTAAATTGGTTAACTTGGTTGTAGGAGGGGGTGTTAATGACGGAACACGTACACACGTATGCGAAAGGACGCGCTGGTCGAAGGGACGTCGATCATTGTGTTTGTGGATTCGTTGGAATTCATTTCAACCGCGACCTTGGACGTCGACGCGCCGTACAAACCAACCGACGAGCGGCAACTGAGCGAGCGAGCGCCGACCTTGAGTGTATATACAGCGCGGATGGCGCATGCACTGTCAGCTGTTTGAATGTTCTCGAAGGAGAAGCGCGCGCGCGGCACAGATGGCGACGGCGCGACGGCGCATGCGCTGTCAGCTGTCGAACGTTCTCGAAGGAGAAGCGCGCGCGGCACAGATGGTGGGCGACGGCGCGAGGCTCTGAGATACTGCTCTTTCAGTTTTCCCTGTAACAGTGCTGCGCGTTGCGCGCAGGCCTGGTGGTTTCTTAGCGACAGCGACAAACGACAACGACGAGCTTCGTGGAGCCCCATTCGTAGCCATCGCTTGTCGAATCGCGCGTTTCTGGGAAATTAGAAAAGATCACTTGTCACCCGGAAGCTAGCGTGGCGATATCCGGCAACATGGCTACACCCTTGGTCCTCGCCTCGGTTACAATTTGCTAACGATACTCGTTATCCACGCGCACTTCAAGAAATTCAAGGTATCGACCACCTTTACATTCGTAACTCACGCGGAGAGTGAGATAAGGGCTGCATTTTGTCGTAAATCTTGTTATAAATTGTTTGTTTTGATGTTTTGGCGGTTTTTCGTGACAATTATGGTAGCTTGCTGCAGTGTGAAATCGTCATGCGCTGTGCATCGTAGCCGTCGTAGCGTATGCTTCTGGGCGCTCTGTCGCGATTAAACCAAAGATTGGGGAAAAAATCGCCAGATGCTTTTACGGCTTCCTTGTGCCACACAAGACTAATAAATTTGGCATGCTGTCATCAGCCTACTTTTAAACTTCTTTTCGCAATTTATGTGCATGCACGCGATAGTTTTCAATCTAGCAACAGTTACACTTTATCGGCGACATGTGGTCGCAGCCGCCATGACGCGACAATGCGATGGGGCAAGTTTGTCTCTGTTGCTCGTCGCTATCGCTCGAAAATAGCGTGCATACAATGGGGGCCGTCGGCCCGCTGTGCAATCGACAGGTTACGCCCCTACCATGTGCGTGCGCAGCCAGGGCACAGACATCGGATTATGTGACATGTTGCTGATGGGAACACTGCATGGTGGCCATCATCTGATGAAAGCATGGTCAACACACACACTGTTCCAATAAATGGCCTTACTGTACCGATATATGGCATGCTATTCTAATAAACGGCAAATTGTTCCAATAAATGGAATTCCTGCGTACAAGCCCTAATTACTCTTATCTATAAGCTGAAGAAACTCATACGTATTTCAGTTGTTGCCTAGCCGTGTAATAGGTATGCCGTCATAATACGTCTCTGCGTGAATATGCAGTGGGCCCTCAGTCACCCGTGTTAACGTCCTTGGGCGTGTGACGTCGTAAAAAATTTAAAAGACGAAATTGCACTGTCTTCCGGCACTCAGACACGTTCTCAAGATGTTCCCGTGTAGGGAGCACAGTAAACGCGTTGAATGTATAGCGTGCACATGTGGGCACCACGCGTCTGGCTCAGACAGGACGCGAAAGACGTTCGATATAAATACGCACCGCCGTCCCAGGAAATCTCTCAGCGTTGCATGCAGAGCACGTAGAAGCCATAAGGTATTCTGAAGCCAGATAAGAAAAAGAAACTTCACTCCGCCAACTTCCCCTCGCCCTTTCTCGCCATCGACTTCTGTTTTCGAAAGGCACGTCGTCGGAAAGCTCGGTGTACGCATGCGCGCCAGGCTTTGCAAAGACAGCGCAGCTGCCGCCGTTAACGCACCGCTACCAAGTGACAGCAGCCGCTCTTGAAAAACAAGCACTTTCTATATCGAATCTATAGACTTAAGACTAAGAAAAAGAGAAAGGTCGGTAGAAAAGGCCTTTATATCTTATCGTTTCTCTATGGCGTCTGCGGCAGGACGAATGGGGACACCCCACCCTACTGTGGTCAGTCGCTGCATTCGTACTGACCTAACATTCACAGTAGTGAGATAGATTTCGGCATAGCTGTTCTATAAAGTTACTTGTCGGATCGCATAGCGGGATCGCTTAGAAGAGGACCTTCCTTTAAACATCTCGTCGAAGCGACGGAGGCGTAATGAAACACGTTCATGTGCAAGTTATTGTCGGAGTTGTCTTTAATGAGTCAGTGTTCAGTGACAGCTAGCCTAGTGTTTCAAAATGGAAGACTGTGTGTCTGTTGGAAAATGCAAGGTTCACCATTACTGTTCAATCGTTCAACAGATTCCATCTTTGCATGCCCATATAATTTTATAAGCATCATATCAGTACTCCGGTGATACAGGCGTCACGTCGGGTTAGCGTCGATTGTAGTTAAGAGTCACCTACTGAAGTTAGACTACAACGCATTATCCAGATATAGCATCCTAGCAAGCACAAGTGCTACATTTCAGCTTACTGCTTCTGTTGTCGGTAATACTAGTCTTGCTTTTTTCATCATTGTGCAACTGTACACATCTAGTTACATAAAACGTATGCGACTGTTCAACATACATGTATATGTGCCCATAACATTTCTAAGTCTGTTTAGTATCAATTAGCAATGTTTCGTTCAATAAAAATATTACACCATGGTCCCGTTCTTTCCGCATGCTTCGCATAACATCGATTCCCATGGTACGTGGGATCGGCCGAATTTCGCGTGACGGTGTGTTACTCAACTTTGAAGAACTGTACCACTATCGAGAATATCTGTCCACAATACCTGCTAAAAAAATATCGCAACGTTCTAGTTCAGAGAGTACCAGGATGGCTTCAAAAAAAGTTTTATCGGGACCCACCGAAATGTTTGGAACCTATACTTTGGAACAAAAACTGATGAGTTCCCTTGTGTCACTATAGAGTTAGACGTTTTGTTGCCGGTAAAGCATTAAACGCAGTTGAGTCAAGACCGTGTTCGCAATCCGAGGTCCACGAAACATTCAGCGCTGCATACAGAAAGCAAAGGGATATGTGAGTTGCCATCCGGTATACGTTAACTCAGGCCGCATACTTCATTATATATACTGTGTAACCGTGTATATTAGGTCGCGTTATTTCTCGTTCAAGTCCTTCAGCCCTTTTTCCTTGTGAAAAGAAGCAAACACGACGATTGCCAAGTGAAGTTTATTTATTTATTCATATAATTATTTATTTATTTATTTCTCCCTTTTTTCTGTCTTTCTTTTTCGCTTTAAGGAAAGCAAACCACCTGACGTGCAATGTCCTTGGCACACCTGGCCTAACTTTTGAATGAGTCACATTGCTTGCTTCGTGGTTAATTAATTAATGACGCATGATTGATTGACTTGGTCTGCATTTGTCTACTAGGACACTTCATAACAGCTGCGCGACTGTTGACTCGAAAGCTACGTCAAGCGCTTCAGCGGGCGTGATAGAACGAGAGCTTGAGAGCGGATGTTCGCAAACATGCCAGCGTCACGGCCAGCACAGCCGAGGAACCATGGCAAGGCTCGCATGGCTGCACTTTATTCGTGTTCCTCTAATTGCCAATGTGCCTTCTTAGAACTAGCGGGAGCCTCCGATAAACGAGGGGGTATTTATGAGAGACCCCCCTAATGTATAGCGTGCACATGTGCGCACCACGAGTCTGGCTCAGACAGGACGCGAAAGACGTTCGATATAAATACGCACACCGTCCCAGGAAATCTCTCAGCGTTGCATGCAGAGCCCGTAGAAGCCATAAGGTAGTCTGCAGCCAGATAAGAAAAAGAAACTTAACTCCGCCAACTTCCCATCGCCCTTTCTCGCCATCGACTTCTGTTTTCGAAAGGCACGTCGTCGGAAAGCTCGGTGTACGCATGCGCGCCAGGCTTTGCAAAGACCGCGCAGCTGCCGCCGTTAACGCACCGCTACCAAGTGACAGCAGCCGCTCTTGAGAAAAAAGCACTTTATATTTTGAATCGATAGACTTAAGGCTAAAAAAAAGAGAACGGTCGGTAGAAAAGGTCTTTATATCTTATCGTTTCTCTATGGCGTCAGCCGCAGGACGAATGGGGACACCCCGCCCTGCTGCGATCAGTCGCTGCATTCGTACTGACCTAACATTCACAGTAGTGATATAGATTTCGGCATAGCTGTTCTAAAAAGTTACCTGTCGGATCACATAGTAAGCTCGCTTAGAAAAGGAACTTCCTTTAAGCTGCTCGTCGAAGAGACGGAGGCGTAATGAAACACGTTAATGTGCAAGTTATTGTCGAAGTTGTCTTCAATGAGTCAGTGTTCAGCGCCAGCTAGCCTAGGGGTTCAAAATGGAATACTGTGTGTGTGTTGGAGAACGCAAGGTTCACCATTATTGTTCAATCGTTGAACAGATTCCATCTTTGCTTGCCCATATAACTTTATTAGCATTATATCTGTACTCCGGTGATACAGCCGTCACGTCGGGTTAGCGTCAATTGTAGTTGAAAGCCGCCTACTGAAGTTAGACTAGGAAGAATTTTGCAGACCTATCATTCTCGCAACTACAAGTGCTACATTTGAGCTTACCACTTCTGTTGTGGTAATACTAATTTTGCTTATGTCATCATTGCACAACTGTGCACATCTAGTTATTTAAAGCATATGCGACTGTTAAACATACATGTACATGTGCCCATAACATTTCTACGTTTGTTTAGCATCATTTCGTAATGTTCCGTTCAATAAAAATATTACACCTTGGTCCCTTTTTTTTCGCATGTTTTGCATAACAATCGATTCCCATGGTACGTGGATCGGCCGAATTATGCGTAACGGCTGTGTTACTCTAACTTTGAAAAACTGCACCACAATCGAGAATATCTGTCCCATTACGTGCTAAAAAAGTATCGCGACGTTCTAGTTCAGAGAGTACCAGGATGGCTTCAGGAAAAGTCTTATCGGGGCCCACCGAAATGTTTGGAAGCTATACTTTGGAACAAAAACTGATGAGTTCCTTTGCCTCACTTACAGTTGGACGCTTTGTGACCGGTAAAGCATTAAACGTAGTTGAGTCAAGACCGTGTTTCGCAGTCCCAGGTCCATGAAACATTCAGCGCTGCATACAGAAAGCAAAGGGGTAGTGAGTTTTCCATGCGGTATACGTTAACTCAGCCGTCATACTCATTATATAGACTGTGTAACAGTGTATATTAGCTTGCGTTATTTGTCGTTCGAGTCCTTCATCCTTTTCGCTTGTGAAAAGAAGCAAAGACGACGAATGTCAACTGAAGTTATTATTTATTTACTTACTTATATTTATTATATTTGTCTGTTTTTTCGTTTCTTTTCGCTTTAAGGATAAGCAAACCACCTGACGTGCAATGTCCTTGGCACACCTGGCCTGGATTTTGAATGAGTCGCATTGCTTGCTTGTGGTTAAATCATTAATTACGCATGATTAATTGACTTGGTGTTCACTTGTCTACTAGGACACTTCATAACAGCTGCTCGACTGTTGACTCGAAAATTACGTCAAGTGCTTCAGCGGGCGTGATAGAACGAGAGCTTGAGAGCGTATGTTTGCAAACACGCCAGCGTTACGGCCAGCACGGCCGAGGAACCATGGCAAGGCTCGCATGGCTGCACTTTATTCAGTGTTCCTCTAATTGCCAACGTGCCTTCTTAGAACTAGCGGGGAGCCTCCGTAAACGAGGGGTAGTTATGAGAGACCCCCCTAATTGAAGACGTCGCTTGCTGCCCGCTCACTTCTTCCGTATTAGGCTAGCTGCCTCATTTCTCCACGCGAACCCTATGCGAAGCAAGTTTAGCTGGGTAAAGGTCCGCACTGAGCTTGGTCTCAAGAAGTGCATGCAAATCAAGCGGGCATCGTCACTTCCTTCTTTTCCCCTTCCTTCATTTTTCTCTTTGTCCTCCTCCCCGAGGCCTAAGTCCCCTCATCGTGAGTACAAACAAGAGGCTCGCGAACTCTTGAAACTCACCATGAACCCCAGAAAAAAGGCGATCGGGAGGCATTTAAGCCTCGTAAGCCAAGTGGCGCAAGTGTAGTGCCCCCGTGGGGTGGTTCTCATTTGCGGAAAAAACATGCGTGACTCCGTTGATCTAAGATGCGCGCGCAGAAAATACTGCATGCCACCAATGCAAGCTCATCGCGTTCCTAATGGCTGGTCGCAGCGGAGACTCACCCCGGTGGGATTTGCAATCCAGGGTTCGGACTCTACGTGGACCACGTTTCTCTTAACGCGACCACTCATCTGTTTGTGTACAGTGTACACACATACACGCGTGGCCTCCTGCGAAACGCTCTCGCGTACGTACATTTGCCAACACTATAGGCTCACTTATGCACACAGTGACTTCTATAAAGCCCGCCTGCTTCATCTTGCTTGTTTCTACATGCGCCTCCACACAGGCTGCATCTCCACACAGGACGCAATGCGAGCTTTCGATCCTTTCTCAAAACACTAGGAAATAGTCAGTGCTGGCAGCGCACTGCATTCCTATACAGTTGCCGTGGCGAGGGAAGAGCTATCCACAGGACGACGCGGTTGCGACAACGGAGCGGTGGATAAAGAGGCAATAACGCCGATGAGCGTTCGTGATTGCTCCCGCGTTGGGCAATGTGAGATTTCCGTTCTCGGGACTCTCTCTTAGCGGGATTTGCGTTGCAGTATATGCGGGGCGACTCGAGAGGGATTCCAGCCCTATTCACTGAAGTGTCAGAGATGAACGACCACGCTTAAACGATGCGTCTAAACCGCCCGTCGTTCTGGTCGCTTTTGCCCGAATCATTGCGTTGACCAATCAGAGTTGGAAGATTGCATTGCAGAACCGTCGTGCACGCAATGGAAGCCTATATTATGCTCGCAAAACGGGTCGGTGTAACTGAAGCGAGAGCTGCGGAGGGATACAGATTGTCTCAAAAAGTAACTTAACCACGTATTGTATAGGTGGCTGTGGCAGAGGAAGGCCCTTACTGGAAGCCGTGTTGCGTACTTCACCCATGGGAGTCTTAGCTCTCGTGCAGAGCGAATTTGGACTCCAATCAGTAGTGTTTGTTTTTGTGCTGTTGGTCTGTCTGTCTATGGACCTATATTGCAGTAACGAAACCTGGTATTCACTCGAATAATTCCACAAAGCGAAACAAAGAAAATAGGCCAGTCATACAGTGCTTATTTGCACGCCGACTAAACCTCAAGTCACAATCCTGTGAAGTGCATTAGGTGCTGTTTATTTTCGTTATTTTCTGCGAATATGTGTCTCTACCTTTAAAATATGATGTTGCACAAAGCAGGAATGCTTCTTAACGTTGCTTACACAAAAACACCAATAAAATAGGAGAGTTCTGCGCGTACAGGTGAGATGAAAGTAAAAATTCGCAATATCACATTGCTGCCGTCGGCTTTGTAGTTCCAAAATAATAAAACTGAGTATTACAAGGCATTATGTCACTTTCAACCACAATAAAAAGCCATTCCACCATAAAAACCATCAAAGGAGCTCTCGAACGGGACATTCCTGTCAGTTAAAACTGATTGCGGAAGAAGGTTATTACTAGTTAACGGTGCGAGGCAGTCTGTAACCGAGTCGACTTGCGCTTGTACGCTAAAGAAGAATGTCACCCTCCACCTGGCCCGTTGAAAAGTGACCGAATAGAAATGGCGTAGAAAGTGTTTTCCCAAAACACGGCCGATTCGGGCTCGCCCGTACAAAGGCAGGGCACCCGCGAGAAATTTCACCGCCGCAGAGTGTTTTATAGAGTCCACGTGCCTCGGCTGCATGGACTCATTTTTTTTTCCTAGCATAAAACGCTTCTCTATACCCCATACCTCCACACGCAGTAAAAATTTATACCGTGTCGGTTACCACTGACATTTCTTCTTCAAACGAAAATCCAAACGTTCGTTGAGGTAACCTGTAGAGACGAGAAGAGGATCGTTGCTCATCGACGGATCGTTGTGGAGTGCCTCTGCAACAACCACAAATCCCACGCGAGCTGACGATGCTTTCTTGGAGTGGCTGTGCTTTATAGCGGCTCGTTCCACGGGATAAAGGACGACGCGAGCACCACACTGTTTGTGCGTGCGTTCCAAACGCGCGCGCGAGCTCCACAAACGTAACCGTGGGATCCCCGTAGGAAGTACGTGCGCATACCAAAGCCGTCAAGGCTGAGGGGGGAGGGGGACGGGGCGAAGCTCACACGCCTGTTACGGAAAACATTGATTTTTGAGAAGGAAACTAAGAGAGACTGAAATATTTGTTGTCGTATAATTGTGCCTTCCGTAACTATCGAAGCTCCTGTGGTTTGCTACGCTGTCTAGCGACGCCTTGTTAACCTCCATGCTTGTGCACCATGTGTAACACAATGGTTGTTCACCTCTCGTTTCAGTGATGACCATAAGTTGCCTATCATGATTTAGTGATACTTGGCGTATGCGTTGTGGCACTTTCTTACTCTTCTTTCATTAGCATGATCTTGGTTGTCGCTCCTTGTCTTTTGCGGCCCCACCCCACATGAAAGTACCCGTCGGAGGATCATCTATTTTTCAAATAGAGTGAGCCGGCATCCTCGGGCATTACGTTCTAGCGTATGGCAGGGCAACACACACCATCTTCCTGCTCTCGCGCTGGACGGAGCAGATCATCGCCGTGTTCCGACATTTATGTGACCGACGCCCGAGACTTGGGGAGCGGGACATGCCCCGACTAAGTGTACGCGTGCATTTGAAGCCAGTTCAGTTATCACCTTTCATTTCACCGGTTGACGCAAAGACGAGATGAACGGGTGGACACACTCAACCGTAAGGCCATAAAGGTCACGTTGGGAATTGCACGCAATTCATGTATGCAGTACTTTTTGACGCTAGAAGCACACAATACCCTAGATAAAGTACTCAAAGCCCAGTGGATGAGCGCCAATACCATATTTTCACTCCAACGGGTAGATAAGTACTCCACCACCTGGGTTACCTAGTCCCCTCTCAACCTTCGGAAACCAGGTGAACTTCCGTTGACCAGATGAAGGCGGACTGCGACCGCTAATTATTGGTCATCTTGGGAGAATTTAACCATTCCTGAAATTCCCCATGGTATCACGAAGATTCGTTTTTTCCCTTCAGCTCAAAATGAGAGGCGAAAATTTCCCGAAAAAGGGAAAATTTTCTACATGAAACATCACTGCTCAGTGGACGCTGTAGTAGCGTTGTAAATCGCCATAGACGTAAAGGGCTTTAGTTATACTGATTTCAGCAGCTTTCGCGAAGCAGAACGGCAAGAGCGCTAGATAGAGGCCGTGGTGAACGTATTGAGTAAGTATTCGTGTCCTTGACAGCCGGATGCGTGATAAATTATGATAGTGTAGGTATGCTGTAATTTTATTTGAGTAGCCTTGACATAGAACCGAGGTAACTTTGTAAATCTCGACAGAGCCTCTAACGTAGTGCGCACCGTGCGACAGTAAACTAGTGACGCACGCAATAAACATTGTACACGCCACGTCCACCGATAATGTGGACTGGTCACCACCACACCACCTCACGCACGTTGGCTCTGGGGGTATTGAGTTCCAGCTTTAACTGAAAAATGTGAACACGTGCTTCATACAAGTAAATTGCAAAATGTTTGTCGGGATCACAATCGGGTTTCTCTTGCCGTTGGTCTTTGAGATTGCCGCAGCTATCACGTAAGCCTGGGTTCTGCCTTTCGTTGTACGCCGAGAAAAATGGACACGCGTGTATCCCCATTTGCAGTATACACAAACGGAAGACATCCGTCAGCAGAAAATTCTAGGATGTGTATAAAAAAAAAACTGCTCAACGCACGGGAAGCGACAGATGAATGAAGAGTGCAACTGCAAATGCGAAATATCCCCGGCTATTCGTGCCGGATAAAGCAAGCTTCGTAATACTGATCTTGAGATACACTGCTCATGTATGCACTTTTCTCTTCTCTCTCTCCTCTCTATATTTCATCTCCTATCTCTCTCCCATGTGCAGGGTAGCAAACCGGCTGCCTATAGGCTGGTTGACCTCCCTACCGTTCTTTTCCTGCTATTTCCCTTCCTTCCTTCCTTCACCGCTTTGGCATCATGTGTATGCCCAAATTTAATGCATTTAGGCGTTACAAGAAGCACGTTGGAGGGCTTGCCTCTAACTCGATGTAAACTCTTAGAGGCGGAGATTAAGGGTCTTGCAATTTTTCAACATCATCTGGAACAGGATGAGGTATCAAGCCGCAGTGTCTTTCCCTTTAGGGGCAAAGCTCCTTATGGTCTATAGGCTTGTCTGTTGGCGGCGTTGGCGTGTGCCGCAAGCAGTGATAAAGATGACAAAAATTAAGATGATAACAATGATGCTCACTAAAAAGATTGCCCGCGGCTTCTCTCGGGGGAACACTGAGGAGGATGCGGAGCATATAATTGGTTAACGGGGTGTTAAAGTGCGACTTACTTGGGTCGATGGCTAAATTGGTTAACGTGGCTGTGAAATGGGGTGTTAAATTGCGACTTACTTGGGTCGATGGCTAAATTGGTTAACGTGGTTGTAGGAGGGGGTGTTAAATGAGTGAACACGTACACACGTATGCGAAAGGGCGGCGCTGGTCGAAGGGACGTCGATCGTTGTGTTTGTGGATTCGTTGGCATTCATTTCACCGCGACCTTGGACGTCGACGCGCCGTACAAACCAACCGACGAGCGGCAACTGAGCGAGCGAGCGCCGACCTTGAGTATATATACAGCACGACGGCGCATGCACTGTCAGCTGTTGAATGTTCTCGAAGCGCGACGGCGCATGCGCGTCCACTGGAGAATCAGGAGAATTGTAGAATGATCTCGAAGGGGAGAAGCGCGCGCGGCACAGATGGTGGGTGACGGTGCATGCGCGCGTCAGCTGTCGAATGTTCGAGAAGGGGGAGAAGCGCAATGGCGCATGCGCGCGCGTCAGCTGCCGATGTTCTCGAAGCGCGACGGCGCATGCGCGCGCGTCAGCTGCCGATGTTCTCGAAGCGTGACGGCGCATGCGCGCTACATTATACACTTAGCGAATGTTCGTGAAGAGAAGCGCACGCGGTGTGTAGAGTAGGAAGGGTGCACAGATGGTGGAGGAGTGAAGCGCGCGCGGTGTGTAGAGGAGGAAGGGATGCACAGATGGTGGAAGGAGGAGGAGGAAGCTTGCGGACGGCGCCGCATTACAAGCCTCGAGTATTAGATGCTCCGCATCTAATACGACTGTTTGTTAAGTATGTGACGTCTTGACATGTTGTACTAATCATTTCATATGATTACAAACCAACGACCACCAAGGAAGCGTGCACAGACCTCGTCTTTGCCAACTATAGTGGCTAGATCGGATACCACAAAGCAGTAATAATGAAGACAAGACAAAACTCACAACTCAGCAAAACTTACCATTCCTGACCAATAAACCTTTTATATAACTGTACACCACTTTGTCACTCACTTACATGCTTTAGTGCCTATGTCACGGGTGATTAGGGTAACATCGAACGATCGAACAGCTTCTCGCACTCATCATCATTCACTTCATGAATATGCCGTGTCCCCCCCCCCCCCTTTATTTTGCTGAAGTGAAGCGAAGAAAGGGAAACGGGGATGGAAGCCTAGGGAAATGTTTGCTTCCCGTGAGCCTGTTCTAAGGTGATGTACGATATGGAGCAACGTCGTTGGTGCGCGCTTAGCCGAGACGCATAAATTTATGGGAAAAATCGATGGTCATTTGCATGATACATGGCCGCTTGCCCTTTGCGACGCGCAGCGGGGTCTTTCTTTCTTTCTCGGTTATTCTTGTTTCTGCTTAGTATCGTTTTTTGGCTCGACTTAGTGCTCTTTTAGGCTCTTACGCGCGATAAGGGTGCTTTGGGCAAGTGCGTTCGACACGCGCGTCTGACGGGGAAGCATGCTCGACGCGTAACCGAGCAGCATGCTTTGACGAAGCACAAATTAGGTGAGACTAGTTAGCGGCATGTCAGGAAGAGGGTGGTAGGGGGAGGGACGAAAAGCAATGACGTGCATACGTAAAAAGGCGCATGGTGGTGAAAATCACTAGACGGGATTAATGCGCCTACATTAGGCCGTCGTGCCGACACCGGAGAGGCTGCTGCTTCCCTCATAAGCACAAGCGATTTCAGCTTAATCAGCGGAAAGAGCTCACGTGGTGCTCTCTAATCTCGCGAAAGCAATTAGCTACTCGTCGGAACGTAAGCGTAAGTGCCATCGTGTGTGGGAGCACTGCGGCGGAGTGACCCGCGCCGCAGACGTCTCGGAGAGGAGGAATACGAGAAAAGGGAGACATGCGAGTGCCCTTGAACGTTTGACCCTCGTTCAAGGAGAAATTCAACTTCCGTTAACTCTTTCAGATGAAAATAAATGTTTAAAACGTTTCCACGCCTTCGTTAATAAATGTCTAATCTATTCCAATCTGTTCCTAGACTCCGAAACTTACACCGAAGAAATAATATGCAACGTGTCTCCTGTATAAATACTGTGCCCCAGTCACCGGTGATGCGTGCTATGCAAAATTAGCGAATAAAGAGATAGATAACGCATGTAAACAGGAGGTGGCAAGAACACCCATAATTTTTTATGGGGACAAGTGCACCCCTTAGCGTTATGTTTGAGTGCGCTTGCTTCGTCCACTTGGACCTTGGAAGAAAATACACTTCATCACAATATTTTTCGTCCTATATGTAGTCCTTACCTCGCATATATCTTAAATTGAGTGTCCTCTTTGCGTACGCAGACTGCCATTTCTTATAGGCTACTCACGAATCTCATATTTCCTAATCCCGACTCTTCTATGCAAGGAGCTGACACACCCGCAAACAAACGCACGTGATAAAAGAGATTTACGGTCGAATCAGTGCTGCCTCGTACCCGGTGTCAGTGAGAGATAAATAAGGTTCCGGGGTGTGACAAAGCACTCGCCGTTCAAAACGAACAACACACACTTAACACCCCAACGAGATGTGATGCTTCTTTCTCAACATGTCTCGGCGAACGAAGACGTAGAAGTGCCAGAACAATATATATTAAAAACTAAAACGAATAAGGCGATGCCTCCGAAACATCCCAAGTCAGTTGGAACTCGCGCGAGCACCTAATTTGAGCCTCGGCTGTGACTGTAAACAACCACTTCGCTCTATCCACTTGGGAGGGTGCGGAGCTTGTGCTGCCGTATATGCACATCTATATAATGGCAATGGGGCGAGAGGGGTTGGAGGTGACAAGTCCACGCACACACGCACAAACACTGCCCCCTCTTCTTTCACAGCGTGCGGTCCTGCAGGCTGCATGCAGGCGACAGCCGTCCCGCATCCCTCATTGTTTCCGGCGAGAGAGACCTGTTAAGAAGACGTCAAAGATTATGAGCGTCGCGCTTTGGGTCGAAGCCAAGTCGGTCCCCGTCGACGCTGTTGAACCCCGCGTCCTTAGCGCTGCCAAGTTCTGTGCCCACGGTGGACAAAGGCCTCGCTTTTTTCCCCGCGGGGAACAGACGTTTCCCGCGGATGTGTTCCCCACGGTGAACACAACCACGCGGGGATGTACATGTGCGCGTGAGTAAGCGTCGACACGACTTGTCTTGGGCCATGCCCGGCCATTCGCGGTCGAGTCGCTGCTGCTGTGTATAGTAATCTTTAATAGACGGCACTTTCGGGTTGCAGACAGTATAAGTACGTATATACTCTGAATCGGTCTCACGATTTGCGCGAGCGTGGTTGCCTTTTTGGTATTGATTTAGTTTCTCTTTATCTTTATTACTTTTTTTCGTGTGGCAGATTGTTCATGCGGAAAATCTCTCGGTGTAGACACTTTCAAGGGAAGCGAGAGTTGTCGGCCTCAGAATAGCGAAGGAAGCCTGCGCACGTTTTTTTTTCTTTTTGTATGCAACCTTTGAATGCACGTAATATAACATGTTACAGTTGCATCAAATATAGGTGCATGGACATTTTATTATAAAATGTAAACCTCATCTTAAACGCTATGGTTCAATGTATTCTATCTTTTTCCTGGCGAGTAAAACAAACTATTCGATTCATTCTTTTCTTTTTTACTTTATAAACTGGCATTACAAATATATGGCACTGTTTTATCTTCAAATAGTTTAGTTTCACCAGGCTGAACGCCACAACCGGCAGCCTGAAGGCCGCCCACAACGCTGCTTTTTAATTATTTAAAATATTATTTTTACTTTTCGGCCTTCTGACGAATAAAGTTTTTCACCACCACCAGGAAGGCCCGCGGAGCGGCCGATAGGCTTGGCTTAACGGTCCCAACGTGAGAGTCGCCCGCTGCGCGCTGACGCGCGCCTTGCAGGACCTCAATAAATTTCGCAACCAACCAACCAGGAATCGATGCGTGACTACAAGTTGGGCGCATGTGATCGGATGGTGGTGGGCCTCAGAAGTTGCCAATTATAATGAAAATACACAACAGAGATAATGAGCAGCATCATTCACGTGCTTATAATCTAAGAATTTATGTCACGTCGAGTGCCACTCAGAAAGCTCTTCATTCTCAAATATTCAGTGCGATAGCCACGAAGATGATAAATGTGTCACGGCTTGCGATGATAAGTGAAAAAGACACGAAGGAAATATTGCATTCGCTTTCAAGTATGTGCGTAAAGCTTCATCAATAAACAGATCATTAAGCACTCTCCTTGCGTCGCTCATCTGTCATTCGGTTTTGCACTGCTCAGCTTGTCGCCTTTCGCTTTAACCCACGGCATGACAAAAATACCTTTATGTGTGCTGCATAGGCCACACGGCTTCGTTTAACAGTCTCAGATGTCTGGAACCGAGATTCCAATCGTGCAACTCAGGTGCGTGAGAGAGATGCCGGAGTGCGACGGGGCCTGGCAGACATGCACGCGTCTTGTGTGCATGGTGCTAGAGATTGCAGCCCGCGCGCGGAACACGCTAAAATAGCGAGCTGCGGCGGCGGCCCCGGTGGCACTGTGTACATCGCGAGGCATATACACCGCACGAAAGAGCGGAACCAATGTTGCGGGAACGCGGCGACGCGGAGGCGACGTTAAGCGAAATTCAATACCAACGCTGGTGACGTTCGCTCAGAGAAAGGCTCGGTTGGGCGTGCTATAAGCGGCACGCGGCCTATTTTTAGCCACGCTATAGCTTATAACCGCCTCTTTGCGGCCTGATCACGAATACTCGTAGCGCATTCCAGCATTCCCGGCAATGTCACCTAACGTTGAAATCAGCAAGAAAACAAACAACTATAAAATAACTCAGTGACGCGTGTCTGGTCGGCAACTCTATAGACGTGGTTTCCAGGTCTGGAATTACGGTCACCCGATCCACGAAAAACATGCCGTAAAGACACGTTGTGTGGGAAAAATAGATGTTTGTCTTGAAACGTGATGCGCCGCATACGTTCACGCGCGTGAGAGTTTGCACAGTTTTATATTCCTGAAACTTGGACACTCCCACGTTACATATATATATATATATATATATATATATATATATATATATATATATATATATTAAGAAACACTAGTTGCCGAGGAAAAACGCCTAATGTCATTGCGGATGACAGCACCATGCCCGGCTACAGGCAGCGCAATAGCCTCAAACCTGGACTCTCGCATATATTAGCGAGAAAGCTCCTTTGAAGTAGCAGAGAGCTGTTTATTTTGAGGGAAAATGCAGAAAATCAGGTAAGGAGAGGCCTAACTCGTACTGATGACCGCGTTGTCACTGCCTCCAGTATCTGACGCATGAATGGTGACAATCAGTGAATAAGAGGCGAGTAAACGGAAGGGAGAGAGAGAGCATAATAAAAACCTACATAGGACGTAATGCCCCATAGTTCACGGTGACCTTTTCGAGAGTACCCGGCCGCGCGTACCGACACTGTTATGCCTAAAGGTAGTCACGTAGCAGCTTCACGAACATTTTCACGTGGGCAAGAACCTTACCCCGATCCTGGTAAGGCTTGTCGCACAAGAAGAGTTGAAATATAGTAATCGCTGAAAGCTGGCCCAAAACAACATATGATAATGATAGACGCCGTAGTGGAAGGCTCCGGAAATTTTGACCACCTGGGGTTTTTTAACGTGCACCGAAATCTGAGCACACGGGCGTACAGCAGTTTCACCTCTATCGAAAATTCAGCCACCGCAGCCGGGATTTGATCCCGTGACCTGTGGGTCAGCAGCCGAGTATAGCCACTAGACCTCCACAGCGGGGCCAGGAGAAAATAACGTGCTCGTTCTTTGTGTTTTCAGGGGCTGTTTAGGGGCTCTTTTCTATAGGTCTGAGTATACAATGGCGAGAGTCTAGCATGATCGCATTTAGTTTAGCCTCGTGTATTACACACGGTGACTCGAAACTGGAGCACATGGTACGAACGTCCGTTGTATTTTGTATCATATGCTGGTCACAAACAGGCTAAGTTCGGGTTCTTATATACTTCAACATGGAACCTAACTTAATCTAAGACATCGTTGCCGTGGAACCCTTGCCGAGTCGGGAGAAGGACCGATTATGCATGGCTTATTTGTGACAGCGTAAACACAGGTCGGCCCTGTCGGCTGCTAAAGGCAGTTTGCAGTGCCGTCTGCCTTCACTCCTTCAATCAACATATATCCAACAAAATTTTGTTGTCACCGTCGGCGTAGGACTCCTGCCACTATTCGCTGGCCCCCGTACAAGGTTTTCACCTCCAAACAAGAAGAATGAAGATTAAGTGAGGAACATGTTTGCTGTCGCACTCCCTGCACATGCTCTTCGTGCAGTACCAATCGGCAAATCAGCCGGCCGTAAGAGAAAAGAAGATAGGCGGAAAAGGGGAGGCGTCAGAGATGAATCAATTAATGAATTGAGGGCAGCAGCGTGCTGCATCCACAGCTGGTGCCTCGTGACAGGGTTATCTGATTCCAGTCTCATTTCCAGCCACCAGAATCTCCAAAGAACGAGACAGAGCGATAAGAGGGTAGATGGCAAGGGAGCCGAGGCAGAGAGGCGAGAGGCAGGAAGGTAGCCTGCTGCTCCCAGTCTCACCCTGCGGGTGCTTTCATTAGATTTCCTCTGTTCGCTGCCATACAGAAAGCGCGTGCGCACCGAGAAGTAAACGGGGGGCTGCTTGCTATCCGGGGATGCGTGCCCGGCATTGCCGATCGGCGTGCAGTCAAGCCATCCTTCAGGAAGGCACCGGGGCGAGACCCTTACGCGGATTACAGGGCCATAGTCGTAGCCAAGGAATGGTGCGCAGCCCAAACTCGTAGCAAAGCCGCAGACAGAGCCGCACTTCGGGATCACACCGATGTTGCCGACGAAGGGCAGAAGCCGCGAAAATGCGTTTTCATCCTGAGTTGCGCGCGCCGCCCCTGAGGTTCGACTCGCCGTCCTCTTCGGGACTGCGGTCAATGCTAATACGTTCATGCTGATAAGAGAGTGAAGTGGGAATAAGGAAAATGAGTAGTAGTTCACGGCCCATGTTTCTCGCTTGCTCATGGCATTGAAATTTGCTTTTTTTTTATGCGGCCAAGTTCATTATGCCCTGCTAAAGCTTCTCGGAAGTGACTTGACGTACAGTTCGCGATGCGTTTTCTGTTTCTTTTGTCATAGCTATATGAAGTAGAAATCAATAATAATAATAATAATAATAATAATAATAATAATAATAATAATAATAATAATAATAATAATAATAATAATAATAATAATAATAATAATGCTGATGATGATGACGACGACTATGATGATGATGATGATGATATTATTTCCAGCAAAATCGACCCCTTCATGAGGCGCAGGGAATTTCGGGTTTCTCCTATGCGTCATATCGAGGGTTCAAATTAATGACTTGTTCCTTACCCACCCGATGTGTTTTACATTGAAACATGAAAAATATTTGATTGAGTGACGTCAGGAATTTATCATTCGACATTGATATATGTAATAGGTGCACGTGACAGTGAAAGTCTGGAGGTGCAAGTGAAAGCCACATCCTCTGCTTGTTCTCAGATTCACTAGCATTCTAATATACCCTTAAAACCTCCCGGCCACTAGTTTATCATTCTTCCACACCGAAACGGAATGTTCTGAATTGCTTTCAAGTAAAGAAAGTCTCGTTTTACATTTTATCCACCTTGGTGCAACAGTGGGTAAGGCACTCGGCTGCTGACCCGCAGGTCGTGGAATCGAATCTCGATCGGGCTGGCCGCATTTTCGATGGGGGCAAAAATGCTTGAGGCCCGCGGGCTTATATTTAGGTGCACGTTAAAGAACCCCGGTGGTCGAAATTACCGGTACCCTCCACTACGGTGTCTCTCATAATCATATCGTGATTTTGAGACGTTAAACCACAAAATAATATATTATCTCGTTTTATGTTTCGTATAAAAGGAGGCCACATAAAATTGTAGAGCACCTCTGACAATCGTGCATATGGTTTTGAACAATATTTCTGGAGATATGTGGGTAAAAACATTTAGACAACTGTTAAGTCAGCGGGATCACTCACCCGGGGTTTTCTTCCACGCCACTGCTAGCATACTACATCAGTTGACGAAACCGGAAGTCGTCCAGGGTGTGCGTTTGTAAACATTTATGTTGTTTTCATAAGCTTCACTCCCGCGACACTGTCCGCCATTCTCTCTTATTGGCTCAGAGGGCTCGTTCGGCCCATCTAACTGGATTAAAACGTCGCCATCACAGAATTCGACACTGTGGAAGAAGTGAAAATTTCCCACAATAGTACCATCGGTCTCGCTATTCGGCCAACGCTGCTGGAAGCCGTGATTCTGCAAGCCCTAACTCGTGGCAAAAACGATGTGCGATATTGCATTTGCTGTTTGATTTCTCGGTCCTGAGCTGATTGTTATTATTTATCAATATTAGCCGTGAAATTTCTCGCGTATTGTTATAAGTCGCTTTTCGTTACTATTCAGTGGGCGTTTCGAAAACGTCCACTGCGTTCCGTGACTTCGCCGAACGCTCCAGCTGGGTGCGGATTTCCCGCTCTTTATTACGACCCGGGCTAGATGCTAGATTGCCTGTATATAGGTGTTCCCACTCCCAGGATATTGAACCACTCTCGCGGTTTCATTTTGAAGAGAGTTTATCAGAAGAAACGTCTCCGGGGCATCAATCACAAAACTATCAGCACGGCCCACACGTCAGCTATTGGTACTGGATTTTCAGCGCGACTGCAAGCTGCCGTTTCTTTTGTCATCTCAGCAGTTTTGTTTCCGCTGGTATATAACGAAAACAGAAAACAAGAGAATAGACAGAGTGCGCACAGGACAACAAAGTTTGCTGACCGTTAGGCTTTCCTTCGCCTGACTTCACGAATTTTTTTTTCGTTCTTGCTGGGTGAGAACAAAGAAAGGGCCTAAACATTCTGCTTTAAACAAGCTAGCGCAGAAGCCTATACGGTGTTACTGTATACGGCGTGACACTATAAATACCCTCTTTTGTTAGTGTAGATCCATTTAAAAGGAATCGTAATTGTATTGCACCAATCTGTGTTAGAGGTTGGTGCCCTTCGCTAACCTTCTCTGTAAAGACCAACGCAATTTTTTTTCTTCTTCTGAACCAGTTTTTGTAGTAGCGAGTGGCAGATCAGGTCTTAAAATGCCGTGAAGCTATAGAAGCGCGGCCCTTTCTTGTGGTCTGCGTCAGAATAACACCCTTGTGGTGAAAGAAAATATATTGTGAATGCATCAGACGATCGGCATTACAGATCTTGTAGGCGTTCTTTTCCCTTTGTTCGAGCAGTTTGACTTGTATTTCAGTGCGTCATTCGTTCGTTCTTTCGTTTGCTTGTCGGTTGTTCGTGATAAATCCTGCGTGAAGTTAGTCTCAGCTGAACCCAAACTTTTCTTAGGTTGATGGTTTAGTAGGTTAACAAACTGTCACCATACCGTACCTGAGGCGCAACCCTAGCCTCGGCTGGTGTTGCGCCTCGGCAGGGCTTTGACCCCAGCCAAGGCGCCTTGGCCATGTGTCAAACTTTGGCCAAGTGCTGAAGAAGTAACTGCTGTGTCTGTTGAAACAGGGCGTCAGAGAAAGTAGGGAGCGTCAATCCTGGCGTTGGTTGAAACCCCTACAAGCAAGTAGGGAGAGCCGGAGCCTCCCATATCAAAGATTGGAGGCATAGAGCACGCTATGCATGTCCGGAAAGACAGAAGGAACAAATGTTAAGGGATGTAGACATTGCAGCTCACAGCGAAAGCATTTGTATTACAGTATCAGTCAACTAGCATTTGAAAAGAGATAGAGATGGTCGCTTCACCAAACAGTAATTTCCCAGGAAGAAACAAGAACTTCATGCACATCTAAACGCAGTTTTTTTCCATGAGGCCTTGAAGGCGCATTCGATTAGGAGAGGTCACGCATGAGATAGTTAAGCACTTCAAACAATCAGTCAAAGCGGCAGGGAGAGAGTACTCGTTCTCTCTCTCATACCAACACGCACTTACAACGTGATGTTGGTCAACGCCCTCCTTGGATCACCCGAAATGCATGATTGCAGTACCTATATCTCTTTTGGCAGTTCACAGACTTACAAAAACAGAAACAAAGGAAAAAGCTCGGCAGATCCCACTCATTCCAGAAATGATGTAATACGAAGGGGTAATAGAGTAGCGGCGTATACTGCTTTTAGTTTATTATTTTTTTCAGCCAAGCGCTACAAGTTGGACCATCTTTGGGAATTGCAAGTAGTTGTGGGTCTATCGTGGGTGAGCCCGTAGCTCGGAATACTTTTCACGAGGAAGACGGGGACGAATGGAGGGCACTTGCCGAAGGCCTTCAAAATATGCCTGGGGGGGAGTCGTATCCGCCTCCGCCCCCCCCCCCCTTGGTTGGGAATGGATCATGTGCTTACTAGGTATTCTGACCACACGTACGCCAGAAGGATATATGGTCCGACATAACGTCGTTACTCACGTTACAGCACACATGTCAGTTTTCTCAAAATGAAGAGCACGCTATGGTGCGATCATGTGCATATCTTAGGAAGTAGTTTTTGCCCAATTCCTCCAGTTGGAGCAATGTCTTACCATATCTTGGTGAGACAAAGATGGGTATTGTTTGACAGTTTTTATAAAAGCAGATAGCCAACACAGCAACCACAGTTGTTGTTGCCGCGATAGCAGATTATTATAAGGTCTCTCTGTAAGTAGTTTCAAGCAGTGGCGTAGCTGTGTGCTAGAATACATGACTACCACGCAAAATACTTGGTTTCGATTCTGGCTCTGACCGTTTTCAATCTTTCCGGCCCTCTGATTTCTCCCTTACTAACAATGCTCCCGAGCACCTTTTATTCGAAACGTGCTTGTTCGGATACACCAGCTGGCTCACGCAAGAGGTTCAAAAACGGAACACCAAGGAGAGTATACCAAAACCTACCGCATGCTCTGACGTTTTCGTCACGTGTTGGGCTGACACGGTGGGCTTCATACGTGTGAGGTAATATTACCTCCTCTGGTTCATTCCTCCATGCATCCCGACCTCCGTTCATTCACCCGTCCGTCCATGTGTCCATCCTTCATACTTCAACGTACATATTATGGACCTATCTACGCTGCATCAGTAAGTATCCACTTCGTGGATCGGCTTCCAAATTTTAAAAGGATGGATGGATGGAATCCCGTGAGGGGGAGGCAGAAAGTTAGGTGGACAGATGATATCAATAAGTTTGTGTATGATGTGGTCGCAGCACGCACACATCCGGATTCATTGACGAAACACGGGAGAGGCCTCTGCCCTGCAGTGGGCGTAGTCAGGATCATGATGATTCTCATGTAAGACACACGGCGTCTGCGGGAGCGGATAATACGAGCGACAGCGGTGTGCGCCCTTCATCATCCGCCCAAAAGGGGGAGGCTTCTTGCGCGCACGAAACATGATCGTGCCCGAAGTCAAGTGTACATGCCTCGCCATACGCTCTGTACTTATGACGTCCTCTTTCGACACGTTCTGCGAAAGAGCATGTTTTTGTCGGTGGTTTTAGTCCGAGAGTCAACTACCTTCGGTGTATGAGGTTTGTTGGTATCCCAACGTTAAAATAAAGTGATTCTCATCTTTAATAGATTGAGTGAATGCCAGTGTAGTCACTGTGCACCATATATACCCCCCCCCCCCCGCCCGGCCCCTTCTCTTCTCGCGACCTCGCACCATCAACAACACAACCGCCCTAGGACTGCGTGGGAAGTGGATGCACGGTAGGCGAACACATTTACGTGGCTGTGGCAGCGATGTCTCCTTCCCGCTGTTGCTGACGTCACGGTTTGTTGTGACGCGCAATTAGCGTACACGCCCGTGGCTTGCAATGGCGCAGCAGCCGCCCCTCCCCCCATTTTTTTTTCTTACACCCTCCCCGCCACTTGCGCCTGGAACGCCGGGCGTCCACAGGCCGCTGCACTCAGTTTCTTTTTTTTGTGTGATGCAGTGCTTAATAGCGTCAGCCTGAGCATGAACCGGCTTGGCTAACAACCCTCTTTTTCACACTTCAGTGCGTCTTTGTTGCTGTTATTAAGCAAAATTAAGTTGACCGGCTTCCAGTTTTTTGTTGCCGGCCCCTGGATGGGTGTGCGCACGCACTGTAGCGCACGTTTTTTGTCCATCGCTTTCCCAATAGTTTAGTGCTCCGTCCAAACTGCGTTAATAACCAGTCCTTCCTTTTGTACGATATTATTTATGCCTGGTAAAAATAACAGCTAACGGCTTAGCTATTTTCATTATCTCGTCGGCTGACTTGTGATTATTAGTGCAGCAAATCTTCTTGGTCAACGTAGGTATCGCGCTCAACATGGGTACGTTAGATGTAATCCTAGTTGAAATAATTTTCATCCCAGCAAAGACAGAATAAATATTTTATTCCTCATCAATATAATGTTCCTATATATAGCCAGCATCAGTGTCGTCATTGTTAGCAATTCATAACCACTCTGTGCATTGCTGCAGATTATGGCTCAGCTGCTGCAACCGTTTACACCGGCGCACTGTATTGCCATCGATGCGCGGCAAGCGAATCTTTTATATATATGATCTTTTTTCTCTTGAGAATAATGCTGTCATTTTTAAGCACTTCGCATTTCTTTTTCTCAACTTTATTTGTAATCATCCAACTTCCTGCTAGATGAATTAGTAAATATTCATGTATAATGATTTCAATGTGCATTTTTGTATAAAAAAATTGCCCGCAGCTTCCCTCGGGGGAACACTGAGGAGGATGCGGAGCATATAATTGGTTAACAAATTGTTATCGAACCAAAGACGATCACACACCTTGCAGGTGTGGCCGAAGCTTCGGTCGAGGAAGTCGCGCTTGAAGCGAGCGTTGGGCGTGGCATACTGCTTAGCGCGCCACGCCGCTACCTCGGCGCGCTTGCGCTCGCGGGCAGCATCGGGATCGGCCTCTCGTCGCCGACGCTTGCACTCGGCTTCCCGTTTTCGAAAGTCCGGGTCCTCTTGTCGACGCTTACGTTTCAAAGCGGCCGAATCCGGTGCTGCTGCTCGACACTGACGTCTCTCAGTGGCTTCACGTTCTCTAAGTTGAGCATCTTCCGCTCGACGCCGACGTTTACGTTCGGCGTCGCGAGCTCTTCTCCGCGCTGCCTTGTCTTCGGACGACGGCTTGGTTGCGGTTCCGCCAACACTTTGGCCGGCGCTGGTCGAAGGGACGTCGATCATTGCGACCTCGGACGTCGACGCACCGTACAAACCAACCGACGAGCGGCAACTGAGCGAGCGAGCACCGACCTTGAGTATATATACAGCACGACGGCGCATGCACTGTCAGCTGTCGAATGTTCGAGAAGGGGGAGAAGCGCAACGGCGCATGCGCGCGCGTCAGCTGCCGATGTTCTCGAAGCGTGACGGCGCATGCGTGCTACATTATACAGCTAGCGAATGTTCGTGAAGAGGAGAAGCGCACGCGGTGTGTAGAGGAGGAAGGGTGCACAGATGGTGGAGGAGTGAAGCGCGCGCGGTGTGTAGAGGAGGAAGGGATGCACAGATGGTGGAAGAAGGAGGAGGAAGCTTGCGGACGGCGCCGCACTACAAGCCTCGAGTATTAGATGCTCCGCATCTAAAATACTGGTCGACTGCTAGTAGAACCACATGCAGTAGTGACTTTCATGCAGCCCACAACCCATACTTGTTACCTCTTCATAATGCAAGTCTGCTCTGGATGACTGAGACCGATTATGGCTAACGAATGAATCTGGGGTGGGTGGGGGGGGGGGGTCGACTTTAAGCTACATGTTTTCTCTTTTTGCCAGGCTACGGAAAGCCACCACATTCTCCAGCATATTAATCCTAAAGCTACTGTTGGACTTTGTCTGATAAGAAGTTCACCTCGCCGCTGTGGTCTAGTGGCTAAGGTACTCGGCTGCTGACCCGCAGGTCGCGGGATCGAATCCCAGCTGTGGCGGCTGCCTTTCCGATGGAGGCGGAAATGCTGTAGGCCCGTGTACTCAGATTTGGACGCATGTTACAGAACCCCAGGTGGTCGAAATTTCCGGAGCCCTCCATTACGGCGTCTCTCATAATCATAAGGTGGTTTTGAGACGTTAAACCCCACATGTCAATCAATCAGTCTGATAACAAGTTCAGTCGTTTCAAGCTATCCCTAATGTTCCTCTCACCTAATCTCCGTATGTCCATGAGTTTTAAACATTGTAAGAATACGGCAGTGCATTGCACAGATAGCACCACTTTGCCTGGCTGTTTTTATTTTTATATTAGATTCAATTTTTTCTTTGTTCTTGTTGAGGAGTTGAGTATGCATCTTTAGTCTCTAAATGGCACGAGATATTCACACACTTACTTTCTTCACTCATTAGGTACACACCGCCGTGCCTGAAGGGAACTACGGTGTTTCTAATGCAGCAAACTATCTTTCGGTAGTTGCCCACGAAGTTCACGTCGAGAGGCTGGGTATATTACGCACACTTCTAGACTGCATTATCGATGACTCAATTGTCATTCATTTTTGAATGGCATTTGCTAAGAGCAAGTGTCTTGCAACACTTCCAAGAACAATCAGCCGTCCTATTCTGGCGGCTGATTGAAGTGGTGCCAAAATTCTGCTCAAAACTACCTTTGTGAATTGCGAAGAGGAAAAAAATAATTAGAGCAAATCAGGTCAACTATTTACTGTTTGCATCATTTCTGAAGTAACACCACTAGCTCGAAGAACGTACCCTGCCATCAATCTTAAAGTTTCGGAACCTTCATACACAACAACACTTGCATTTAATTTCGCACTTTGAATGGGGAATGAGCTCACGCCACTTCATAAGCTTTTTCTTCTGCAGCCGAGATGGAGCCAACTCTGACAAATCAAGTGCCATAGACCTAATCAGGTTCTTGAAATGACAACAACGTGCTTCAGTTGCCTCTGAAGGTATTCCGAGAGGTTTCATTCGTGCAAGAACTAGTATGACTCACACACGTACACAAAAACTAGTTTCGCCTTCAGGAGTACAACGCGATAGTGACATCCTGTTCTTAGTTCTTACTTCGCAACACTTAGTGCATAAAACATTTTAGAATTTGCTATGCACCCACTGTGTGGCATTGAGAGAATAGGCGCAGTAGTGTGTGTGTGTTTTTTGTAGTGGGGTACCAACTTTCAACCACGGAGCCATTATCATAATCACATGTTCTTACGCCCGTTGGGAATGGACACTTGTACCACGCATTATTACTGCAATATTTCATGTGGCATTGTGAAGCATGTATACAGGATGCGTGTGTTTGTGAAGCAGGAAAGCTACTTTCACTGCATTTCCAAGCAGAAAAGGTTATTTTCACTGTACCCACAAGCAGACGCGTGGCTGTGTGGTGGAACATTCGTTGTGATGCAAATGACCCGGGTTCCATCCCAACTCGGACTCAAACAACCCTGGATTGGTCCCCACTCTGCTCTAGGATTTTTATCATTTATTTATTTATTTGCGTCGTTATCAATATTTAGGTCACACGTAGATGATAACTTTTCGTTCACAACCAACGGCACCGACAATGACACCGGAATTTCTGCAAAACGAGGTCTTTAACGTTGTCGCGTTAAAACTGCGAGGGAGGTTAACCGGAAAGCAAGCATCTGGTTTGCTTCCTACCATTAAGAAAGGAAGAAGACTAAACAGAAAAGTAAGGAAGAAGGAATGAGAGAGAGAGGAGAGAGAGAGAGAGAGAGAGAGAATGAAGGAACCAAGCGGAAGCGCGCACACTGGAATGTCACAATCATTCGGCGAGGCGGATCGCTCGCAGAAACTTCAAGAGAGCATTCCTCGCTTCTCGGTGTGAAGTTTCACCTTATCGATATTCCAAAATTGATTTTCAGGAAAGCGGCTCGTTGTAGAAGTGTGCAAACACTGCTGACAGAGACTACCTCTGGCTGCTGTACTGAGGGCACTGACGTGAAATGTGTTCGATGGTTTCGTCAGTGCCGCAATGGTCACTGTCTGACCGGCCGATGCGGCAAGCAAAGGCGTGCGTATAAGGTACGCCAAAGTACATGCGGCACTGATGAATGTATCTGGAAAAGGATAGGAGACAACAGGAAGTGGCGGGTCTTGAAACAATTTCTCTCCTGAGGTCCTTCTCATGATCACGCGTGCCGAACAGCAGGACAACAACGTCGCTGCATGCCATCACTCGCATCATCTCACTTGCGACACATGCTGCGATTTAACACGAGATTCTATGAATTGATAAGGGGAAGGCTATGTAAAGCTAAATATCGGAAGATATCTCGGATTTCTGTGCTAAAATACAAAGAAACAAAAGGGCTGTTCTCTCTATATTGAGCCCACAGTGTCGCGAGACCGGATCACCTCCATGTGAAGCAGCTTTCCTTCATTCTGTTGCCCCGGACGTCTACAGCTCAACTTTACTACGTTTTCTGCTATATTGTCGCCATCTTCGCATTTAAGAAACCTTGCAGGATGTTGTTTCACCTTAACAATAGACCGCCGCGTCGGCCTTTTTGCGCAGTAAGAGCGCGGGCTTGTTCAGTGTTTACATAAGGCGTGTCCGACACAGAGTGCAACAAACACACGCCCTTGATGACATCCGGTTTCGTCCACCGATGTGCCTTAAGAGCATCGGTAGGCATGAAAAGCTTTAGAGAGTAGCCCGCTCATTTTCTACGCGTTTCTTTCTTTATTTGGCAAAGTATATTCAAATAGGTGTTCTTTGAGCTACATAAAACATATGAGAGATTTCCTTGAACCTAACGCACGTTCCTTTATGCGAAAAACTAATGAGAGACTTTCCTTTGCCTTGAAAAAACACTGAAAACGTGCTTTCAGTTTTGACATTAAGAGCTTGTAAATGAGGCGACCGAAAGTTTTTTTGGGGTAGAACGCTTGTGACCTTAAAAACAGACAACGTTCAGCACGTGCAAACGCCGAGCTCCCTCATCAAGGCTTATCGTGGCTGGCTGTTTTGATTGTTTCTGTCTAATGCCCACTTTGCGCATGATCGTTGCCTATGGGGTCAATGTACATGTATAAGTCGCTAACCCGAGATAGCAAGAGCAAGCCCTTTAGGACGGATGGCTAAGCCGTTGTTTTGCTGCGAAAGAACGAATTGTGCTCTCTCCTCTTCCTACTCGACAAGTGACTGAGAGGGAGGAAGTTTGAATGCCCTATTCAGCGACGCTTTATTTTATGCCCCTTTCTCGCATTCACTCCGATGTAAGCCTTTTCAGGACTCCCCCTTGCGCATACTTTATGGCCGCGTTTCTATTAGACGAGCAACTCGCGTTTGTCCACGGCCACCTTTTCGCACTCTGCTTGCGAGCATTGCTTTTCGTGGAAGGAAAGACCCGCTCGTCATGTATATGTATTTATATTCCCTTTGAGGTTAGCAGCTGCATGGAAGAGGGAGGCTCAGCTTCATCTAACGCGACTCCTCGCCCGAGGCGGCGGCTGCCCGCACCGCCACCGCCTGGGGAGTCATTCGGGTTTATTTTACACTCAGCCGTCAAAAGGGGGGCTGCGAAAGCTCTTTTTTGAAGAGCCGCGTCTTGCCTTCACGGCTGACTTCTCTTTTATCATTTGAAAACTCGCCACGTTTATGGGAGGGTCATATCGAAGCCCGTAAAATTATCCCAAAAAGCCGGAGAAGTCGTCCACGCATCACAAGTGCGCTTCACGCAACTATCTTCTCTTTCGTTTTTCATTTTTGTGGCTACTTGATGGTTTGTTAGTATTTTTTTATTTTGCCTTTTCAACCGTGAACAAGCCGTTCGAAATCATTGCCGCCGGGATAAAAGGACATCGCGGCTTCTCCAGCAGCTTTTATCGTGCGAGTATTACGCAAGTGCCACGGACCACTTCACGCATATTACGGGCCAGCGGATGCTTTAAAGGAAGACCCTCGAGCTATATGCCGTACACCACGGCACTCAAAAAAAAAAAAAAGCTGCTGGATAAAACATGGAGCTGCGCGGGAGGTGTGGTTGTAGGCGTATTTATAAATTGTGAAGACTCTTTGAACGCCAATCACGCACAGTAATAAATAATTTGTGCAACAAAGCCTGCGATGCACGAAGTGCTGTTTTTGTTATTCACGAATTACCTGTGTGGAAAATTTATTATCTAGTGCAATGCTCATAACAAGACTGGTAATCTTTTTATTTTATCACGATGAGGGCTAGCCCTTAAGATGCTTAACCAACCAAGCGAATAACCTGTCCCTTGTCTTGAAGTAGCAATGCTGACTAAATCATGTGTAGTTCACAATGCATTGCATGCTTTTCTTTGCAAGACTGGCTTTAAGATAAGCCCCCGCGGCATTGACAAGTGGGGAACATACGTTGTAGAAATAGTCGCTAGCTTTTCGTCCTCAACCAATCATTTGCTACGGTGCATACCAATAACTCTATAGGATGCTTTTGCTCTTTTTTGAAGTTTACGCTAATTTTCTCCAAAATTCATTTTCAAAACCATTTACAATAAAGGGCTGGTCCCATTTCGCACATTCATGCCGGGCAAAAGGGTAGTATGGTCATAAGCTTTATCTCCCCCTCACCTCTCCCGAAGAAAACTGGCGGACCTTAATAAAGTTTAATCATTCATTCGAACCCGCCACGGTGGTCTAGTGGATAAGGAACTCGGCTACTGACGCGCAAGCCCCGGATTCGAATGCCGGCCGAGGGCAGCTGAATTTTCGATGGAGGCGAGAATGCTTCAGGCTCGTGTACTTAGATTTAGGTGCATGTCAAATAAATAAACCCCAGGTGGTCGCCATTTCCGAAGCCATACACTACGGCATCTCTTATAATAATGTGATAACTTTGGGACGTTAACCCCCAACATTTATTATTACTACTATTCATTCACCCATTCTCTCTCTGTCCGATAGTAATATCTTCATGGGGTCTCGTGTCAACTTGTGCTGCATATGCACGTTAGTATAGGCCACCAATTTGTAACCACGCTTCCTGGCCTGATTCAAGGCTAGCCTCATCATCTACCGCTCATGATCAGCTGTTCCATTGATAATGCTGGTGGACCATCGCTCTGACCACCAGTAGTGAGCGTAAGCGTGAAAAAGTGTTACTCAAACACACCGCCCCAATATACCGGCCGAGGCCGCAATACAAGCAAGAAAATGAAAATTAATTCTTTGCCATTGAAGGAAATTCAGCACAGATTGGCATAAGCTGTATATGCAGGGGTCTCAGAGCTTGTTGTAAACTCTCCATTTGTACACATCTCGTATACATAGACTATAAATATCCGTTTGTAACACCGGCTTGCGGATGCAGGCCTGTGTTAACCTACACTAGCAATAGGCAAGTACATTTCTTTGCAAAACATACTTGCCTAGTACAAGCACTACGTCTGTTAGGTAAGGAAGAGGAGGAGAAAAAGAAGTGAAAGGCAGGGAGGTCCACCAGACGCACATCGGGTTTGCTACCCAGCACTGGTGGAAGGAGTTAGGGGATTAAGAGGGAAGATAGAGAGGAGAAGTAAAGAGCAACGTGTGGGTACATGTGACCTTGTCCATTGCACGCTTATAGGCGGTCACGTAGTCTAGTCGTCTTTAAAGAACCTAGCAATGTCCGCGTCGCTTTGCTGGCCTGTGACGCGTATAGAGCCATGAACTAAGGCTCTTCTCTTCGGAAAAAGGTTTGCTATCTAGTTTACCTAACGTTTCGCGTAGCAAGTTGCGTTCACTCGCAAAACGATGACATTGTCTTGTCAGTATCGCACGATTCACATCTGTAGCTATCCGCCGTTCCTATGCGAAAGGAGTACGCATTCGTGAAAGCTACACCTAACCACAGGCGGCACACTAAAGTTGCATCCCGGCGGGAGATATCCGATGGAATTTGAAGATTTCTCGATGGGTCCAATTTATGTAGGCGGCGATTCCCAACACTGGGGTCACTCAGCCAAGCTTTAGACATTGTGTTAGCGAACGAGCGAAGGCCCCTTGTAGCGTCGGTCCCCGACAAGGGTATTGGGGTTGTCTGCGCGTCCGCGTGGGCGAATCGGGCAGCATTATAAGCAAGATCATTACCAACAATGCCACAATTTCCCGGTAACCACTGGAACACCACGTCATGTCTTTCGATAAAACTTCGTGAAGCGCTTCTCTTATTTTATTTACTAGTTGTTGATGTACCTTTTGTCGTAAAGCTAGCATAACAGCGTAACAAATTAGCATAACGCTTTCCCCTGGCCTCCTATTGAAGGTTGGCTAGAGTGGCGTAGGTGATGTCATCGGGCCCTGGTGTAGATGATCGGCGGGAAGAAGCCAAAGGTGCTTCAAGTTCTTCTATAGGAGAACATTGTCAATTTCGGGGATGCGAACTCAGGGAAAACACTCTTAACGGCGCAAGGAGACATGACAGGCACACCAGCAATTCGCGAAGAAAACTCATTCGCCACTTCAGGTTGGGTGCTGCCTATATGTAGGGCTAAATCTATGAAAGGATGTCTTTGTTGGGGAGTCGAGCGCAGGCCACGGATAGCGCTCCAGATGCGTGACAGCAGTTTTCGGTGATCCAATGACTCGCAGAATGATTTCCAGCGTTCCTATTCAATTTGTCTAAACGTCGTTGGTCTATTTTATAGTGGATAAGGAACTCGGCTACTGACGCGCAAGCCGCGGATTCGAATGCCGGCCGAGGGCAGCTGCATTTTCGATGGAGGCGAGAATGCTTCAGGCTCGTGTACTTAGATTTAGGTGCATGTTAAATAAATAAACCCCAGGTGGTCGCAATTTCCGAAGCCATCTACTACGGCATCTCTTATAATAATGTGATAATTTTGGGACGTAAACCCCCAACATTTATTATTACTACTATTTATTCACCCAATCTCTCTCTGTCCGATAGTAATATCTTCATGTGGTCTCGTGTCAACTTGTGCTGCATATGCACGTACTGAGTATAGGCCACCAATTTGTAACCACGCTTCCGGCCTGATTCAAGGCTAGCCTCATAATCTACCGCTCATGATCAGCTGTTCCCATTGATAATGCTGGTGGACCATCGCTCTGACCACCGGTAATGTGCGTAAGCGCAAGAAAGTGTTACTCAAACACACCGCCCCAATATACCGGCCGAGGCCGCAATACAAGCAAGAAAAGGAAAATTAATTCTTCGCCATTGAAGAAAATTCAGCGCAGACATGGCATAAGCTGTATATGCAGGGGTCTCAGAGCTTGTTGTAAACTCTCCATTTGTACACATCTCATATACATAGACTATAAATATCCGTTTGTAACACCGGCTTGCGGATGCAGGCCTGTGTTAACCTACACTAGCAATAGGCAAGTACATTTCTTTGCAAAACATACTTGCCTAGTACAAGCACTACGTCTGTTAGGTAAGGAAGAGGAGGAGAAAAAGAAGAAATGAAAGGCAGGGAGGTCAACCAGACGCACATCGGGTTTGCTACCCAGCACTGGTGGAAGGAGTTAGGGGATTAAGAGAGAAGAAGAGAGGAGAAGTAAAGAGCAACGTGTGGGTACATGTGACCTTGTCCATTGCACGCTTATAAGCGGTCACGTAGTCTAGTCGTCTTTAAAGAACCTAGCAATGCCCGCGTCGCTTTGCTGGCCTGTGACGCGTATAGAGCCATGAACTAAGGCTCTTCTCTTCGGAAAAAGGTTTGCTATCTAGTTTACCTAATGTTTCGCGTAGCAAGTTGCGTTCACTCGCAAAACGATGACATTGTCTCGTCAGTATCGCACGATTCACATCTGTAGCTATCCGCCATTCCTATGCGAAAGGAGTACGCATTCGTGAAAGCTACACCTAACCACAGGCGGCACACTAAAGTTGCATCCCGGCGGGAGATATCCGATGGAACTTGAAGCTTTCTCGATGGGTCCAATTTATGTAGGCGGCGATTCCCAACACTGGGGTCACTCAGCCAAGCTTTAGACATTGTGTTAGCGAACGAGCGAAGGCCCCTTGTAGCGTCGGTCCCCGACAAGGGTATTGGGGTTGTCTGGGCGTCCGCGTGGGCGAATCGGGCAGCATCATCAACAAGATCATTACCAACAATGCCACAATTTCCCGGTAACCACTGGAACACCACGTCATGTCCTTTCGATAAAACTTCGTTAAGCACTTCTCTTATTTTATTTACTAGTTGTTGATGGACCTTTTGTCGTAAAGCTAGCATAACAGCGTAACAAATTAGCATAACGCTTTCCCCTGGCCTCCTATTGAAGGTTGGCTAGAGTGGCGTAGGTGATGTCATCGGGCCCTGGTGTAGATGATCGGCGGGAAGCCGCCAAAGGTGCTTCAAGTTCTTCTATAGGAGAACATTGTCAATTTCGGGGATGCGGGGCTCAGGGAAAACACTCTTAACGGCGCAAGGAGACATGACAGACACACCAGCAATTCGCGAACAAAACTCATTCGCCACTTCAGGTTGGGTGCTGCCTATATGTAGGGCTAAATCTATGAAAGGATGTCTTTGTTGGGGAGTCGAGCGCAGGCCACGGATAGCGCTCCAGATGCGTGACAGCAGTTTTCGGTGATCCAATGACTCGCAGAATGATTTCCAGCGTTCCTATTCAAGTTTGTCTAAACGTCGTTGGACTTTTTTCTATATGGGTCGTGCCAACCTCAAGTCACATGTTAAGCGTTTGCAATATCGTATCCTGTATACCTACATAGGGGTGCACCTTGCCGATTCTATCGTCTTGAACGGTATGCCTTCCAACCCCCTCATAACAACCCTCCCAGATGTTCCAGATTGCCTGGTGCCTACTGCAGACCCTCACCTTTCGGTGCCCCCTTGTGTACTCTTACATCCACCCGGGCGTCATCGATTCACATTGCTGTCTATGTGGAGACATTGCCTCGCTCCACCACAACCTCTGGACCTGCCCCCAAAGGACCTGCCACTAACCGACCTCGTCTTGCCAACCCACCCTGAAAAGCAATGGGAGGCCCTTCTTTTCAACACAGACCGAGACGTCCAGACACGGGTCCTTGCAAGAGATGAGGACACCCTCAAGATGCACGGCCTAACAGCATACATAGTCTGCACCTTCCCTTAACCCCACGCTCCTTGATGAATAAAGTTTTCACTCACTCACTCACTCACTCACTCACTCACTCGCTCGCTCACTCGATTCAGTGGCTGATGATGATGAAGAGATGTGGCTTAACATTTCAATATGACTACTTACCCGTTATGAAATCTACATGGTGGATGTCTATGGAGATTCTAAACTTCTTACACGCAGTGCCTGAATGACGCGACTGCTCGCCTGACATGACGCCTCTAGAAGACACTTTTCGAAGCAGTTTCAAGCACTGCAATGAGAGCAAAGTAGCGCTGATATTTACACGAATACAAAGAAAGATCGATGACGACAGGCAGCAACTCACAAGTGATCTTTTCGAAATGTAGACACATTTATACCATGGCCGCCAAAGCACACGCGCACCAATGTGCTGTTATGTGCTCTGACGTCAAGATCCCTGCGTCCCCATTCTGCGTGCAGAACACGCGTGAATCATCTAAATGATAAAAATTCAATTTATTTTTGAGATTGGGCTAGAGATACCATGCTAAAAAATTTATCTTTAAGGTGTACCATTTGAGCTGCCTCCCTTATTTATCTTGCTCTTTTTTGTTTGCGCCTGGCAATGACACTTTGTTTCACAAAACCTTGGACTGCAGTCACAATCCCTGCAGTGGATGCCAAGATGGCTGCTAATAGCGCTTTGCACGTTATACTCGTGTTACTTGAACCTTACATTTAGGCACCTTTTCATTTGACCTACGTATCCTTTTTCCGCAGGACAGCGGGATCGAATACACATGTTCCGCGCATTCTACGAAGTTTGTTTTGTAGCTTTTGCACCATGCAATCAATGAAATGGCTATAATGCAGAATATGCGACTTTCATGCAGAATGTCTGGGTATAATGATTGGCTCAATCTCTGGCTTCTTTGTCAATTGTGCGCAACAACTGTGATGGACACCGGCGCGGCAGCGGCCGCCGAGGAGGAGCAGGACTACGTCGCCACGGAAAACGGCTCTTGTGAGCTCAGAACAGCTTACGCTGTAAAACAAAAATTACACAACTAGGAACACAAAGAAGAGAAGGCAAACATAAAAGATGCTTCTAATTTGATCAACATTATATTGATTGAAAGAAGATTAATGGTGTTCTTCTATTTCTATCTCCGCGTCTTTTTGTGGACTGCTCGATTCTTAAAATATTAAACCTCTGTTCCTCGCCAATGTTTTCGGTCCAGAGGTAAGAGTTTCTCGTCACTGCTTTTTGTTACATCGCGTGGGAAGTTCATTTTGACGAGCAAACAGAGGCGCACACGCACCCGCACGCCGGACAGACGTATACGAGCCACATTGTAAGGACTTAATGTTTCTTGCAGAGCGACCATCTTATTTATTCAATGACCTCCCCTACACCACACCATTCATTCTCTACGCCAGACTCGCGGTCTGTAGATAAGTGTACAAAAACTCGAATGCAGGACTCGGCAAAAGTTTGCATCCTTTGTCTGACAAAATCTGGTACAAACGAGAACACCCTCGCCGTTCTTCTGCAAACTGCATGTATAGAATCGACCTGCACGTGTTCGCGGGGGTTTCATTTCACAGATTAAGCCATGCAGTGCTGCTTGTTCTCTCGCTTATATATAGTGCAAGGTTCGGGAAGTGGTTGTTTCGGAATACATCGGGAGTCCAATAAGTGTGGCTCCAAATGCGTTTCTCATTGGTTGCTTTCTTCGTTGTTACAAATGCGTGACAATGCGACTTGCTCGAGGAACCTGATGCAGAACGTACGCTACAAAAGTCTGTAAGCAGAAAGCGGCTGTGCGAAATGACTGTAGCGTATACGAAAGCCAAGCATAAAAGAGGAACAGCACGCATTATGCATGCAAGAACAGGCTTCAAGGAAAAGAAACAAACCTCACAGCATGTTACTGAGGATTATACTTAACCCCATAACTACTGAGAAGTATTTTATGTTAAGTATACTGCGTACTGTATATATATATATATATATATATATATATATATATATATATATATATATATATATATATATATATATATATATATATATGTGTGTGTGTGTGTGTGTGTGTGTGTGTGTGTGTGTGTGTGTGTGTGTGTGTGTGTGTAATATTTTATGGGTAAACATGAAGGAGTAATACAGTGTGAATATTGAGGTTAAATGGGATGAGAGCCATTCTATTTTGTATCGTTCTATTTCCGTTTGCACTATTTTTCGTTTGCTCAGGCGAGGCAGTCTGTAAGATTTTCTGTCTTTCTTTTTCTCTCCATGTTCATCTATTTATTTATTTCTTCTGTGTTATTTCTTTATTTCTTTTTCACTTTCTTTTGTTTTTCCACTTTTTTTCATCACATCTCCTCTGAGTTTCTTTTATTATTGTTGTGGTTACACTTCTTCATTACTGCGCTCTTCTATCTTCATTTCTCAAAGCTCTTCGCTAATATTACATCCGCAGGTCGCGGGATCAAATCCCGGCTGTGGCGGCTGCATTTCCGATGGAGGCAGAAATGTTGTAGGCCCGTGTACTCAGATTTGGGTGTACGTTAAAGAACCCCAGGTGGTCTAAATTTCTGGAGCCCTCCACTACGGCGTCTCTCATAATCATACAGTGGTTTTGGGACGTTCAACCCCAGAAATCATTCAATCGCTAATATTACATTTTCCTTACTTTCATGTGTTGTGTTCTTCACCTTGTGTGTGTGTGTGTGTGTGTGTGTGTGTGTGTGTGTGGAGGAGAGGGTGAGCTGTAACTCTTGTACATTTTGTTATCTTTATTTAGGCCTTTCTTCTTTCCCAGACACGCGTCACAATTAAGGAAGGTCATCATCACTTCATCACTGTCGTCGTGGCTGGTTTCAACGAGGTGAGTGAATGTCGGACTAATCAAAATAAATTCATCTCTAACGACCCTGTGCAGTAGAAACAACACTACTAACAACGGTCACAAGCAATTACGCCAGGTTTATGCGATCATCACGCCACTATGAGGTGTTTGCAGAGAGGCTCGACGCACGAAATCATGAAAGCACTGACTCTAGAGCGCCACTTTGATTCCTGTTATGTTCTGGCGGCCAGCGAGTTACACGATGAAAACCGGACCACTATCTCTGATCAAGAACACCGCAAATTACTGCAATAGTTTACCAACTTTCGTATGGCGCTATCAGCTATAACCCGGGGTCATGCGTTCGGTTCCGGTCTCAATGGCTACGCTTTGATGAAAGCGAAACGTGATTCTATTTAACACCACCTGCCCGATGTCTATCATTCTCTTCCCTCATGGCTTTGAGGTGCTCGTCTGCATTGTTTGGGAGATATGCGGCGCAGCATCTCAGTTCCGTGCCAAGCCCAGCTAATTGAGGAGGCCATCAAGAAGGCATGAAAGAACACACTCGTATCCTATACCTCAGAGCTTTACTGTTTTATCAACTCCCAAGAGCACGTTGGTGCCTCAAGTCTGTGAGCAATGGACACGAGGAAGCGACACAAGTTCCCTGATGCTGCTTCTCCACTTACTCCCCCACTGCTCTCATAAAAGAACAGCGAAGCGGCTTTACGAGTACTACTGTTGTATTTAATGCGAAGTCCACCGCCTGAGGCTAAAAATAAAGATTAGGGGACTTACCCTCTCGGGGAAATGGAAACAAGTCAACCTTGGCGAGTGCCTGCCTGACTACCATGTTCTTCCTTTCTATCGCACTGCGCAATACTCTTTCCTAACCTTTTTCCTTCCTCCATGCCTCGAAACTCACCTTAATCCACGATCCTAGGAGCGCAACCTTTCTGTTCTTGCAGACAGGTATACGACGCTCGCGCGTGGAACAACGAAATGTAACATCGAAAGGTGAGAATAGAATAGAATATGGCTACGCGAAATTGCAAGTCACTTCAATCAAATATGGGACTCTCGTATGAGAAAAGGCTAATCGCCGACCAGCCCATGAACGAGAGATCGTCAATTACTAGAAAACGGTGCATTTACGAATACGCATGTGACTGCATACGAATCATAGGACTCACCGGCGCCTGGTTATTCGCGTACGATGCCACCGCCACCGAAATCTCTCGTACGCTTCGCTTAAGATGCGCGAGTTTCCGTAGTGCACATGCACTCGACAGCAACAGATGAGAGACAGACTCAAAGTATTTCCCTTCTAATTGAAGCAGCACTGCGATTCGCCAATGGCCTCCTGTGTTGCTTACAAAACGCTTATTTCTACGCCAATGAAAAAGCATATGTATTGCGGCGAAACGGCGATCCAAGCACGCGTTTTACAGATGTTAGAGTTCCTCCTCAGCGCCTTTCTTTCCAGGCTGCTCTAATCTGGCTGGACTGAAGCGTTCTCAGTGGCGCATTTCATTCGCCGAATCATGAAGTGGTTTGTTTTTAACTTCATAATCTACTTGGGTGAAACGCATGATCATGCGTACTCCACCGTGCTTAATATCTTTGTTTCATTTAGAGTTAACCAGGGAAAATCGGGGAACTATGTAGTTAACCAGAGAATTAACCATGTCTTTTAGTGAAAAGCGGGTAAATTTCTAAGCCATTTTTTTTTCCTCTTGCGGTTATCAGTCAACGCTGAGTTCATCTATCTGTTTTTATGATGCTTGCTGCAACGAGTCAAGAAAATGGTCTTGTAGGTTTCGATGTCTAATTGAATACGTGACCCATCACTGTTTCGTTGTCATATTGAGCAACCGAAATCTCCATACTTTTGCTTCCATGTCTATGCCAAGCTACACTATCCTATTACGAAAGTTGAAAAGCTACTAACGATGTCCGATCGCCTCTCCGTCGGGATTTTTTACCGCTGCAACTACGCAGTACCTTCTTTTCTCTGTTTCTCCCTCGCCTTCCTGTTTTCAACGCCGCTCCCTCATCCTCCTTCCGCGCGCCTCCCTTCCCTTCCGGCTTCCGTAGTGGCGGTGGCGCCGGGGCTCTGACCTTGGCAGCCCGGCCCGGGACCCGGAAGGCGGGCTCAAGGTTCGCGCTTCAAGCGCCACACGGCGCCGAGCCTCCAGGGCCGTCCTGGGCCGAGCAGCTCACCGCAGCCGCCATGTACGGGTCTCTTCGCTAATTTTACTGATAGTTCACGCTCTAATCGGAGGCTCCCGTCACTCCAGGACGCAGCGAAAATCAGTTATTGTGAAGCTGCGTGTGAAGAGGAATAAGCAAGGCGTCATGAACATTGCATATATGCAACGCTGGGGATCCTGCCGATGATGTCAGCGTCGTATTTCTAGAAATGCAAGGGTTGTCAATGACCCAGCCAAGCTGCTTAGAGCAACATTTGTCACTGAATCGTTATATCACCCCGCTGAATATTAGTAAATGACCTTAAATTACTCTTTGTACTCTATGGCAACACAATAATCACGATAATGTTTGTATCGGATGTCCCTATTTTTCGTGACATTACCGTGAAGAAACAACTCGAACGTATTCCAGCATGCATCTGAACGATTTTTTCCCCAGGAAGAGATGTTTTCCGTAACAACTCCCGAGGTGACATTAAAAGGGATTGCGAGAAATTGTGCAGTATATTGTACTAGAACAGATTTCAGGATACCTTATGCACTGCCTACAATAGACGGCAAGGCTTTTCGACACACGTTAGAACTCCTTATGTAGTAAGTATACTGCAAAACTACAGTAGACGGGGAAAGGGCGTGAGCTTGCACTGCAAAAATAAAATGACCAACCAGATTAACAGGAAAATATATTCACATTGCCCAGAGCGTTGGTGGCTCGTTCCAGTGTCACATAAAGAAAAGGGCAACCCTTGACAAAATACTAAGGCGAAAGCATCAAATGCCGCTTGTGTGTTAGGCAAAAAATCATAACGTGATGAGGTCACGCAATGTGATCATCGTGACGTCTTCAAACGTGACGTCACATGATTACGTCATCACAATATATCGTCGTTTTGTCAAAGGTCGGCCGATCCTGGAGGCAATACAAGATCAAGTTGGGTGCAGAGTTTCCAACGCCTTCGAACTCGGAAGCAGCGCAAAACTACGTAGGGTGCAGAGAAAAGAGAATCAATACGATCGACTGAGAAGAAAAAGAAGGTGCGTTTCGTATTCAATTCGGGCTAGAAAAATACATAATGGAGCGTGTGAGTTCTGGCTGTTCGTAACTGGTACGCAAGCTCAAGATAAAGAGTGCATGTAAGGAAATGAATCAAAATATTCTATTGTATGCAGCCCGTCACGTGTCGAATCATGAAAGCCTCGCTTTCAATAAGCGAGATAAGCAGCACGAAGAGGTATATATACTCTAATCGGTTGAACCGGTCACGCTGAATCTTCCTCTGTACAACAATTAATTCCTCGTTGACCTACTTACTATTCAAGCATATTGTCCATCGATTAATTGCTTCCCTGTAGTTTGTAGACCAGTGCCGTGTAACAAAAGAGCCATTAGACAAACCAAATGGTACCGATCCGCACTGTATACTTAACGCCGACGCGGACCCACTGTCGTTTTGCGAGCCAGACGTGCAGTCAAGGTATTATAGGAGGCATCTGTCACAGATCCTCACACGCGCATGAATAAAACGAGACTAGAACTGATTTATTGAAGACTGTAAAGAAGACGATAGACAAATAAAATTGGAGCTTTTCATACAGAAAACGTCGGTAACAGCTGACCGGAGACGGTGTTTTAAATTCAGTGAGTCGTGCTGCCCACTTGAACCCCGGAAAACCGCGAGCAGCCCACACGGAGTAATTCTTCTACACGCGCCAGTTCTGTGCACACGAGCAAATGACGGGCGCGGTTTGCAATCGGCGTGGTCCACCCACATCGGCGGCATGTTTTAGGGGGAATACGGAACATTCGATCCACGTTCCTGAGGCTGCAAGTCAGCGCAGTATTTTTTTTTAACCCGATAACGTCAGAGAGCTCGTGTCGCAGCGATTCCGCCGTCGGCGTGGGCAGCGTTGGTTGTGAGCGAAAATTTATTCGTGAGCGAAAAACACAGAAAGAAGCAAATAAAAGGAAGAATATAATTTTCGGTCTTATTGAGGATCGAACCCGGGCTGTTCGCGTGGCAAGCAGGTGTCCTACCACAAAGTCACGATGTTACTTGCAGATGTTTCGGGAACAAACACTACATAAATGCCTTGTAATGGATGTAGCCTCCTTAACGCATTTTGTTCGACAGGTGTCACGACGAAAACGAGTACATTCGGTGACTTGTAGGCGCATTTGGGAGGCCATCAAACTACGTCAAAAAAGGCCGGGATAGTGCAGCCATCAATGCTTAAAGCACACAGGAACTTGTCCATCTAGTGGAAAACATATCATGCCTTTATAGAGGCGTGTATTGGTATGATATATGAACTGGTGTTAGTGTGCTGCTATGTTTTTTTTTGGTTTGGTGATTTTTAGGTACTGTTCAGTATTATTCTTTTTTTTTTCGCTGCAGAACTTCTTGATATGGAGTGGCCGAGGCGATATGGACCTCAACCTCTCCACAGAAAACAGTTAGAACAGAACAGAACAGAAGAGGAAACGCATGATTATGTGCCGTCATCTGTGAGGCATTGTGAGACTCTTCATTGCCTCTGAGATGTCAAGACCGTGGCATGTATCTTAGATGCCATGCAACTCTTGCTTTAGATAAAAAAATCAACATGTACCATTCGCGCGCGCGCGTGTTTGTGTGTGTGTGTGTGTGTGTGTGTGTGTGTGTGTGTGTGTGTGTGTCTGTGTGTGTGTGTGTGTGAGACATTGTGAAAAACGTGTCCCGACTACAGCAAGGTGCCGTTTTAGCAGAGGGAAGTGGCCACACTGCACAGTCACTGCATTACTAGAAAGACGTCGCGCTTGTGCGCGCGCGCGCACGTGCGTGTGTGTGTGTCAAAACATATTAATAAGTACGTACTTAGTAGTTGAAGGGTGCAGTCGAGGCCCGATTTCGCTATCGCGTTCCACTCTCAAAGGTGAAGCTTTTTCTCGTCAGTTTTTCGTGACAAAGATTGACTCGGAACAGTCTTGATGCCCCCTTCCCCATTGACCCTGGAAGCTCGCGCGTATATTCCGCCACCGAGCAGCTTTGGTAAAGCCAGGATCCGCTCACTCAGGAACTCTTTGGAAGCGGGAGCTCTCGTCTCCGTGATTGGTATGGCAGTGATCTGCGTGCAGATATGTCTCGTGTAATTCTTTCACGTAATACCTTTGTGGGGTAAATACTCGGTGATGTCGGGTTAATAAGCGGTAAGGGTTGTCAGCGCATATGATTGAATGCGGGGAAGTCGATAGTCGTTTATAAGCCTTTATAAGCCTCCTAGAAGACGTACATTTTGTCGATATGGTACGTTCACCCGAAAACTAGTGTTACACATTGATTTCAACACGCGATCATATGTTGCAGTGAAGGGCTCTCCTCAACAACTTCCTTTAGTTTCGAAAGAAAGAGAAAAGTCTTTATTTTGAAGCAGTTTCGAACAGCAGCTCCTAGCCGGACACGATGGTGAACATCTTTTTGTCGAAGGTAGTCAGTCAAAAACAACCCAAAAAAGATGTCTGAACACATCCTAGGTGGCACATTCCAACGTTTTTATGGTGGTACTTGTATCTTACGCCGTACCTTGGATGAAGCACATCATACCCTATCGGTCGTATTGTAGAAGTGATCGAAAGCAATAGAGAACAGAGATTATCAGTTATCAAACAGAAATGGGCATAGGCAGGGCACGTAGCGCGAATGAAAGATAACCACTGGTTATTAAGGATCACACACTGGATTCTGAGAGAAGGCAAGCGGGTGAAGGGGAGACAGAAAGTTAGGTAGACAGCGGAGATTGGGAAGTTTGCGGGTATAAAGTGGCAGCAGCAGTCACAGGACCGAGTTGGCTGGCGGAACATGGGAGGGGCCTTCGTCCTGCAGTGGGCGTAATCAGGATGATTGTTGACTAAAGAAGCAGAGCAGTATATTCTTGTGGCATGCTTTTGCAGTCGTGTAAACCCGATGATCGTTTCATCGAACCATCTAATATTTTTTTCCACAGCGAATGACATTTCAGTATGTGACGGGAGCTCCTCTGTGTCTCACTTTAAGGTGCCACTCGGCACATGCGTACTCCCTCAGCACAATAGGTCATTGCAGGGGCCGGCTGGCAAGTTTGGCGGAGGCGCTTGCTTATTTGAGCCATTTGGTTGCGCGTATGTAGACAGTGGGCCTAATCATGATTTTCAAGACTTATGCCTTCCGTTGACTGTTTCTCCCACTCTGTGTGACGGCACTCCACCACAGCCACGTCTTGATATTCGTTGAACTTTACCCTGCGATTTCCGTGCATATTCGTAATGCGTAACTTAAGTGCCAACCACTGGCACGCGTACGCTCGCGTCTACGCGTCAAAAGCGTCAAATGCGCCTCTCGGCGTCGGCGTCGGAGAGGCATACGCGAGGAGGCGCGAGGGATCAAGCCGGGCTTGATATTTCGCCTCGCGTACGCTACGTCACCACGCGTACAGCGGCGCCAACCAACCAGGAGCCGCGCGCCAACCAACCAGAGGCCGCAATGCCTCGGAACGTTATGCCTAATGGCCGCCGCTTCGAAGGCACGGCCGAGTTCTGGAAGCAAGCACGGAAACTACTCCAAACGTTCCTGAATGACCGCTTCGTTATCTGGAACGACAACGAAACGACGAATGACTGAGAGTGCTACCAGCGTGACGCGGTTTCGTGCCGAGTTCGAGCGACGCCGACAAATCCACCAAATGCCGGCACCGGTCCCGAGTGCGATCGTCGGCAGAGCGAAAACATCGCACAGACTACTGGAGCATGTCGGTGTTCTTGTGCTTTGATTTGTGATTTTCTGTGCTAAAAATAAGCGTGAACAGACTTCGGAGGTTCGAAGCTTTGAGCGCGAGCCCTCGCCTACCGCGGAGGCAATTCAGAGCGGTGTCATCTGGATCCAGCGTAGGCCTCTACCGTCTAGTTCGTATGAACCAACACATGCGAGGAACATCGGCTGAAAAAGATCTACGGTAGTTTCCGTCGCAACATAGACATTGTATACGACGCCCAAAACATTGCGTAGTGCATACGGAGGAGTTTTTATCTACACTGTGTTTGTTTTCAACATCGGTATTCATCATCGCTGAAAGTGAACCTCGCACTAGACAGCAAATTTCCGTGATGTGAAATCGTACGTACTTATATAAGTGTATTCGCGAATTGTATGATGCTGAAACATTCGTTGGCTTCGGTGCAAATCGTTTTCGTGTGTTGCCAAGCTATTAACAAGCGTGCTCTGGTTGGTATCAGTGTGATGTGATTTCGTGACGGGTACCAGCGACGCTGACATATTCAGCTATCAGCAGTCTCATGTCCATTCATATCCAAGATAGAAACTAGAGTGTGCGTTGCTGTGGTGATCGAAAAAGAAAGTTGCGTGATTAAGTGCTGCTGGTATTGCCTGCTATTTCATTTCTCGCTTGTTCTGCTTCTCGGCCACGCTCAGTTGCACATACATTGTTTGGAGGCATTCTAACACACACATTCTTAATTTATAGTTCATTCTGACACTCATAGCTGTAGGCATACGATGGTGCTTCTCCATCGTTTTACAGTTCACTATAATATAACACGCGTTTTGTTTACAGCTAGACAGATAACTGAAAACCTTGTGAGAAGCGCCTGATTTTAAATTAGCTGCACGATGACACAATAGTAAGAAGAGGTCACCACATGTATGCACAGAAAGAATGAAGGTGCTCTAGTACTGTACTGCACTTTGTATAGAAGAAATGCAAAAAGTACCTCATGTGACTTATGAGATCTTTCAGAACTGTGCATGTATTTATCTGTTCTTCTAGGCTGTAATAAGCTGAAGATATTATTAGATGGTTTCAAACATTGAATCTTTGTATGTGTTTCCAAGGACTGCTTCATTTCTTTTCAGGTTTTTAGTATACACATTAACTTGGGCTATATATGCATGCACTTAAGCACATTCAGTTTAGCTATGATAAGAAACTTGCCAAAACTACTGTACGGTGCTCCGGTGCAATCCTATGACCGGTATCTGTCCGATCAAAAATTTTGCGCATGCTTTATTGCATTCTAAGGTATTTTGACTATTTATGACATGTGAAAGCCGCAGTGCTTGGCTGCCGTCTCAAACCCAATTTCTGTCTCATCAAGAAGTGTCAGATGCACTTTGTAGATGTTAAAAGATATTGAAAATAGCAGCAAAGCGCAGAAACCTCCAACAGAGCACTGACCTGCAATGACAGTCCAGCTTAGAAGTCATTTGTAGTGCTCTCCAACACGTTCAAATAAAGTTATCGAACACTGGAATGATCTGCTTGGCTTTGTTCGTGATACCAGTGTGTCTGACTTTTTGGAGGCACTTGTATCAGATTAATGTTCTGTTTCTCTCATTTCCTATTGGCGTGCACTCAGGGGGTAGTGATATTTGTTTACGTTGGCACATTTACTTTGATATCACTGTTTAAAGGCTTTCATTTTGTATATATGTACACCACTTCTGCAGTAGCCTCACATTAGGCTGCCATATTCGAAAATAAATATACCATCTGAAAGTGTTCGACGCTGTGCTTGGTTCCAATCTGATCACTAATATCTGTTGAATCATGAAGTGTTGGGTGTGTTTTATTGCATTGGAGAACATTTTGACTGCCTTCCATACAGGGTTCAGTTCCAGTATTATGACCGATATCTGTGACTTCATGAAGAGTTGGGTAAAGTTTGTCGTTTAACAGAATACTTTAACTATAGACAACATCCAGAAGTATTCCATACAGGGTTCAGTTGCAGTCCTATGACCAATATCTGTCTTATCATGAGGTTTCAGGTACAGTTAATTGCGTTAAAGCATATTTTTACCACAAAAATACCCAAAGGCATTATATGTAATGCTTGGTTCCATTCCTATGACCAGTATTTGTTGTATCATTAAGAGCCAGGTGCAGTTTATTGCATTAGAGGATATTTACGATACGCTTATCATTCGAAAGCCCTCTGCACAGTGACCAATTACAGTCTCGTGACCTAAATCCGTCACATCATGAAGAGCAGGTCTGGATTGTTGCATTGGAGAACATTTCGGTTGCACACAACGTTCGAAAGCCTTCTATACAGGGTTCAGTTCCAATTATATGACCGATATCTGTGACTTCATGGGCAGTTGGGTGCGGCTTGTCACTTTAGAGAATATTTTGACTAAAGACAATGTCCAGAAGACTTTCATACAGGGTTCAGTCCCAATATTATGACCTATATCTGTGACTTCATAAACAGGTGGGTGTCGTTTGTAGTTTTAGAGAATACTTTGACTAAAGACAACATTCAAAAGTCTTGCATTAGGGTTTCAGTTCTAATATTATGACCGATATCTGCGACTTAATAAACAGTTTGGTGTCATTTGTCGTTTTAGAGAATACTTTGACTAAAGACAACATCCAGAAGTCTTTCATACAGGGTTCAGTTCCAATATTATGACCTATATCTGTGACTTGATAAACAGTTGGGTGTCGTTTGTCGTTTTAGAGAATACTTTGACTGAAGACAATGTCCAGAAGTCTTGCATTAAGGCTTCAGTTCTAATATTATGACTGATATCTGTGACTTCTTGAACAGTTAGTTGTCGTTTGTCGTTTTAGAGAATACTTTGACTAAAGACAACGTTCAGAAGTCTTGCATTAGGGCTTCAGTTCTAATATTATGACCGATATCTGTGACTTCATAAACAGTTGGATGTCGTTTGTCATTTTAGAGAGTACATTGACTAAAGACAACGTCCAGAGGTCTTGCATTAAGGTTTCAGTTCTAATATTATGACCGATATCTGCGACTTAATAAACAGTTCGGTGTCATTTGTCGTTTTAGAGAATACTTTGACTAAAAACAACGTCTAGAAGTCTTCCATACAGGGTTCAGTTTCAATATTATGACCTATACCTGTAACTTGATAAACAGTTGGGTGTCGTTTGTCGTTTTAGAGAATACTTTGACTGAAGACAATGTCCAGAAGTCTTGCATTAAGGCTTCAGTTCTAATATTATGACTGATATCTGTGACTTCTTGAACAGTTAGTTGTCGTTTGTCGTTTTAGAGGATACTTTGACTAAAGACAACATCCATGAGTCTTCCATATAGAGTTCAGTTCCAATATTATGATCGATATCTGTCACATCATGAATTGTCAGGCACAGTTAGTTGCATTAGAGCACATTTCGACTATGGAAAATGCCCAAAGATGTTCTATGCAGTATTTGGTTCCTATCTTATGACCAATATCTGTTGTATCAGTAAGAACCAGGTGTGCTTTGTTGCATTAGAGGATATTTCGAACACACACATCAGCCGAAAGCCTGCTACTCTGGCCTCAATTGTAGTCTTTTGACTGACTTAAATCTGTCAGATCATGAAGTTTCAGGCGTGAATATTAAGTTGAATGCTATAAAATGTGATGTGTAAATATACTGAAGGTACCAGCATATTCAAGATATTGTTAATAAATTTGGTAGTGCAGGTATAGAAACCCGGTGGTTTGTTAACCTTATCAGGAGGGCAGCCGCCGCCTCATTCACCGAAGAGAGGAGAGGGTGAGCTCAATGTCAACTCCATATATTAATATAATAGAGGGGGGCGCTACACCAGCCATTACATGGGGGGGGGGCATTGTGACAAACTTTTGCCCCCCCCCCCTCCTATACGAGAACCCTGCACACGCCCATGATAGAAGTACAGTATGCTAGACGCGAATGTTCATTCGCGGGAGCGGCGCACGCACCGATGTTGATTTCTGGTGCATACCGCTGTAGTTACTTTGGGCACTGGAATGTCAATTACTTGTAATATAGTCTAAACTGTGGTGGGTGAAGTGAAGCACTATCAATTTTTTAACGTGTTCTCATATCCTCTAAAACATATAAACCCACTCTAGTTAGGAACGTACCGTTCTGTGCTGAACTTGGACAGTTCTAAGCCAAGAAATCAAGCAACATTGTGCATCAGCCTTCGACGCGTGGGCGTCAACGCGGATGACGCGTGCCAGTGGTTGCGCGCCCTTTTCCGCCACAGGCGCGACTAGACGCTTTTGACGCGTAGGCGCGTGCACACGCGTGCCAGTGGTTGGCCCTTTAGGCCGAAATCGCGCTCCCCTTGTAGGTTCCGGGTCAAACAGGCGCAATTATCCAATTTTATACACGAAAGTTATGTCTAACTATCTGCTTCGTCCTTCACTTATTAATTTTACATATCCAAGACTGTGCCGTTTATTTTTTTCTTTTTTTTTCCTTCCAAGTAAGCCGCGTTTGCACCCGTCACTCTGAGCCCGTACTTGGAACTGAGTGTAACGTCCCTCTCTCGGGCTTAGAACTGACGGCCGCCGCGCCCGATCTCCGGCAGCCGTTCCCCAGTGGCGTTTCTTCGGCCCCGTGTGTCTTTTGGCTTCTTTCTGGTTGCGCTCTTCCTATAATACCCATCCGCTTCCCTCAATACCCGCTGCTTGCGCGTATTTCCCTGACAGCATATTTGCTATTGCCCCCACCCCCTTCCCTTCCCAAAGGAAAGAGAGAGAGAGAGAAACGCATGTCTGCAGCTTGGCGGCTCGTTAAGGAGTAGACCACTGCGCTGACTTCCTCGCATATGTGCGTTTCATTCGAATGCGAACGCCGTTTGGCCATTCGCCACGTACACCCACATGACGCAAGGCGTTATTTGCCGCGCTGCTATTCGCGTACGCCGCCGGCCTTTACGCAGTGTACACGCGGGGAGTACATATATATCCGAAACGCGACATTAAACACCTGGTACGTACGACCAAGCTGCGGGGGTGTATGGATGGATATACGATGAGTGACGTGACGTTCCTGTGAATCGGTCGCACGCATACACGGCGGTGGGTGCGAACGCAGGGAGGGCCCGAAACGTGAGATGCGGGCTGTGGTAAGAGGCGCGGAAATGGGGCGGCGGACGTGTTCGGCAATCCAGCCAAGGCCGTGTAATCTCGACGCGTCCAGCTTATAAGAAATTGCGGGTTCGCTCTGGGCTTGCACGATTCTTGAAATGCCACGTTTCCGGCCCCCCTTTTGTGCTTGTCGCGCATGCTCACGCTTCGTCGTCCTTGATGTGGCTTGGCCGACACCCCTAATGTTCCATCCGTGTCATCTTTGTGCACACTATAGCAACAAAGTGAGACGGCAGGCCGTCGCAACTGAGGGGTAGGTATGGATTATATCGCGTTGTCTCGTACGGCGTGAGTCGGGAGGATTTTTCGTGTTACATCAGTAGCGTTTGATTTGGAATTTTGATCCGACAAAGAGAGAAATTGAGAGAAAAAGCAGGGAGGTTAGCAAAGCTTTTGCTCAGTTAGGTACCCTACACTTAGTGTGGGGTAAAGGGAGAATAATGAAAATTAAAACAAGAGTGAAAAAGAAGAAGAGTAAGAAAGAGGTGGATATGAATTCGGCACATCCAACGTACCTTGAGAATCGACGTTATGGGAAGAATGCGGAGGCAAGGTGACCGTGTTGTAATGGTTTTATGTTGTAATCATTTTTTTTATAAAATTGCGCTTATTATACGTACAGATGTTCAGATGGAAAAAGATATGATAAGATGATAAGATGGAAAAAGAGTGCCGTACACAAAGAAATGCTTCGCATTTAATAGTCAGCTTGCGACTACACGGAATGGTCTCACACTGTTCGTCCACAAGAGCTCGAGAAGTGCGGTGGTCCTCAAGAAGGACAAGAGAGCTTTCGTAGCCTTGCGCGTATGCGAGGCCTTCAGCCAAAGTACCAGGAGCTTCGTTTTTGTAAGTGGTCTTAAATCCAAGGGACTGAGTTTGGCTTCCATATCACATTGTTGAGTCCGGTATGATGGGCAGTGGCTTGAAATGTGCTCAAACATCTCCTCGCAGGCGCAAATGTCTCATGCCATGCTGCTGCTAATTCCAACAAGACATGAATACGCATTCGTAAATGCCACCTAACCACATGCAACCAAGCAATTCTATGACATCGTGGGAGCCCGAATGCCATAAGAACTTACAAATTTGGGTCGATCGAATACAAGCTCGTGTTGAGGAAACCCTAAGTATTCTATTGTATAGAAGCGTGAAACAGCGAGTAAGTGAAGCATTGAGCTGACTTAGACGAACGGGCAGCGTTTTCCGACCCGCACCGGTGGGTGAAGTTGACATCGGTTGGTGCAGTGATTGACCTTGTGTCACACCGGTCCCGTTAATTAGGGAGGCGATCGCCGGGCTAGTTCCAAGGGCCGAAGTATCGGCCCACCGACCTGCACCACGAAAGCGTGGACAATTTAGAAGTGGTCCTTTTTGGCGCGCCAGCGGACGCCGGCTGTGGCCCAAAGAACAAGTCAGAGCCGAGAGTTGATAAACAAACAAACTAAATTCTCAATAATGGCAGATCCAAAACAATACACAAAAATGCACACTCCACAATAGTTGCATACAATATGTCACCAAACAAACCAATCAAACAACGTACTACACAGTACAATCAGCCACTCTCGAAACAACGGACACAGACAACAATACGCACTACAATGCAGTCGCATGCATTGAACAACCAAGACACTTAAAGACTAAAGAGATAGAAAACCTATTCAGTCCAAAGTTCTTGGAACCAAAGTCTAGATGATACTCGTCCGAGAATCACTCACTCAAAGTCCAGCGTTGTTGTCGTTCCGCAGCCCTCGAAGTTTCTCTTCCAGGAAACCTCGCCGAAGTTCTCTTCCAGGAAACCTCACGTCTCCAATAGGCCACTCGTCAAGCTTCAAACTTCTTCGCCCGAACACGTCGGCTTCGCACACGCAGCTGTTAACACGCGTCCTCGCTCGATAGCGGTAGACACACGCTCTTGCCTGTAGCTCGAGCCTTCACCCCTCAGGTGGAAATCCTCTTCATCTCCTGCTTCGTCCCTACCGACAAAACCTTCACCGACTACACGGCGGGATCCTTTCGCGCTCTGGCGCTCACTTCCGTCTTCTCCTCATCTCTCATCTCGGCGGCTCGGTAAAATACCCCCCGCACGGCATTCCAGAAAGTTCTCGTCATTTCGTCGGCGCGATACGCAGCGAAGGCTGGGGAGAGGCGAGAGTGCCGTACACAAAGAAATGCTTCGCATTTAATAGTCAGCTTGCGACTACACAGAATGGTCTCACACTGTTCGTCCACAAGAGCTCGGGAAGTGCGGTGGTCCTCAAGAAGGACAAGAGAGCTTTCGTAGCCTTGCGCGTATGCGAGGCCTTCAGCCAAAGTACCAGGAACTTCGTTTTTGTAAGTGGTCTTAAATCCAAGGGACTGAGTTTGGCTTCCATACCACGTCGTTGAGTCCGGTATGATGGGCAGTGGCTTGAAATGTGCTCAAACATCTCCTCGCAGGCGCAAATGTCTCATGCCACGCTGCTGGTAATTCCAATGAGACACGAATACGCATTCGTAAATGCCACCTATCCACATGCAACCAAGCAAAGTTTCATGACATCGTGGGAGCCCGAATGGCAGAATAACTTGCAAATTTGGGTCGATCGAATACAGGCTCGTGTTGAAGAAACCCTGCGTATTCCATTGTATAGAAGCGTGAAACAGCGAGTAAGTGAAGCATAGAGCTGGCTTAGGAGAACGTGCAGCGTTTTCCGACCAGCGCCGGTGGGTGAAATTGACATCAGGTTGGTGCAGTGATTGACCTTCGCAGCCTTGACCTCTGACCGCGAAGCTGTTGAGGTCTAACGGAGTGGCAGTCTCCAAGGATGCTATTTCCAAGAGTCACGCACGCTGTTACCATTGTTGTCTCGAAAGCTACGTGGTCCACCGAAAGAACGCTGAGGCACCACCCAAAAGGGATCAGTTGACCAAAATATGTACACGTAACAAACTTTTGGAATAGATCGACGCTGGTGCGGAGCTCTTACCTTTTATATATAACCATCCACTGAAAGGCAGCAAATCTGTGGAAACAAAAACTCGAATGCCGACAACCTTTGCCACTTATGTATTTGACCTTACGAAAAACAAAAAAAAAGCCTGAAAAGGGAAACTAGAGGCCATGTCACACGTCGTCCAAAGCTAGTTTCCCTCCTCACTTCGGCTCGGGTTTTCTGGAATGCCGAAAAAGAAAAACATCGTACCAAGAAGAAAACTAAACGAAGGAAACGATTGTAACGCATAAGACCAAGCCCGGTTAGACAACTGTATAGCCGTTGGACTGAGCTCTTTACGAAGACACTGAGATGCGAGGGAGTGTAGCACAGCTGCCTGAATTTTTTTTATACGTCATGGTTCAATAAAAGCGCGCAGAACAGTGGTTGCTAGGACAGATTCCAAGAGCAAAGAAAAAGATACTAAGACGAGGGACGTGATAGTTGTTTGTCTCAGCTCTCTGACGTGCAAGAAGAAGCTTAGGCTTCCACGCACTGACGCACCTCTCCGGAGATTCACGTCAAAGCGAAAGGACGACAGGACAGCTGCGTCACTGACCTCTCGAAGATTCTTTCTCCGATCGACACCACTCGAGCTGCTGTCGACCTCGTGTGTCCCAAGCACGGACGCCGAAGGTGGTTTCATAGGAAGTCACGGACCACCTCCTCTTCACGTGTATACTTCGGACAGAGAGCGGTGCGTCAATTCTTCGAGGTGCATCGTGTCCATGGCTGGAATGATTATGTTCGTCCATCTTCATCAGTCTGGGGTTGTTAGAACGAAGTGTCAGCTGGGTGGCCTTCCTTGTAATGGGTCCGTTATCTCTCCATTCACTCAGCGGTGCGGTCAAGTGGAGCTAAAGGCCGCTCTAAATGCTGCTCAGGTGGCCGAAAGAAGCCCCGACGGACGATGTCCAACACGAATGGTAGCGACCTGATACACGGAAGACCGATCATACGTGAATAAGAGTCAACGAGAGCTGATAGGTCGACTTGTAGTAATGCATCCTGATAGGTGGAAATATAACAGAGAAAGATTGCGCGTCAAGATGCATTCCTGGAGATCAACGGTGGTGTTATCAAAATCAAACTTCGAAAAGAAGAAAATTTTTATAATTGGTGTCTCTTTTTAAAAACGAAAGGCCGTTGAACTGCATCGGTTCTTGACAGGAATGTGATTCTACAGTGCATCCGGATTTTGGACTTTGATGAAATAAGACCTTGCCGGCTCGTTGGTTCAAGCGATCAGGGGGCGTATTGCGCAAGCGCGAAGGAGTCGACAAGAAAGAGGTACAAAAGAGCACTTTTTGTGTACTGCACCCTTTTCTGTTCGTCTTTCTTATTCTCTTCTTCCTACTTGCGCAGCACCCCAACAGATTTAATGTCCTTTCTTCAATACCTCAACATGTTTTGTGAAAGTACATACAATACCAAAGTCACAGTTGATTCAGGGGCCTATGCATTGCTTGCAAGCATAACCTTGTGGTTATATTGACAGTCGCAATGTTTTATGTGATAATGCGGTCAACCCACTGGTAGCAGTGAACTGCAGTCATATGTATTGTCTACTGTCAGCACCCTTTCTAAGAAATCAAATATTCCTACACGTTTCACACGTTGTCCGAGGTTGCCGTGGGATTAGCTATGGTTAAAGTGAAAGTGTAGCAGAACGTGTCAGATTTCGTGGTTGGTGTTGTTATCTTGAAATAGTTATAACCAAGTCCATCAGTCTGATGACATTCTGTGAGAATTTAAGAAAATGTGTTTCGGGGTAATCTTGTTAAGCGACACAGAGGAGAAATTCAAGTTACTCCATGGATTCCCCGAGTGTTCACTCTGTTGTCATATTTCTGTACTCTTGTGCAACTATATACGTTGTGCTGACCACATCCACCTGAAATTATGACGCTGATGACTTTGTCAGTTGGTTGCATTGCTGTGGTTATGATTACCATGACGTCCGTTCCATTATTTACCTAATTTGTGTTTCTTTATAGTATCCAGCCATTTGCTGCAGAACAGCCAAGGCATGAACTGCTGACAAGAGATGAGACCACGCTCGTGCCTGTGTGTTAATGCCAACAACATTGTTGGAGGCAGTGTACTTTATGATGCGCTGCTTTGTGTACTATATGAGTATAGGGCCACTGAATACAAGAAAGCGGAAGGCAGAACAACAGTAATAACCGTCTGCGTGAGCGCTAATGGTTTGGCAGGCCACTTGTATTCATCCTCTGGAGCGTTATCGCATGGGGCAGCAGAAAGGAAAGGAAGAATAAGTTGGGGCTTTAATCACAAAACTAACCGCGTAGCAACACAGAGAGCTGGAGACAGTATCCGACCAAGCGCAAAAGGCTTCATGCTCAGCTGCGACACGCTACCGATAAAGAGAACCACCAGCCGGTGCCGGCGCAATATAGCCATAAATACAGCTGCTGACCGCAGCATCAAGTGAACCATAACCTGGCAATGTGGTGAATAATGCGTCCTTTCTGCAGACATGCCCAGCAAAAAAAGGGGGATGATCTCGTTCCGAGGTAAATGATTCCTTTCAAAGATACCTTCTTGTGGTTGGGGTGCCGCGGTTTCAGATGCCTCCGCTGTGCGTTAATGGTTTTCTCGGCATAGCCGAATGGCCAGTGAAGCCGACGCTCATGATAAAGACCTCGTGGACCATCGCTCCTCCAATTTCCCAGAACATCACCTTCAGCGGCTTTACTCGGTTGCCCGTCTTTCTCTCTCACAGAGAGAGAGAGAGAGATAGGAGGCCCCAGTTTCGGAAAACGTTGCTTCGTGGCCTTAACGTTCGTTCGTTCGTTCATTCGAATTCAATCTTTTCATTACAAGAAAGTGATATTAAAAGCGACATTTAAAAAAAGGCAACGATAGCCATCGTTGCTTTTTTTTATTATCGCTTCGTAAGCCGTAAGATAATCGCAACTTTTCCCTTGGGGCCCTTGCGGAATTTCATCTAAAAGGTTTTCCCTTCTGCTGCTTTGAAGCTGCCCATAGCTGCAGTCATGTATTTTGGCTTTTCTTTATCATATTTTGTCTCTCCCATTCCCCACCCTCCTCGTTTATTGTTTTCAGTACCAGTGTGACAAAAAAAAAAAGCCAGCTTCAGCTAAGTGACCTAAATTACACCTGAACAGCCTTCACTTAATTACCCGTGACACAAGTGATAAAAATGTACTAGAAATAGCAGGACACATGTATTTTCATTTAGCTCAACCAGGACATGCCTACCTTTTCATAATCTAGTTCAGCGCCAACCGACAAGCACAACAGGTTCGCTTACTTCCGCAGGAAGTGCAGTTCGGAGCATATATGGCCGAGACGAAATCCGCTTCGCATCCTCTCGTACGGCGACTGACGACAAGAGCTGCCCTCACGTTTCATTTAGCGGGGACGCTCCTCATTGTGTAACTTAGTCCTGCGTGAGGTGTAACCGGTAGTATTTCCCGAACAGTATATTACGTGGCACTGTCTCACCACTTCTCTTCTCGTTTCCTAGATGGTGTTGGTCCAAAAGAAGTGTATGCAATAGGACAAATGGACGCACGCACGAACGGACGGACCAACCGACGCATGGACGGACGGACCGACGCACCGATGGGCGAACCAACGGACGCACAGATGGACGCACGGATGGACGCATAGATGAATGTACGGATGGATGTATGGACGGACGGACGCTTCGCCCCCCTCTTCATAATTCACTCCGTATAGATAATGTGAGATTTTTTTAAAAGAAAGAGCTGGTATACTTCCGCTGCGTTGGCTTTGAACGGGGAATCACAGCAGCCGACGACGTTAACTGTTACGGATGATTACCTGAACATGAGGTGTTGTTATACACGAGTCGTAAGTGGCCGTAATTTGGCGCTAATAGCGGCGGCGGTGTTGTGTTCTGTGGCTTACGTGCCCGGAATGGTCTCTCAAGCATAGCGCAATGCATCGGGGCGGCGGTGCGCTTCGTCGTGCGTAACGGCTGTATCCTTGATGACGATTGCGGAGATTTCAATCATTTTGTTTTTACTTTTCTTGCTGTTGCTGCGACTGTCACTGTTGCCGCGCTTGCCCGCGTATCTGTATTTATGTTGTGGCAACTTAATTTATGGCCGCAGATTTTAGCAAGCAATCAATGTGCCGACACTTGTTCATGTCTCATGGGTGTGGTTCGGGCGAATGTTAACAGAGACGAGCCATTTGCAGCACGACTGCAAAACAATTGCCGTGCCTCTCGCATTACGCGAGTTACAGACGACGTTCTGTGGGCTGTTGGTTGGTGCATGCCTTAGTGCATTTGGATTCACTTACAATCAGTTTATAACGTTGATGCTTGTAATTAATTAGCTAGAAACAGGTAAAAGTGCTGTTTGTACTTCTTGGTTCTTATTCTTAAGATCAGGATGGGCCTTTCATTCTGAAACGCCGTGGGACCTCTACAGTTAGGTTGATCGGCTGCTCACACGAAATACGCGAGCTCCACCCCGGTATCGCCACATTTAAGTGAAAGCTGGAGGTCAGTGTACCGTGCAGTTTCATTGCACTCTAAATAACTCCCTGTCATTTAAACTATCTGGGGTCTGCTACTACAGCGTATGTTATAGTTTGAGCCATTTCGAGGCGTCACACTCCAGAAGCCAACCAGCCTTACTTTCTGCGTATCCTTTTTCTTTGAAGCTATGGGTATTTCCACCAAAAAACCAAGCCGCAATCTTGAAACTTAGTGGTCTTCTAACCTCGTGGAGTGATGCATACCTTACAGCTGCATGATTTGCGTTAAGCATGAATTTGTACCTCATCAGCTTTGAAGTTACGAGATATCCGGAATCCCCGTCCTCAATGAAGCCTTGAATCTACACTCTTTTTAATCGCTTTGTGGAAAGAGATTCGGCTAACCTTGTTCTTCAGCGCTTCATAAAAAGAAAAACTAGCGCGAAAAAATGCTAACAGTTTACCAAACATTAAAGGGCCAATTCATTAACAGCTGTGTAGTCATGATGCCACAACTGTGCCTGAACATAAGTTCCCCCCTTGTGTGACGCATAATTTAGTGTTGCCGATGCCATTGAACTGTCAATGCTCTATAATAATAATAATAATAATAATAATAATAATAATAATAATAATAATAATAATAATAATAATAATAATAATAATAATAATAATAATAATAATAATAATAATAATAATAATAATAATAATAATAATAATAATAATAATAATAATACTTTATTGTACACATCTATAAGAAATACAAAGAAACGGGCCTGTCTAAGTACCCCAGGACTTGTGCGACTAGGCCCGGCAGAGCCGGTTACGTGCCTCCATAGTTCTGACATTGAGCTATGGCAGTGTTCATACCTCCTTTCAATTTATATATGATATATATGTGCATTTAAACGTGTGAGCGTCAGTCAGTGCTGCCAAGGAAAATGAACCCTTGAATATACACTTCTTTACTTGTTGTTCTGGCAGATTTGATGCCTTCATGCAGTAGGCGAAGAATCATTGGTCAGCAGCGAGCTTGTAGTAAGATAACGTGCCGTATGTCGCCAACAGCTAAAAACAAAGTCTTTCACGTTCGCCTTAATGGGTATTCTGGTGGTGCTGACTACCACTCCAAAGTTTGAATGCGCTTTCATACCATATAAAATGAACGGAGGAATCACCGCCGCCGTAGCTCAGTGGTAGAGCATCGGGTGCGTTATTCGAAGGCCGCAGGTTCGGTACCTGCATGCAGCAAGTTATCTTTGGTCCACTTTTCTTTCTTCACGTTCACAATACGATTACTTCTAATAAAGTCTGCTATGCTTTGCTTGGCATTGTCTGTTACTTCTTAATAATAACCTGTCATAAGCATCGTGCTCTATATGTAGAAGTGTCCACTATGTTGGATAAATGGTCACGCCGTTCGGATGCTCACCCGAAGGTCACGTTTTCTGTCGGGACCACGTCGATTGCATGTCGGTGGAGGCCGAACGGCCCATTTACTGTGCGATGTTAGAGAACGTTAAAGAACAGCTGATGGTCGAAACTTCCGAAGCCTTCTAAGGTGTCCCTCTTAATCCCATCGCAGTTTTGGCACGTAAAACCAGAAATATTATTATATGTAGAAGAGACGGATACACTTGTTGTAGTATACACAATGTTATCGGCGTGTGGTATTTTTTAAATATAGATGAAGTGTGGATCTAATCAAACACGCGTCGCTTCACCTGAGGACAAATATGAAACGAAAATAAACGGTAACCAAACGCACAACACTTAAGGGACTATAGGTACGTAGTGGCTGATGTATGTACTTCGGAAAGAAGCATAATAGTGCTATATAGCGATTGATAATGCAGTTCTACGATGAAAGTCGGACATCATATCTGGGTTGGAAGTTGGCCGAAAAATTGCTGGGCCAATAGGCATTAAAGGGGCATGAAAAAACCGTAAACGGGAGAGTGCAGTGCACCCGGTGCAGACTGGGCTTCTTTTGGATTGAGATAGGCGCTTGGCAAAATTATTTTTGAAGAAATAATGGAACATTTTTTTTTCAAACCAAGCATCCATGCCGAAATACGCACACCGCAGGATCCAAAAAAGTTCGCTTCACTTAATTTCTTTGAACGACTCCCCCCCCCCCTTTTTTTGTTGCTACAGTTATTGCCGAGTAAAGTAGTTGTCATTGACAGTAATCATGGACTGAATTCACAAGTCATCTTGTTATTCATTCCCGTCTACTTTTGTTGATTGGCCACCTTCGTCGATAGTGCGTCATGACATGATTGCTTAGAATATTAGGCTTACGAGCAATTCTAGTTTTCTTTCTTTCATTTTTTCTTGCAAATACGGGAAGAACCAGAAGCTGTGCATAGCTGAATGTCATCATAGAATGCAACCGATTCCTATGAATGGCGACGTGCAGTGTAAGGGATGCTGCTTGATTTGTTGACAGGCTGCCCTAAACGAAAAGAAAATTGACTAAACAACTATTAGTTCAGCAAAAAATACGGGGCTGAATATGCGCATATGTTAGGAGCAAGAATGAGCGACACAAGATACGAGGAAGGAAAAAAAAAGGAATGGGGGGGGGGGTGGAATGAAAGCTTGTCAGCAGGACACCGACCTCGACAAGAAGAGGAAAGCGGGGCCCGCTCTCTGTAACGACACGCCTCCTAATCCTCAGAATACGCCATAACACGCCACGCGGAAACACTCTCGTTAAGTCAGACACACTGGGAGATCCGTGGAAGAGAGCGCTTTCATCCCGAGGCGCCGCGTTTTCTCTCCTCGCAATTTAAGGGCTCCACTCATTATTCTTCGCGACAAAGTTTTTTTGCGTGTTTGTATGCTTTGTCGTAGTAGCTAGCATCCATGCAATGGCTTTTTTTATTTCTTTACATTTGTGTGACACTATTAGGAAACAGGAGTCATTTATGCGCGGCAGTTTCTCCGTCATCTATCTGCGAATGCGCAGAAAAAAAACTCTTGGTGGGTGTTTGCCCTAGAAATAACGCAAAATCTTCGAGGATTTCGCTTAATACGGATGTTGTAAGCTTTCAAGAAAGTAAATACTGACACACAGACTGGCGTGTTGGCAAGATGTACGAGCTAAGACAGACAATGTTTCTTTTTTGAAACCACTTATTTTCTACGCTGGTATAAGCGACAAGTTGCTTCTTCACTCGGATGACGTCGGGTGTTGATAAAGGTGCTTTCTGGACCTTGTCCCTGGTACTAAGACCAAACTTACCATCATTATAGTTGCCATGTTCCCCATCATCGTGGGTGATATTAGAAAAGTTTGTTTACAGTTGATGGTGTGCCACGACATGAGTTATGACGTTTGTGTACTTTGAAATGCAGACGGTACAACTGAGTGCCAATGACTGATTAACTTCTATAGTTGTAGACTTTGTATGATGCAACAGACAGCAGTGTCCTGTGACTTTTGAGAGCGAAGGACATGCAGTTTCTGTTTAATCTTGTATCTTTGTGTGTTTCCTGCTTCTTGTAAAAACTTGTTTATTAGTGTGTCTGTTCTGCTGGCTCGTTTAATACCGTGCCATCCTTGCTATGCGCTGTAAGCCCAACAGAGAAGGAGTAGTGTGTATCATGAAGGGCGGTGACCTATGCTACACACATATGTGTTCGATATGAGGAAATGTTTCTACGGCAGAAGTCACCACAAAATAAAACTTCGTTTGTTCCTGCGTATGGGTGATTTTTATCGCGGCCCTTGAGTCACCGTAGCATGTTTATGTAGCCTGAATAGCGCAGTCTCGGGATTTACTGTCACCGTCACATATGGAAGAGTAGTGAGAGATTCACGTGACCTGGGCATAAACGTCACGTATGGACGGCATGACGTCACACCTACGTCGAGATTTGAATGAAAGGGGTGAGGTTCTGCCTGGAATCGCACAGCGTATCGCTATTTTGCCAGTGTCAGCGTTGGGCGGTAACAGCGCACAAACTCACGGTACGAAGAGAAGGGACAGAAACAAGCGCTGACTCTCAACTGAAGATTTATAGAAGTATAAAAATTATCTGAACACATAAGATAAACATACAGAACATGCGCAGAGGGACCAGCTAGGGACCGTGTCAATGTCATTAACAATTTTACACTGTGGGTAACTGCGCAGGGGCGACCAATTCAATTCAAACAAGCATGCTACTGATTAGAATTTCTTCTTTTTCACGTAAAGATATCGATGTTTGACTAACGAAGAACTCCCTTCGTTTTTTATATTGAATGCTTCCAAGAGTTTTCTTGTGACCAGATCACTATGTTTGAAGTGCACTGTCGTTTCATTGAACAAAGGCGTGCACCCACACGTGTGGCAGTGTGAAGGCAGATTCGCGTGCGTGCAGTTCTTGAAGGTTCCGGAGTGTTCTTTTAGCCGTACATAGAGACAACGCCCTGTTTCCCCGATGTACACTTTTTTACATGTTAAAGGAATTTCGTAGGCTACCCCTAGTACATAGAGTAGTGAAGCGTCCCTGTGTTTACACTACATTTATTTTGGCTGGAGCTCTTTCTATCATACTTTTTGTTCACCATAGGGCTCAATTTCCTAATTTGTTTCTGCTGAGAATAGTACCTGTACATCGTATCGTAATGCCACATTTTTAGTCATGAGCTAATCTATGCTTGTAGGGCATGGTGGCACATTTTTGTTTACCTCTCTTGTTTTTTAATACTTTTTTCTCCCTTCTTGATCTGACGTATCAGACCATCGAAAACAGAAGTGATAACAGGCGTCGGGAAGCCGGCTACCTGAAGGCGACACACCTGTTCATAGAAGCTTTGTTCCGCCTGGTGCCTGCACGACTTCTAAATCGCAGCCCCCAGGCTAGACGTAGCGATGCCGTTCTTCACCATTTTAAATGCGAAGCATTTCTTGGCGAACTTCGGTGCCTTTGAGCGTATCTATCTATGTATCTATCTAGCCGCCTACGACTTTTAGCTCTCCTGACCGTTTCGATAATGGTATTGATACCAAACTTGGTATGGCATAACATGACTGTATGAAGAACATATTTGACTAGTCGTGACATGAAAATCATGATATGTATGTCATGAATGTCATGATTTACATTTCATGGCCCTGCAGCTCTTGCGGCGGTTTCATTCACATGGCATGTTGCAAAACTGGTATGGTATGACATGATTGCATGGCGAACACAAGCGACAGGCCCTAACAGGAAAATCATGACATGCGTGTCATGTAACAACATGACTACATGCCACGCTCATGATGCACTAGCGGCCATTTCGCTAGCGTCACATGATTCCAAATTTGGTATTACGATACGTGAATGGTTGACGAGGGTATGTGACTGGTGCAAAGATGATAATCATTAGATGCGTGTCATGTAACAACATGACTACATGCCACGCTCATGACGCGCTGGCAGCCGTTTCGTTAGCTCCACTTATACCAAGTTTGGTATTACAGGACGTGAACGGATGACGAAGGTATGATAATGGTGTAATCATGATAAACATAAGATGCGTGTCAAGTGACAACATGCTAACATGCTACGCTCTTGATGCTCTTGCGGCCGTTTCGTTAGCTTCACATGATCCCAACTCGGCATTACGTGACGTGAACGGACGACATATGTACATGAGACATTCAAACATGATAATTATGACATGCGTTTCATGTAACAACATGACTACATGCCACACTCATGATGCACTCGCGGCCGTTTCACTAGTTTCACATATTCCAAATTGGGTATTACGTGACGTCAATGAATGACGAAGGTATGTGACTGGGGAAAACATGATCATCATCAGATGGAAGCCATGTGAGAACATGACTACATGCCACACTCAAGACGCCAATACATTTGGACGTGACGTGGTGCACGTGCTCGCCGGCGTTCATTTCGTTGCGTCAAGCCGGCGTTGAAACGCCAGGCACCGGTCCTGTACACTCGGAGGCGCGCGCCGCGCTGCGTTGCTTTGACACATGCGCGTTTCAGCGCGTCCGGCGTCCCTCCGCTACGAAAAGAGAGAGACGCAGTGTTGTCTGGGTAACGCATCGGTACGAAATGCAGCATCTCGCATGTCGCGCCAGTTGCCATCGGGTCGCGCCGACAGACGCTGGTCGAGCCGGTCGTGCCTGGCGTCAGACTATAGAATGCTCGCATTTTGCTAACGTAGCGTCGCTGTGCCCAGCGTGCGCGCGCGTCAACGCTACATTGGAATATATTGGGCCCTTCATGATGCGCTCGCTGCCGTTTTGCCAGCTCCACATATACCAAATTTGGTGTCAAGTGACGTCAATGGATGACGAAATGAATGACTGGTGCAAACATGATAATCCTGGCACGCGTGTCATGTAAGAACATGGCAACCTACCACGCTCATAGCGTGCTCGCGGCCGTTTAGCAAGCTCCACATATACTAAATTTAGTATCACGTGACGTGAATAGATGACGAAGGTAAACGACACACATATACAAGATAATCATGACACGGAAGTCATGTACGGCATCATTTGCTTCCACCTCTTAACGCTGTGCTCATTTTAAGGTGACATATCAACCGTCCTCATTTGTGCTTCGCATGTCATCGTTTCCCACTGTACGTGGGGTCTGCCAATTTTTTTAATCGCCAGACTTGTAAATAAGCAATGGTTTCACTAATCTTGGGTTATACGCCCAACAAGGGTGGTGGTTAGCAAACGTTATCTTTATGTCTAGGAACTGTAAGACATGCTGTGAAGGCATTTCGCAGGTGAAGTTTAGCCCCATCCCAGTTTTTCGAAAGATCTGCAGAATCTTCTCTTCGTCCCGTGAGTTTGTGCGCTCTTACCACCCATAATGTATCACCAACTAGCCCAACTATCAGTCTTGCTTCAGCGTTGGGCCCGCATCCCCACAGGGGGCCAGTAGCCTACGCATGGCCTCTACGCGGTCGTCACATGTTAGCCAGCATTAATGCTGCGAGAATCACAGACGACAGTGCCGTGCCGCTCTATCAATGACGTCACGCATGACGTTTCTTGCCGGGTCACGTGACTTCCACATGTGACGGAAGGCCCACCACTGTGCTCTGTGGTATAAGGAAACGTGCGCTACCATGCTTCGTATTGCTTTACCCTTGTAGTCGGGCTAGCTTCCTCAAGAGCAACTTCCCAGAATATACCGTTGGGTACTCTCCAGATGAAAACTGTGTACAGGAACACTTATGTGAATACATGAATACTTTAGGTTCATTATTTTATTTCCTCTATTATAAGCCGATAACCCTGTCCCCCTTCTCCAATCAGTCCATTCTCTATGATCCACCGGTCTCCGACAGCTCAAGGCACACATATTTTCCCGTCCGCGTCCGCACAGTACACGCATAATGATTTCGCCCACTTTTTCAACAACCGTGCTATGTTTTTCCCACCTTCGATAACTCCCGTTGGCGGCGCAGCACCAGCGTTCGTTTTTTTTTTTCTTCGCTCGCAAGCAGCTACAGGGGCCGAGGGGCAAACAACCAATTGTGGTCAAGATGGCACAATGAAGACATCTGGGCGCTCCCGTGTCATCACTCGTCGTCGTGTAGCTAGTACAGCCGTGCATGAGGCCCCAACAAAACTTTTTGCTGTTGGCCCCGGAACGACTGAGGCATGAGCGGTAATCTCTGCAAACGTGCGATCAAAACAAACGTCTATACACTCTATCTAAAGTTGAAAGAACCCCTGGTGGCGAAAATTTCCGGAGCCCTCCACTACGGCACCTCTCATAATAATATGGTGGTTTTGGGACGTTAAACCCCACATATCATCATCTATCTAAAGTTGGTCTGCTAGCTTCCGTGTTCGTCTATTTTTCCCGCGTTCTCCCTTCATGAATTTACTAGAGCAAACGAGGGACGGAAAGACGCTTGGTGTGCTGTGCGTGCGTGTGTGGTGTGTGCGTGTGTGTGTGTGTGTGTGTGTGCGTGTGTGTGTGTGTTTGTGTGTGTGTGTGTGTGTGTGTGTGTGTGTGTGTGTGTGTGTGTGGTGTGTGTGTGTGTGTGTGTGTGTGTGTGTGTGTGTGTGTGTGTGTGTGTGTGTGTGCAGCATAAAGAAGCTGCAGAGTCATTCTGGACACCGCTCTGCAGCTCTCTCCCGGCCGGCCGGGGGTTGATGTGGACTCGGGAAGGCGAGAGCAAAGAGCCCACGAAGTAGCACGCTGAGGCTGATGTCCACTTCCGCGCGAGTAGAGAAGCCGCTCTGCGCCGATTAGTGGCCACGGCTCTTGTCGTTTGGCTGCGATGCCCGTTCGTTCGCTCTCCCGCTCTCAAGTCAACAACTGAGTCTAGTTGAATCTTTTGTTGTATATTTGCGTCCCTCTTGTGTGTTCGGCACGGGTAGTAGCAACCCTGCTGCCCCTCCCCTACACGCACACGACACCCCAAGATCGACGAAAACAGTACAGTTGTACGCGGGAGCACGTGTCGTCCATATACTGTCGCTTTCGCTTAAAACACCAGAAAAGCAGTAAACGGATAAGCGGTGCCGCACACGTAAAACTCGGCCGACCAAGTTGGAGTGCGTTGTTTTTCCCTCGGGTATAAGTGAAGACGAGTAGTTGTACGGAGAAGAGTTGACAGACGTCGGTCAGTCGGTGCTTGGCGCGGCAGGGATAGGTCGTCCATTAACCTCTTTTTGTGCAAACCGTTAGAGAGATGAGAGCCTTTGTTTCCTGAGGGACTGCGAGACAATGGAAAGAGTTTCTTATACACAGGCGAGCTTTCATTGCTGCTTCCGCCGCCGACCCTTGGGTCGGGCCCCCTTTATGCGATGCGGACAGATGCTGTCGTTCTTGGCAGAAGGAATCTCCACATGTCATAAGCGCCTCGCGTCGTTTTCTTTTTTTTCTTTTCTTGAGACAGGGCACACGAATAAGAACTACGATGTGCGGGAGCACTTTTCTTGTAGGAAAGTTCTCTCTGTGGAGCGAGCGCGTGTGCATGCATTAGGGATTATAGAGTGAATCAACGATGATGACGATGATAGAAGCGGAACGCCGAAAAATAAGGAGGGTGGCCGAGAAGTACATGCCGAGTGTATGCTCTGAAAGTATGGCCCAAGGCCGCGTGAGGTCTATAACTGTGTGTACGCGTACACGCGGGAGTATATTGCGGTTGAGTTGAAAAAGCCGCGTCCGAGACACAAATTGCCGCGTCCTTTCGCGGGCCTATGAAGCTGTCGACATGATCATTTTAACTGTCCGCGTATTGTGTTAGGCACAGCATGGGAAATCAGACGTGGCTAATCTTTTAGTTCGACGGAAATAAGATATCTGGTGTCCGCAAGAGCAGTGGTTTCGCTTCGTGAGAGAGTTGAGACGCAAAGTAGGACAAACGCTTTAGTCGTACTGGCTTCATACATCCAAACCATTGAGGCGCTAATGGTGGTCACCGTTTTTTCTTGTTATCAGACTCTATACAGTTAAGGTGGTAGTGCTCTTAGGCACTTGCGATAACGATTGACCAAATGCAGCCAAGTGCCAGTTTCGTGCAGTGAGTGCAGTGGAAAGATGTATACAGGAGATCCGCTGTAAAGACTCAGGAATGGTGCTTAAGGCACGTGTTTGATACTCATTTTAGGGGCGAAGCTCTTTATAGCGGCACCCGTTCGTCCCTCGTCGTAGTGTGTAACAAGTATAACATTTTGACCTTCAAGGTGGTGCCTGTGTGAGATTTCTTCTGTGCGTTGTTGAACAATAAAAGATAGTGCTTAATGTACATGCCAATGGCTGCTAAGGGGGAATGAAAGACAGGAGAATTCGGCTTTTAGTTAACGCAAACGCTGCGAATTTTTTATTGTTCAACAACGCACCAAAGACAAGAAAGGGTTGCTACGTTATACTCGCTGGGCTTAACCTCCTTGGTTTTAGAAAGGTTTAGCGAGCGTTGGGCCGCAGAGCCATGAATAGAGTGAACTAGTATATACCGTGAACTCAAGGTGATTAAAGGTGGGAAGTAGACACGAAGTGCAAGCCGTAAGAAAGTGTGCGTGTGCCGCCTCTCGTTCAGTCCTTGGAATGTCCACTAGATGGCGGTGCTTCTATATGAGGAACATATGATGAAAAGATGCGAGATGGTGGTACTTGGAGTGTTGACTAGATGGACGAACAGACACACAGACAGATGCATGGACGGACGCATGGATGGCTGCACGGACGGATGGACGCATGAGCGGACGTAGGAGCGGATGCATGGACGAAAGCAGGGGCGGACGCACAGATGAACCTGCGGACGCACGAATAGACGCACGCACGGATGGGATGATCGAAGCACGGGCGGCCACACAGACGCACGCATGGATTGACGGAAGCAAGAACAAATGGACGGACGGATGCTTCGCCCCACAATCTATCATTCACTCCGTGGATATGCTGCCTTTTTTTGGACTTTTTTTTAATGTAGTAACTAGCCTTTGAACGCTAGTTACTACATTCTGTAAGATCTTACTTGATGACGCTGACACAGTTTGCGTGGTATAAACAAATTGCGCAAAAGATGCCCAGCGTATCTGAAGAACGGGCACGTTAGCGTTTTGGTCAGTCAGTCAACAAATTTCATGAAGGCAGAATGAATAAAGATTATTGATCATCATACTAAGAATAACTGCACAGAATTATAGACTATGCGACAAAACTTATTCTGAGCCTGAGTATATGGTTTTCATTGAAGAGAAGTGGCGGTACCGTTAGTGAAAGAACTCCACTGTCATCGAGTCAGAGGGGTTCTTTCGCCATTCACTCGAATCCACAAAGTAGGCGAGCCTGCCGTCACAATCACGAATTTCTCCACTGCATAAGTTATTCTATCGTTCCAAATTATCAATAAGAGAACTCTGGGATATAAGGGAATGGATAAGAGGGGAAAGATATACGGGAGATGCAGAGACATGATATTCACATACGCAGGAACCCCGCTTATTGTGCGGATTGTTCTCCGTCTGACCAATCCCCTTTTGAAGAACGGCACCTTTAAGAGTACTATGTTGTATTGCTTAAAATTGTCACTTCATCAGTGTTAACAGTGCATGTGGACAAAATCTCGGAGTGGTCATCAAGAAAGGCTTCCTTAGCCTAACGCAAATGTACAACTTATCTTGTCGTTCTGTCTTCTTGCCGTATTAGTGGCTTACGATTTATTTCCGCAAACATTGTGGAGCACTAGCCACTGCCTCAACACGGCATCTATTTCTATAAATTTGGCAATCACTAGTTGCCCTTTAGCATCATGCGAGTCATTTGAAATGTTTAAAAAACGTTTCTCAAATGGCTGACCAGTGATGCAGGTTTTACTTTATCCTTATTTTGTTGCATGGCATGGATTAGAAATTCAAAGTTGCTTAAATATGTAATGGTAGAGGTAAGCGAAAGTAAAAAAAAATATATGACGATAATCTCGAAAGCAGACGCTACGCGTCCTAATTCCGGGCGTAAATCACAGACCCTTTTACCCTAAGCAAGGCCTTACGGGCAATGCCTTTCAGTGTCCTCGCTGAAACCTTTTACAGAAGTTCCACCCAGAACGAACGCTATAAGCTATGTTGCTTATTTTTATGGTTATTGAATGTATAAAACACTGATTGGGCAAAGATTGACACATTGGCGTTTGTACTGCTACCGTGCAGTGAAAATAAAAGTTTCAGACTTGCCTTCGTTCGAACTTTGATCGCACGAACGTGATTTGCCAATGTGAAGCGTTTCGTCGAACGCTATTTAAAATATTTATCATTTACGTGGAAAGTTTTGTAACCAGGTATATGACAATCTGTGGCCACCACTACTGGGGTACAGTGGCTATTGTGCTTGGCTGTTGATCCGAAGGTCGCGGGTTCGTTCACGGCCGCGAGTGTCGCTTTTCGATGCAGGCAAGATGCTGGAGGCTCGTTGCTGTCCGCGCACGTGCTGTCTGTTCTTATTATGTTGTCTAGCGCAGTTAGAGCTCTAATCAGATGACCATTTGTTTATACTGAGGTCCACGTTAAAGTACTCCAGGTGGGGGCGATCTTCAAAGCACTCTATTATTCGGCGTGCCTCCTATTCATATCGTGGTTTTGGGTCGTCAGCCCAACTGTTATATTAGAGTTTGCGACCGCAAGAATTTCGCAAGGTACTGAAAGTCTTGCATTATTACTTCCATCTCGAAGCTCACGATATATTAAGACGCCACTAATAGCACCGACATAGAAATCAATAGGAGACTCGAAGATTAGGCTTTCGAGGTGCTTTGAATTTTCCGATACGTACCGAAACACTCGGAGCAGGAAATATATGATCCGATGGCTAAAAGTGCAATTTTAGTCCAGCGTTTTTACTACCATGGCGTAATGAAAACACTTTTCAATAACCACCACACGTCGTACTCTCACCACGTGGGTTCTTCTCTCGTTCGCTGGCAGCCACGCAGCAGGTCACCTAGTTCTCAATGGCATGGTGTCCGCGCATACGAAGTTTTAGTTTTATTTATTTTAATCAAGAGCTTGCAGTAAATATTGCAGCTGGTCACAGGTGTAGGCCTCGCACGTGAAGGTGTTCTAATACGTATGTTCTACTGCTACCCCTTAGGTGCTAGAGATTTCATTTTAGAAAGGCAGTAAACCGTTCTACTTTGAAATTTTGATGAAATGCTCATGTAAAAAAAAGAAGTAGAAGGATCAAAGGAACCGACGTTAATTCAGGGCAAATCGCAGTGAAAAAGAGCTGGAGAGTAACACTGTGGCAATAGCCAAGTGAGCAGCAAACTAATGTTTTGGGAATCGCCTGGCGGGTTGAAATTAAATAAGTCAACCAAAGTTACAGCTATACCTAACACATCCCGGTGGTCTCATCTTGAACATGTAGTGTCACATGTTTTCCATGAACCGCGTATTAATACTTTCACACTTATTCACAAAATATAGGTCTGTCTGTATACCTCTCCCTTTATCTTGCCCTTCCTGCAATAATGGCTTCTTGGCCTGGCAGTACATTGAAATAACAATAAGTAATAATAAGAATAAGTGTTCCTTTCTGTGATGTTTCCGCGGTATTTTCACACCTACATGACCTTAATACAAGCTGCCGTGATTTAGGTTGGAATTTGCGAAAAACGCTGCGCCACACCATCGATACTTTGATGACCTACTTAGCACAACCAACGCATGGCACTTGTCAGGAACTCAACAACGTTAATTAACGCCTTTCAAGCTGATCATACCAATTATTTCAGAAATAAACAGAACAAGTGGAAACAATAATGGTCAGTGGCCATCTCGCCGAAAGAACTTTCCTGTTCTGTGATGCGTGCTAGCGATGACGTTCGATCAGACGAGCAAAATAGCGAGGTGCCATAAGTTCAGCAGATCAGGGCATGCGTCGCAAGACTAGCCGGCTGACAACTGATGGGAAGACACTGCACACTCGCTTTTGCCTTCTGTGAAGGGGGCCACGGCTGCTTAGGCGGGACTTGTATGTTTTGCCACCCGAGACCACCATAATATTTCTGTGTGCTCGCACAGAACTCACACAGTAGTCAAAGCACTGCCTTGGTTCCCCCCCCCCCCTTTTTTTTGTATTTCTCCCGTATATAGAGGAGAGCAAGCGGTAAGTATAACGCAATAGTGAGAGCGAGAGAGAGACTGAAGAGGTTGAGCCGACATAGAAAAATGGATCATTGCCGTCCTTCGATGGTTGCCACCTTCCGACGCCCTCCCCCTTCCCCCACCTTCTTCTCGTCAAAGTGTCGCGAGACGCGTGCTCAGTTTAGTGATTATTGTCACCTGGCCATGATTAATTATTATCACGATGCGTCCTAATTACTACATGATTACTGACGTTGCCAGTGGTGGCACACGGTTTTTTTTTTCACTCTTTCGAACATCAGCGATCCATCTCTTCTCTCTCGAATTACGAAGGTCGTGCGAGAAAGTGAAGGAGCAGCGATGAACAACGAGAAGGGGAGGAACAGAAATGAGCTTAGTGACCCCCTTTGCAATCGGTCGGGCGCGTCCGAAGATTATTCCTGCTCTTTCAAATTTCGTGGCTTGCTTTTGTTTTCACCTTTTCTAGCGGAGAGCTTGAGTTCAGACGTGAGGAGAAATAAGAGAGAGAGAAGGAGAGGTGCCGCTTTTGTGCGTGCCGAATCGGGTTACGCTAATCGCATGCATGCATGTGCTTTTGTCAGTACCAAATCTCTCTTGCGGTCATATTCATTGCCTCGCAATGGCGCTTCCGACGTACATGTACCTTCCATACAAAATGGTAGTGCCGTGCGTGAGTGGCTGTGTCCGCGCACATGCACTAGTTTCGTTTGTAATTACTTTCTCGAGAAACACAAATTACAAACAATTTTTTTTCAGTCACCACTATTTTTTTCTGTACGATTCTTCTCAAGCCTTCGTGGGAAGTACCGCGAATTATAGGTATTTTTCACGCTTTCCTTATACCTCGAGTAATCACACATGCCCGAGGTGGCGGTAAATTTTGTTTGAACAAACAATGATGATTGAAGCCTTGGAATTCCATTTAATGGATGGGGTACAGGTGCAAGAGTGCGCGAAATACAAACAATGTGATATCGAGACACCCATGCCTGGTGGTTCTTCTTGCGTGTATTTTTATTGTTTGTTTGTCTACTGCCCCTCCCCGCCCCCGCCCCCCACACACGCACGCATACACACACACGCACACACACACACACAACACACACACACACACACACACACACACACACACACACACACACACACACACACACACACACACACACACACACACACACACACATCTAAGATCTGTTAACCCGGCAGAAAATCTGCAACCCTAACGACACACTTTGATCAGGTTCCTTTTCTGAGCAAATCGTCGGACGCTTCGTCAGGAACCTCGTTTTCTAGGACAGTTTTACATTCACTTGCACTATTAAAGTAAACTAACTTCGTCGATTACAAACACGACGGCAATAAAAAACAGCCACAAAAAGAAAAAGAAGACAGGAAAGCAGCATCAAGAAAACAATTGTTACCACGACAGCTATAGTATAAGAAAAGAGAAGTAGCCCGCATGACACATATAGGCTCGAACACCTCTCAAGTACATTTATAAAACCAAGCAAGCAACAGACACGACACTTCTATTATTATTATCGTTGTCACTATAGTTACATGCAAAGCCATTCAATGAGTGGATGAATGAATGAATGAACTAGAGCTACAGTATGAAATTTGAATTATTCATGTAGGCGCGTCCACCCAGAAATTAAACGCTGATCAGTGTATATATATACCTTGCTGAAGGTGTATGGACTCTCGCTGATGTTTATTTGGCCATCACCTCCAGTAGTGCTGGGCACGATATCTTGGTATACGCTTTTAAATTTTCTTAGAGTAAAAGTGATCTTTTTATACTGGAATTAAGTCTCTTCACTTATAGTCACCAATGAATGATCATAGTGACACGGACAATTACGAGTGAATAACTCGACTTCATCACATAACGCATTAAAACCCTTATTAAGAATATAAATATACATTATTTGACAATGCTGCCATCGCGTAAATTCATCAGCTTGTTATCAGGAGGGAGTTCCGAACATGTTCATCCGCTTCTATTGCCTAACGTACTCAAATAATCTCGCTCGCAATTTCGTAATAACTGAAAGAAAGAAAGAAAGAAAGAAAGAAAGAAAGAAAGAAAGAAAGAAAGAAAGAAAGAAGAAAGAAAGAAAGAAAGAAGTGATGAAGTTTCGTGCGGCAGTAATAAGATCAAGTTGGGAATCAAAATGAACCGGATGCGATTAACTACGAAGAAAGCTTATTTGCGTAACACGTGGATTTGATTTCGGCACTGCTCCTGGCTCGATATAGCTGCACAGACAGTTACAAACGAGTCGTTTGGCGCAACGCTTACATATATGCATTGTACTGACGCCTACGCAGCCCTTCCGTGCAATAGACGGCAAATTGCCGGCGATCGCCGACATGCATTGGTGGGGTAACTCAGACCACTGAGAAAGTGCGGCGACAGCATATACCACTGCAGCGCGAACCGTTCGCCCAGCTATATGTTTTATTACGCCTGCCAGACTGATCGGTACGCGAATTAGTCAATCGCGCATTGTGAGAGACCGGTGCGGAATTAGTTTTCGTGACACTACGTTACTATTAGGCGCCGGAAGTACGCCTAGGATTACAAGAGAGAGACCATTTGGACAGGACGACTGCCGCATCTGAAAAGCTAATTACTTGTGACAGATGTAATTTTGTCACGCTGTGAATCGGGCTCGAAGAATTTGCAGTTTTTTGAAGAATTTGCTTTTTATTTGGCTTTGCGTGCCGAGGGTTTAACTTTTTCATCTTTTGCAGGAAAAGCTGGGGGAGTTCTGAAGGTTAGGGTGATGCTCAAGAAGGATGCCCAGCGTTCGTTCGTTCGTTCGTGCGTGCGCGCGCGCGTGTGTGTGTGTGTGTTGTGTGTGTGTGTGTGTGTGTGTGTGTGTTAGTGTGTGTGTGTGTGTGTGTGTGTGTGTGTGTGTGTGTTTTACTGAACAGGAAAGGGTAGACAATGCGTCAACCTTTCCCTGTACTCACTGGCTTGGAATTTTGAGCGCTTATTTCGTGAATCGCAATTGCTTTCATGTCATACGTTTCGACGTGACATTTTAGGTTACGACTGAAGCGATCTGAATTATCATTTTCACACACGTACTGTTAAGCTCATAGAGACTGCTCCCAGTCAACGTGTAAGTGGACGTTTTACAATTTTAGTACTTTTGCTGGCAGCAGTAGAAGAATGGACACGTGCTCTTGTAGCCTCATGTTTTTTGAGCGTTTTTTTTTCTGAAATAAGGCCGTATCACTCGTGTAATTCATTTCCCATCATGCAACGTCAAGCGTACACATCTCACAGGCAGAAGACAAATCCATACGTCTCATAAGAGCTGTCCGCTCAGAAGTGCAAGCAGCCACTGGGTTGTTTTGCTAAGATAACGCAAAAACAACAAGATGATTGGCTCTGGTACCGCGAAATAGCCGGTGTAAATTTCATTTTCACAAAGACAGACAACAGGTGCCATGTGATTTCACTTAGGACTCGGGAAGAAAAAGTGTAGTTAGAAAACCATAGCCATCCCCGGCGCATATATAGGGTTGCTTGCATCTTTATCCCAAGGAACTCATCCTGGTATAACAGGGCTCCAACCCCCATTATTCCACAGAGTCGAGCATAGCCATGGCGTGTGCTTGTATAGTAAATTTGACTCTGAATTAGTCCGGAACCGCAATACATACGGCTCCAGGACTCGTCGCGGCTGATAAAAAAGTGAATAAGATACGTAAACTTCACGTGAAATATGTTTGAAGAAAAGAATTCGAAAGGAGCGGGGGCTCTAAAAAAAAAAACATTTCCCTCACAGAAGTGAGTTGGCTCGCGGCTATAACGTTTGCGCAAGAAAAAAAAATACTGCCAGATTAAGGCAGCACAAACAGAGATGCCGACTATATGACGTGTGGTTGGGCCCTTACGTAAATTACGACCGTTTCTTTATTGAACAAGAGCGCTGATCGTGAAAAACTAAGAAATTGAGAAAAGTAAAGTATGACGCTCTCAGAGAATGGAAATGTGGAGAGTGGAGTCGGCGAGGCTGGAAAAACTTAGTGGCTTTGGAGTATATGCTTGTTTCACAAAATAAATAAATGAGAAAGAACGCATGCTAGCGAAGGCTAAGTGAGGGAAGAAAGCGCTTCGAAGAAGTTCGGGGAAATTTTTCTTACACGAGTTATAGCGTTTGTGCATGTATATAACCGTGCCGGCTAGCAGAGAATCGCGTGAAAAACCATATATATATATATATATATATATATATATATATATATATATATATATATATATATATATATATATATATATATATATATATATATATGATGTAGCGCTACCGAGAAAACGACCTTCGCATGCGTGCGACGTTGCATTATTCTGCCGAATCTCAACTTTTTTTAGGGGTGAAGCTCTTTATAGCGGCACCCGTTCGTCCCTCGTAACCGTTGTAGTGTGTAACAAGTATAAAATTTTCACCTCCAAGGTGGTGTTGGTGAGAAATTTCTTCTGTGTGTTGTGGAACAATAAAAAATAGTGCTCAATGTACATGCGAATGGGTGCTACTGGGGAATGAGAGACAGGAGCATTCGGCTTTTAGTTAACGCGCATGCTGCCATCCCCATTAGCAGCCATTGGCATGTAAATTGAGCACTATCTGACAAGAAAGGGTTGCTACGTTATACTCGCTGGGCGTAACCACCTTGGTTTCAGAATTGTTTAGCGAGCGTTGGGCCGCAGTGCCATGAATACAGTGAACTAGTATATACCATGAACTCGAGGTGATTAAAGGTGGGAAGTAGACCCGAAGCGCAAGCCGTAAGAAAGTGTGCGTGGGCCACCTCTCGTTTAGTCCTTGGAATGTCCGCTGGATGGCGAGTGCTTCTAAATGGGGAATATATGATGAAAAAATGCGAGATGGTGGTATTTGGAGTGTTGAATAGATGGACGAACGGACACACGACATGGATGGACGCATTAACGGACTCAGAGGCGGATGCATGGGCGAACGCAGGGACGGACGCACGAACAGACGCACGCACGGACAGACGGAATGCGGCCCATCTCCCTGACTTCTTGCGTCGGTAAAGGAATGGAGCATGCTTGGCTGAACAGGGTTAACGGCTACGTTGAGCCTAACAACGTATACCGCAGCAACATGATCGGCTTCAGAAGAGGGCTCTGCAAACAAGATGCCATGATACAACTAAAGGAGCAAGTAATAGACCCCATTGGACGAGGCATGAGGGCAATAATCGGGCTAGATTAAGGAAGGCCTTCGACATGATCGAGCACGCAGCCATTCTAAAACGAATTGCGCAACTCGGCCTAGGCGAGCGCACGTACAAGTACATCAGAAATTTTCTTACGGGAAGAACTGCCACGGTTAGACTGGACGAGGAGGAGAGCATCCAAGTGGACATGGGCAGCGCTGGCACACCGCAAGGGTTCGTCGTGTCACCGATGCTGTTTAACCTCGTCATGATGGGATTATCAGAAAAATGAGAGAGAATCGAAGGCATCAATCACACAATTTATGCAGACGACATTAGGATTTGGACTACGCAAGACACCAGTGAAGGCGAGATGGAGAATAGACTTAAAGAGGCGGTGGATGCAGTTGAGAGTCATCTGGATAGCACCGGATTGGAATGCTCACCGGCCAAATCAGAACTGCTACTATACCACCCCAAAAGACTAGGCATACATTGCAGAAACGTAGCAGAATTACACAAAAGAATCAGGATAACCACTAGAAAGGGCACGGTGATACCTTTGGTTCGGAAGATCAGAGTCCTGGGCCTCTGGATCGAAGCCAGGGGAACCAATGGGGAAACTATAACGTGCCTGGAAAAGAAAGTCATGGCGGCCGTCAGGCTAATACAAAGAGTATCCAATAAACGAAGGGGCATTAAAGAAAGAAATGTTGTACGACACGCCCAGGCCTTCGCGATCAGCCATGTCGCGTACGTAGCGGCATTCGTTCACTGGAACAAAGCCGAGAAAGACAAAGTCGACGCGCTGATTAGAAAAGCGTACAGAGCTGCGCTGGGTCTACCGCAATACACAAAGAACGAAAGGCTGCTACAACTCGGAGTACGTAACACTCTTGACGAGATCGCTGAAGCACAAAGGATAGCGCAACTCAAACGATTGTCTGGAACCATGGCGGGTAGAGAAATCATGGAAAAGATCTCCATGAATTACCACGTAATGAAAGGTCCCAAGGCGCAGATTCACCCGGACGTCCGGTCCGCGATAATTACAGAAAACATCCCCAAAAATATGCACCCTGCACACAACGTTGAGAGACGAAGAAGCCGCACGAAAATGATTCTTAAAAACCACGGCACGCGGGAGGGTGTGCTTTTTGTAGACGCCGCCCGGTATTCTCGAAATAATAATATCAGTAATAGGGTTGTGCATGGCTCCTTCTTCGAAATGCCGGTCATAGACACAAAAGGGAAGACCTTGACCAGTGGGCTCCGTAAGGACCAGATCGTCGGAGGCAGCGGAAGAAATGGCCATTGCACTGGCCGTAGTCAATGGTGGAAACACAACAGATTAATAATCAGTGACTCCAAGATGGCCATTAGGAATTTCACAAAGGAATGGGTCTCCACCAAAGCAGCCAAAATCCTGAGTCGCAGAGCAGAAGACTTCCCGAACGGCAAAATTGTACCCAAATACCTCAAGTGGATCCAGGCGCACATGGGGGAATTAAACATCGAAGACACAACCATCCCTCAAAACCTCAACGAGAAGGCCCACCGAACCGTGCGAGAACTAACCCACCACGACTCGGATAGCGACGGCCCGGCCTCCCGCACCCACAACAGAAGGGGGGACGACTCCGGTGGAGGCGATGGGCACGATGGAGGTGATGACAATAATGAATATGCGATACAAGACGACCGAGACAGACTGGTCACGTATCATGACATATTGGCACATTATAAGCGACAACGAGAAGAATATCCGCCACCACACAAACAGCTAGACAGATCTCAAGAAACAGATTCGCGAAGATTGCAAACCAGAACCTTTTCAAATCCAGTACACCTGAACAAAGTAAATTGCAGACAATACCCGCAAACAAGCTGTACCCTCTGTAAGCATGAGCACGCAGATATGACACATATTTTATGACACATAGTCCATTACTATGACACAGGTCATAGTAATAGACCGAGAGGACAATATAAAACCGGACCTTCTCGGGGAGCGTTGACGAAGTGCGCTGGCTAGCTCAGATCTGCACGACCAACTGTGGGCAATCCAGCGGGCCCGGACAGCGGTGGAAAGGCTACGCCTTACCGCACAAAACGGCGAGGTGGCCTGAGCCCGGGCCGGTAACCCTGCAGGGTTTCCTTTTTTTAAATAAAGTTTTTCCGTCCGTCCGACAGACGGATGGACACATGGACGGTCTTTTCCTGGACGACGAATCTGGAGGGTTTCTTAAAAGGCGATTCTTTGAATCGAACCTGAGAGTTTCTTTCAATATTCCCGTACTATAGTGAGCAATATGAGCTGGAACACGTGAACGTTGGTCGAATAGCCTCGAACCTTAAATCGGCTGATTTGCAGCAGCCGCTGTCGGAAACGAGCGATGGGTCAAGACCCTTCTTTGCTGGGCCAGAAAAGGCTCCAGTGGCCACTCTTTATATATTGTATTTCTCTGCAGCTGACACGGTATAAGCTGCGTTTTGCAGCAACGATGTCGAGGAGGGAGTGCCAACTGATAGTTCAAGGGCAGCGCGCTTAAACCGACTGTTGACGCTCCCTCCTCAATATCGTTGCTGCGAAACGCAGCTTATAGCGTGTCATCTGCAGCGCTTTTATTTCTTTATTACACATGTATTAGCCTTATCAGGAGTACAGTGAATACCCAAGATTTGCGTCAATTATCTTCCAAAGAAAAAAATTTGTTAATTTGTGCAATTTTCTCTTAAATGCTCTACATCATGTCCCACTGAGGACTTTTAATGCTTTACAACAGAAAACAGTAAATTATGACTAGAAAGTGTTGTCTTTCTGCATTTCTTTTGCACAAAAAGGCTCATTCATGTGGTTTAGATGTGCTGTACATGTATTCCCGTCGCGGATGCGTGGTGTGCAGCCTAGTGGAAGAGGCACTCGCTTTCGGAGCATGAAGGTGCAGGTTCAAATCCCATCGTTAGAAAGAAGAAAATGTTATTTTATTCATGCTGAACACATTATCGGGTCTGACCAACCGTTCGTGGCGCTGAAAGCATCGCAGTAGCTGGGCCGCAGGGCTTACGGGAGCGTCCGCTCTTTATTTAAGTATGTTTTTCTATGCTGCTAGTGGTTGCGGTCGGTGATATAAATTCACATCAACGCGCACATCCACAACCAGTTGACGTCGTCATCATCATCATCATCATCATCAGCCTGACTACGTCCACTGCAGGACAAAGGCCTCTCCCATGTTCCGCCAGTTAACCCGGTCCTGTGCTTGCTGCTGCCAATTTGTACCCGCAAACTTCTTAATCTCATCTGCCCACCTAACCTTCTGTCTCCCCCTAACCCGCTTGCCTTCTCTGGGAATCCAGTCAGTTACCCTTATTGACCAGCGGTTATCCTGTCTACGCGCTACATGCCCGGCCCATGTCCATTTCCTCTTCTTGATTTCAGCTATGATATCCTTAACCAGTTGACGTAGCAGGCTGTGAAGCTATAGAAACATGGGCTGTGACGTAGCCGGCCGCGATACATCGGCCGGGCATTAATTACATCAATAGATTGTGTTCGCTGAGCGTTTCGATGCGCATCCTTGTTTTCGGTCACTTTTATATTAATTTTCGTGTTGTCATTACGCGATAAACTGCCGTTTCAACGATCATGCGTGTATAGTGACGTGGGAGTGCCAACAGTCAGCGGAAGAGCGCCGTCCTTTACCCTCCAGTTTCGGCAGCGCCATCCTCGTAGCACGTTATCTGTATTTCGAGGCTCTCTGCAACTCGCGCCTTCGATATATATATTGCTCACAATAGTACATCTGTTTTAACTATACGTCTGCTGTGGGCCACGTGGGAAGGAATAGGCACGTTTTGCGTTCCGACTTTCTGCTCGTCGCGTATGAGTGCACGTTCGAAGGTGAAAGCCTTACGGCGGGCAACTGTGCCATACTTCGAGCGCCTTTCTGAGAAGTATAGGTAATGTAAACCAGTGTGGTGCTTTCGGAGTACACTGCCACTTCTCGGTGGTATAGCTGGGATGAAGCTAAATGAATGGGCGAGAGAGTTTCGTCAGATGGCTTGGAAGGAAGTTAATGGGCGTCAAACTTTTCGGGGCCGTTTTAATTCTTCTCGATAAGCGCGCATTGGATTCAGTTGGAAATATAGCGAGTGGCAGTGCGTCTGTGTACGCGGAGCGAATGTTTCACGAGACGTGAAAATTGGTCTGAATAACGTCAGGTGCTCAGATTGATTAGCTTCCGAAATGTACATTGCTCATCGTTATATATACTCTTACACATTAGTCGCGTTCAGGTGTGGAGGCACCACTTTCGTTCAAAGTGAGAAGATACCACGAGGCTGCAGTTTTCAGACGGTGGGCAGACGGCTGAAGCGTGGTGGTGCTTCGGAGAGAACACCCGAGTAGGAGACGAAGAAAAAAAATTGAAACAAGAGCTGATGTGGAGATGAGAAAGCTGAGGGGGGAAATGTGCAGAAGTTGGGGTGCGAGATTCACCACATACGAAGCGGCGTGCGTCGTTTCATCTAGCGGATATTAGTGCATGAAAAAAAGGAACAAATAAAGGGGAGTTCTGAAAAAAGCTCTAAACTGTATCTTGATAGCATAAAAAATATCTCTAAAATTAAAACAAAACGAGAATAGAGACTGTGACAGCCTTTTACTACTACACACACAACTCGATGCAAAGTGTGAGCTTCCAAGCAAGAAAGAAAAATATGAAAGAACGACAAAGAAGGTGAAAGAACAGGACAAAAATTGACAAAAGTATATAATAGAAAAGCTGCTCGACACTATAAAATCCAATGGACGATGACGGCAGCTAGGTCTCTGCGGCGCGATTTTTAGCCCATGATGTGCTCAAAAATGAAACGACACTAAGCTCAACAAGCCAAAAAAGAAACACATTATGGAAAGAGACAGAAGGTTAGCTTCTCATTTGTTTTGCAGAATAGCATCATTCACATTTTTTTGGAGGTCACTCACTCCCAGGGTTATATGGCTACTCGTTGAGATAACACTTTTCTTCCTTCTTCCGTAGCCAATTCGTAAAATATCTGTTTTATGTATCTTTATTGGAGCGTTACTCTATTTTTGCAACTGCACGACTTCTTTTTTTCTTTTGTTCGTTGACCCACTAGATAACTGTACGGGCCAATTCTCGTCCCCTCTTTCAGACTCTTGTCATTTTTTTTTTTGAGTCCGAGAGTTCATTTGCTCATCCAGATATAGTTGGCGACGAGCTTGCCATCCAATACCGTGTGGTACTATCTCGCTAATATGTGCCGCAATAGTTTCCTTAATGGCGGAATGGTGACAGCCAACACCTTCGGCATCATAACCATAAATCACGCTGCATTTAGATAGATAGATATGTTGGGTTTAACGTCCCAAAACCACCATATGATATGAGAGAGCCCGTAGTGGAGCTCCTGAATGTCGACCACCTGGGGTTCTTTACCATGCACCCAAATCTGAGAAGACGGGCCTACAACGTTTCCGCCTTCATCAGAAAGGCAGCTGCCGCAGCCGTGATTCGATCCCGCAACCAGAGGGTCAGCGGCAGAGTACCTTAGCCACTAAAAACCGCAGCGGGGCCACGCTGCATTTAACTTTTTAAAGCAGCTCGCTTAAGGTTAACTTACACCCGCCATATAGACCATCATCGCCCGCCGGCAGCGTTACAGAGTTGTTATTGATTGAAATTTTATTTCGACTTGCGTTTTCTCACGGCCTCATAGCTCACTCAACGATTGCGAGCTTCGTGCCCTAACGTGGCGTAAGTGAGCCGAATCGCGAAGCCGGTGGGAACAGCTGTCACGACCGTCATAAAAGATGGAACGGATGACCATGGTTATCCGTTCTATCTTGTGAACATCAACGTTCACGCCTACAGTGAACTGTGCATCATCATTCGCGGGCATAGTGCACCAGTGCATGTAAATCAGGCGACGAATTCCACGATACTTTCACACATAAGTGCTCTTTGCAGTTATTCGACTGCTTCTACCTGAATGTTCTGCTCATGTATGGCTGGCTAAAGCGCTCTCTTATTAAAAGACAATGAGTAATATCTTTCTGTGAACGCGGACCGAAGTATGAAATGCCGTTATTTGTTTTGCGCCACCTTTGATTGAATTGCCCACCTCAGGATGCGGACATGACGTGGTATGCATAGCTCGTTTCACACTTCACAGTTCAGTTTAACATGAGAAGATGTTTTCTTTCTTGATGGCACGTTTTTATGGTGATCATTTTACGAATGCAATACAGGTAGTCAGAGCGAAGAACCGTGTAGATAGATGACAGCAACCAGAAGCGCGCAGCGAACAAGCCGAGCGAGACCAGCATCTGAGCGTTGGCAAAGCTGCTGACTATTGAGACGCGTCTTCTTCGCAAACTGTTCGATGACAGTTGAGTGAATGCTATACTCTGAGCCCGATCCAATTAGCAGTCGGGTCATGGGGATGCCTACGCTTATACTCAGAATGTTAGAGGAATAAACTGTTGTTTGTAGACATTTGCTGTGACGTAATTTGTGGTAGAAGAAATGGACGTGGGCCGGGCACGCCGCGTAGGCAGGAATACCGGTGGTCATTAGGGGAACTCACTAGATTCCCAGAGAAGGTAAGCGGATGAGGGGCAGACAGAAATTTGGGTAGGCAGAGGAAAATATGAAGTTTGCGGGTATTAAGTGGCAACAGCAAGCGCAGGACCAAGTTGACTGGTGGCACTTGGGAGAGACCTTTGTCCTGCAGTGGGCGTAGTCAGGCTGATGATTATGATCATGAATCTGTGATAGCTGCTCCTCGTTCTGAAAACAGTACCCCAGTAACTGAACTCGCGTTGAGTAACTGTCCTTTCAATAAGAAAACACTGAAATTATTATCTGAAGTCATTCGTGACGTAAATGTTTAGGGTATGCGGATTTTCTGCCATACTGGAGTTATCTGGACGTCCTTTTATTGCCATCGCTTTTTTTTTCTTTTTGGGCATCGTGTCGATGCACGAGAGAGCGCCCCGTAGCTTTTCTTGAAGTACCACGCAGTCGTACAACGGAGTGCAATTGGTTTTTCGCTGAGTCAGCGTTTCATGATAGGTCTTCGCAGGAACGCTGGTTAACTTCTATTGGTTACCATTGTCGAGCAGCTGGGCGAACACGACTCTTGAATGGCTGGACGTCAGCCGTAGAGTAAAGCGTAGTGCACGCTACTAAGGCCTCAGTCGCTCTCATTTTTCGCGGCTGAGAGGCTATCGGTCTCGTCGTTCGTGTAAGTTTATGGCGTAACCTCACTTAAACTCCACTCGCGCGGAATTGGGGGATTGTGATGGCAATTAGGTTAGTGAGGATGAAAATGTTGTTTACGAGAAGGCCGAAACCGAATGGTCTGAAATAGCGAAAAGCCTGTTGGTTTATGCTCGTTAACTGAACACTGACTGCTCTTCTGCCGCTACTGCTGCTGCTCTGTCGCTGTAGCCGGAAAGTCCTTGGTTCATCGACGACAAAAAAGAAACTATAATACAGCTGTAAACTGTAATTGCACGCATTTTTCAAGAGACGCGGAGTAGTTTATTTTCTAGACAGCAAGACTTAGGACGAGGACCATTACACACGTTGAAGTTTCGCGAGTGTATCGTGCGTGATTGTCGTAAATTAAATGTTTGATTTGTATTTCTAAATACGAAGCAGTTCTTCCTCAACCAAAGGCTCTTTGACCACTTTTACCTATCTCTTTATCTAGCCGCTTACGTCTCGGTGCTCTCATGGTCGCTTCCTGAACTTGTTATATACCAATATTGGCACAGGAGGGTATTAGCGTATCAGGTGTCTTACCGACAAGTTATGACATGAATCACGTGATATACTCCTCTCGTATACCTGAAGAGCCTTTTTTCTCCCAGTCACGTGTCACACAGATACTCGCACACCAGAGCTCGCGGAATGAAGGCATGGACTTACGCGCCAATGCTGTACATAAAGCCAGGAACAGTGGCAATAGAATTTGGTAATCTTAATGCAATAGCGTTGAGGAGCCCGTTTCAAGCAAGCTTAGTGCCTGCGTCGGCGGCGTTGTCGGTGAGAGAAAAACGCATATGGACTCAAAAAACACAACGACGGTTCGAGCCGTATTCGAACACAAACATTCTACGTTGCAAGTGTTCTAACACAGAGCGAATAATCATTATTATCAAGGGTTTTACGTCCCAAAACCACCGTATGACCATGAGATACGCCGTACTCCGGAAATTTTGACCATTTGTTGTCTTTACCACGCAGTGACATCGCATAGTACACAGGTCTTTACCATTTCTCCTCCTTTGAAAATGCGACCGCCAGGAACGGGATGCGAAAGCGTGGCCTTCGGGTTAGCAGCCGAGCCACTGTCCCAGCGAGGTGGACCGTATAGCCACAGAGCTACTCCAGTGCTTGGAAACGGCTGCAAAACTAAATAATAAGATAACCTATAGATGCGTTAAGGGGAAGCGAGAGGTAACGTCAGTCGGGCCGGGGCGCTGTTCAATGATCTAATTTTATAACAATGTAATGAGCAATACATATGTAATACCCATTCCTCAACAACCTATAGTTCAAGCGTTGGTTCGACCCCGAAGAAATTCGCCAACGAAGGTTAGGTTGTAACATGCAAATAAACGCAATAACGTTGTACTTCGGTTCTATAAAACTTGATTTGTGCCTAAAGTATATAACGACGCGACCCTCTATAGACACCAAATAAGGTGAGCGTGCCTAGTGAGATAATGAAACTTTTCGGTGGGCTATTATTTGGTATTTAATTGCCCAGTAAGCCCGTGGTGGGCACACTGCTTCGCCTTCCACAAATACGTTCATTACAGTCGCAACTCTTGCTTCAACAAAAAAAAAAGAAGGGGGAAGCAGCATTGGTGGCTAACTGCCCTACGTGAAACCGGTTCCCATGATGAGTTGCATCTGCCAGTATTTTTTTATATTTTACTTTTGCCAGCTTATCGTATATATTCTGATTACTTCCACGTAAGTGCCAGTGCAATTGTGGATAATGTCCCTCCTTTATATCAATTTCTGTATTCGCTCTCTGCTGTCTGGTGAACCTCCCTGCCTTCTTCCTTTTGCGTTCCTTCTTTCTCTCACGTCATCGGTGAGGAGTGTGACTTCAAACTTTATAAGGGTTTCGCTTTCCTTCAAAATCAAAATTCGTGTCGTTTAGAGTGAAATTCGCTCATAATGGCGTGGCTGTAGTAACTGAAGCATGTGGGAGATATATGATGTGCAGAAAGAAGGACATCTAAACGGTAGGTTGTTCCACTCTTCCATAAAAAAATATGTAAGACTAAAAAGAGAGAGAGAAATCGAGGTGAATATGACTGAAGTAACATGCGAACTGTCGGCGCAGTAGTGAATGATTCTAGCAAAGTATGTTCGCTCAGCTTTATGCCGGCCACAGCAGGCCGAGGTGGGAGGTATAGTGCTCAGTGGATGAAGTCGTGTCATGTTCTGGATCGCATCACTCCCTGCCATTATTCTTGCTGCACGCATTTCGCCGAATATTTTAGCCTGCGACACTTGAGGAAGGGGTGTCTGTCGTTCGGGAGTTCAATTACGTGTAGCACTTGAACCTTCTCTTCTCCCCAAAGAAGTATGTAATAAGCTCACGAGGCCAAGAATAACCTTTAGGTGCTGCTTTTGGAATGCGAGAATTAGCATCTACGTGTGAAAAAAAAATGATTTTTTCCCAGCACATGAAGTTTGGTTGAAATGAAGTCGCAAAATCATTTGTCCACCTTTATTTAAAAGTTTGCGTAATTTCACCTTGGTGGGTTCATGCAGATATCAGCAGCAGAATGAGTACTTTATTTCACTTTCATTCTCCTCAAATTAGGTCATAACCATTACCCTAAGTTAAAAAGCAGCAAATGGCGTCCCCCGTGCTTTCCTTGACTTCATTGTCTGTTTTTTCAGTTGTTTTATTTAAGGACAGAACGAGTCGCTTGAACAGTTTCCACTCCTTCGTAGTTCAAATTTTACACTGGACAACGTGTAGGCGCTAAGATAAAGGATGAAAAACAGGTAAAAGCCCAAGAATGTAAAAATAAAAATGGACAATATTACAAATGACTCTCGACCAATAAACTTTTATTCCTCCTCCTCCTTCTTGCAAATTTCTCTTACCATCTCTTCATGCAACATGATGTGATCACTGTGCTATTTTAAGATACTTCGCGCGCTAAGCAAGTTTAGAAGAATCTCTTGGTCTTATATTGCTCTTCTTGCCTTCTTAATGTGATTAACGCTAGCAGCTAACAGCCGGTCATACCAACAGCTCGCCCTCCAAAACAAGCCTTGTATAGTTTTAAGAGGCGAAGGTAGGAATAGGGTGTAAGGTGTAACTCGGTTCTTTTGAGCACCACAAAGGTGCTTCGCGGCAAACCGTATCGATTTAGACCTGATGTCGACTGACGCCGGGATATGCTGACTCGCGTATAAAATGTTTCGTCCACCGTGATAACGTTAAAAAAGTCGGCAGTTTGTAAGTCATGTATAAAACAAGACAGCTAACATATATTTGCCTTTATGACGCCCGACATAACGTTGATGCAGCAAACCAGCACAACATAAACAGCCTTTAAATGCATATCACGTAATAATATCAGCAGCATCTCTCTAAAATGTGCTTTTTTGCATTAAAAGAACGCTTAACTCCAGTGTTGGTTCTGCAAGCTTCGCGTGCAGTGGGCGCCGAAGAATCATCTCTACACTCTTAAACACCACGTAGCCGAAAAGCACCTGCTAACCCTGCAAAGCGGCGACTCTTTTACACTTGAATCATCTGTTGCGTGTGCCGGTAGTGTTTCTTGCGGCTCTTTGTTTCCGGCTTTGAAATGCGAAGCATTTCTCAGCGAATTTCGGCGTATCTATATCTATCTATCTATCTATCTATCTATCTATCTATCTATCTATCTATCTATCTATCTATCTATATCTATCTATCTATCTATCTATCTATCATGCTTTGAATGCGATTTGCGGCTTCAGCAGGCCAACCCAGCCGCTCGCGAAGAACGCCCAAGATCCCGTGTAGTATGAGCGCAATAATGATGCTCTTAAACGTCCCCAGCTTTCAAATCACAATGACGCCCGTTTCTAAGGGACGTAATGTGTCTTGCATTATGCACAGAACCTGTGCGACGTTTTTTGCCGTTTCGACTCCGAGGTGCGTACGGTGGAACTGCAGTGAAACTGACACTCTTTCCGTGTTCGATCGGGATTTGAGATTATGCTGGCAACAGAGACTCTAAAGCTGTAAACCAGCGAGCAGAAAATCAACTTTGGCACTTACCAATCAAATCGGGAGAGTAGGTACTTGATTCACCGCTTTGAGGGAAAGACCCTATTTACTACACCTTCGCGCTCTGTGCGCGTCGAAAACGCTTCGTGCATGTTGGCTGCACAAGATGCTCATGCAAGCAACGACAGTCTTTCCCTCCTTCTCTATACTCTTTCTCCTCTTATATAAGTTGCCACGTTGCTTGTACTAAACACCATTTCATACATAAATGACTGGTCGCCGAGGTGCATAGTATACGGGTTACGGCGCCCGGCTGCTGACCCCAATGTCGCGAGTTCGATCTTGGCTGCGGTGGTCGCATTTCGACGGAGGCGAAATCTTTTAGGTCCGTGTGATGTCAGGGTACGTTGAATAACAGTAGATGGTCAGGATTTTCTGGAGCCTCTACTACAGTGTCCCATATAATGATATCATGGTTTTAATGCGCGAAGCCCCCCCCCCCCCCTCACTTGCTAATATTAGCACGGATAAGTGCATGAGAGGTTTTCGTACATGGTCGACATTGGTCGAGTTGGTGTGGTTGCAAGTAAGGCTAAAGGATCGCAAACAATAACGACAAAACTTTGTAAGACTTAGCAAAAAATTATGACTAACTGGTGTCCCTGTTGCGTGTCGCTCCTTCATTCTTAGAGTTTTTTTTAATTTTGTATTAGCTTTTACGAGAACTAGTTTGCAACCTAACCTAAGGCCAACTCCCGCGATGATTTCGACCATGTCAAAGTAATGGTGTTTCCTTTGTTCCGGGCACTCTTGTCATGATCCCAATAGCTGCATTGCTTAAAAATTGAAAATAATTCTAAATAAGCAAGAAGGTGCAAAACCAAAACCCGACCGGCGCCCTGTCTGCGTTTCACGTACATTTGGTAAGAACCGGAAGCCGCATACTGGTCCCCGCCGGTGCGTAGCATGAAAACTGAAAGACAGACCAGCGAAGCAGCCGGCCTAACAACCACAGAGGAATGACAGAAAGCGTTCCCATGCTATTGCCGTGCCAAAAACCACCTGCCCGTCAACCTGTGGTCAGCAGGAATAAACGCCTGTATTGCCAAAGTATGCTACCATCAGGCGGGGTCACTTCTCCTGTACATGGCAAACATTACGTGACATAGACATAAGTCGTCCATAATTCTGGAAAGGCAAGGTGAGCTTTCAAGGGCAATCCTTAGAAGTCATTGTGCAAATTATCAGCGCATATTTCAAGCCTGTAAGTTGGCATAAATGATGGAAATGTGCAAAGGAACGTACCCAGCAATGTCATTGAGATACACGGACCTCAAAAATCGCTGTAATTGTCCTTTAAGCGTTAGAAATGACAACTCAACCAAGTGAATTCGTCTCCGAGAAAGCGCAATGTGACAGTCAGCGGCCTTAAATGATTGACCCAACCATGCCTTCTGTTAGCATTAACTTAGCTACCTAGCATCTTATCTCCTTCTTATTCAAATGCTGTTGCGTTATTATTTATGGCAAAAATGTGGACGCTAGGTTACGTTATGGCCGGCTATCGCAACATCATGATAATAATATACAAGATACACACAAAGATAAAAAGTTGATAAGAATAAAGAGAAAAATCACCAAAAGCACTAGTGTGCATATATGTACAACATATGGCGTAGACACCTAGCTAAAGTATTTCATTTAAATCTAGCGCATGTTATCATATTTTCTCAGCAACAGAACGCTGTTATTATTTTTTTCCTTCATTGATTTCACCTGTGCAGTTTATTCGAAACATCACAAACCACCTTTTAGAAATAAAAGGCCTCACGTCGATGCTATGGAGCTGCGCTAGTAACGTTAGAAAAGAGCCTGACATTTTAATTGTTGTTCACTGAACCTAGGAATGCCTGAAGGAGGGATGAGTTAGTTTACATAAGCGCGAAAACTTTGTGATTCTGAAAGCGCTGGTACAGTACCAGGCCTTTTAACCCGTAACACAAGAACAACGTCATCGAAAAGCCCACGAATACGTAGGCTAGTCATTTAAATATCCGAAAACACCTGATCTCACTTTTATTTTAGAAACGTGACTATGCGACACAGCAACAGGTGTGCCGTTTTTTTCTGTTGACTTTTTCTTGTAGGGGAGGCCTGCACGAAGGGCAAACCAGCAAGAGAGCAGCTGTTTTGCGGTGCTCATTACGAATAAGGGGTCGCTAGATTTATAACTCCTGTCGCGTATACTATGAAACAAGAGTAGAGGTCCTGGTGAAGATAACAATGATACCGAGGTGATTTTAATGCAAACATAACCGCGCTAGCAGTTTTGGAGCTCGCTGCGTGCTGTTCCAACCGTCAATCTTGTTTAGATCGCGTACGGTGTGGCAATTACAAGGCTATGCTCAGTGGTGTTCTGTGCGTAAGTGCCGTCTATTACGGTCAGCATCAATATAATAGATCATCGCGTCCAGTAAACGCACATCTGGTTTATTCCGACGGCAATTTTCCACTGTCGCGTACAAATATTGCTTATCTTCAATTAAAAAAGAAAATTATGCATAGTGACCTCCGCAAGGCTAGTATCGCAAACTACTAAAGAAAGGGTGCTTTGTGTTTGGCCTTTGAATCCCTTATGGCAATTGTTTATTTCACCTCGTGGTGATGTGCCTACTGCACATTGACGCAGTATTTTTGTGTTCATTCTTTCTCTCACGTATCTGTGAGGAGTGTGACTTCAAACTTTATAAGGGTTTCGCTTTCCTTCAAAATCGAAATTCGTGTCGTTTAGAGTGAAATTCACTCATAATGGCGTGGCTGTAGTAAATGAAGCATGAGAGAGATATATGATGTGCAGATAGGACATCTAAACGGTAGGTTGTTCCACTTTTCCATAAAAAATATGTAAGACTAAAAAGAGAGAGAGAAAGCGAGGTGAATATGACTGAAGTAGTAACATGCGAACTGTCGGCGTAGTAGTGAATGATTCTAGCAAAGTATGTTCGCTCAGCTTTATGCCGGCCACAGCAGGCCGAGGTGGGAGGTATGGTGCTCAGTGGATGGAGTCGTGTCACTTCCTGGATCGCATCACTCCCTGCCATTATTCTTGCTGCACGCATTTCGCCGAATATTTTAGCCTGCGACACTTGAGGAAGGGGTGTCTGTCATTCCGGAGTTCAATTACGTGTAGCACTTGCACTTTCTTCTTCTCCCCAAAGAAATATGTAATAAACTCACGAGGCCAAGAATAACCTTTAAGTGCTGTTTTTAGAATGCGACTTAGGATCTACGTGTGAAAAAAAATGTATTTTTTCCCAGCACATGAAGTTTGGTTGAAATGAAGTCACAAAATCATTTGTCCACCTGTAAATAAAAGTTTGCGTAATTTTACTTTAATGGGTTCAGATATCAGCAGCAGAATGAGTGCTTTATTGTTCACTTCAATTCTCCTCAAATTGCATCATAATCATTACTCTAAATTAAAAAGCAGCAAATGGCGTCCCCCACGCTTTCCTTGACTTCATTGTCTGTTTTTTTCAGTTGCTTTATGTAACGAGAGAACGAGTCTCTTGAACAGTTCCCACTCCTTCGTTATTCAGATTTGACACTTGAACAACAACGTGTAGGCGCTAAGATAAAACATGAAAAAATAGGTAAAAGCCATATATTATATAAAGAAAAATGAAAATATTACACAACACTATCGAACAATAAACTTTTATTTTTCATCCTCCTTCTTGCAAATACCTCTCACCATCTCTTCATGCAACATGCAGTGGTCACTGCGGCCTTTAATTTAAGATACTTCGCGCGCTAAGCAAGTTTAGAAGTAGTCTTTTGTCCTATATTTCTCTTCTTGCCTTCCTAAAGGAGAGTAATGCTAGCAACTAACAGCCGGTCATGCGAACAACTCGCACTCCAAAACAAGTGCCAGTATAGTTTCCAGAGGCGAAGGTAGGAATAGGGTGTAAGGTGTAACTCGGTTCTTTTGAGCAGCACAAAGGTGCTTCTCGGCAAACCGTATCGATTTACACGTTATGTCGACTGACACCGCAGATATGCCGACTCGCGTGTAAAATGACTCGTCCACCGTGATAACGTTTTAAAAGGCGGCTGTTTGTAAGTCATGTTCAAAACAAAATTGCTAGCATAGATTTGCCCTTATGACGCCTGACATATGTTGATGCAACAAACCAACACAACAAAAACAGTCGTGACACTGCATATTAGGTTAATAGTATCAGCAGCACTTTCTAAAATGTGTTTTTTGCATTAAAAAAAATGCTATAGGCTCCGGTGTGTGTTCTGCAAGCTTCGCGTGCAGCGGGCAATTTGGGCAGAAGAATCATCTTTACACTAGTAAACATCGCGTAGCCGAAACGCACCTGCTAACCCTGCGAAGCGGCGACTTCTTACACGTGAACCATCTTTTGCGTGTGCTGGTAGTGTTTCGTGTGGATCTTTGTTTCTGGCTTTTTGCCTCCAGAATTCAGAGGTATAGGCCTATATTTGCCGCAGATATTCGCGAAGCATAACGCGCGGATGGTCCGCGTTCTCAAAAAACTGGTTACTTCTGCCATTTCAAATGTGCACCAAATAAATGCTCCCGGCACAGTCTTATGCTACCAGAAATAAGGAAGGATAGCTCCAGCCAGCAATTAATTGTGGCGCCCATGCTTTGAATGCGGTTTGCGGGTTCAGCAGGCCAACCCAGGCACTCGCGAAGAACACCCAAGATCCAGCGTGGTGTGAGCGCATTAATGATGCTCTTAAACGTCCCCAGCTTTCAAATCACAATGACGCCGTTTCTAAGGAATGTAATGTGTCCTGCGTTATGCACAGCACGTGTGCAACGTTACTCGCCGTTTCGGCTCCGAGGTGCGTACGGTGGAACTGCAGTGAAACTGGCACTCTTTCCGTGTTCGGTCGTCATTTGAGATTATGCTGGCACAGAGACTCTAAAGCTGAAACCAGCGAGCAGAAAATCAACTTTGGCACTTTCCAAACAAAGCAGGGGAGTAGGTACTTGATTCACCGCTTTGAGGGAAACACCCTGTTGCTACACCTTTGCGCGCTGTGCGAGACGAAAACGCTTCGTGCATCTCGGCTGCACAAGATGCTCATGCTAGCAATGACAGTCTTTCCCTCCTTCTCTACTCTTTCTCTTCTTATAGAAGCTTCCGCGCTGTTTGTACTAGACACCATTTCATACAAAAATGACTGGTCGCCGAGGTACATGGTATACGGGTTACGGCGCCCGGCTGCTGACCCCAATGTCACCGGTTCGATATTGGCCATGGTGGTCGCATTTCGACGGGAAGAGAGAAAATACTTTATTGAACACATTAGGCCGGCAATATGGTCCCGGTGGCTTTAGGTGATGGCTGGTATAGTCCCTGGACTCGTGCGGCATCCTCGGCCCAGAGGTGGTCGTTCAGCTCTGGACTTTGGAGGGCCGCCTGGTATTGATGACCACTATAGGCGCATGGAGGCGAAATCTTTTAGGCCCGTGTGATGTGAGTGTACGTTAAATAACAGTAGATGGTCAGAATTTTCTGGAGCCCTCTACTACAGTGTCACGTATAATGATATCATGGTTTTATTGCTCAAAACCCCCACAATTACTAATATTAGCATGGATAAGTGCGTGAATGGTTTTCGTACATGGTCGACATTGGTCGAGTTGGTGCGGTTCCAAGTGATGCTAAATAATTGCAAACAATCACAAAGCAAACTTTGTGAGACTTAGCAAATAATTATGACTAACTAGTGTCCCTGTTGCGTGCGCTCCTTCAATCTTAGAGTTTTTTTTTTTAAGTTTTGTATCAGCTTTCATGAGAACTAGTTTGAACTTAACTAAAGGCGAACTTCAGCTATATTTCGACCATGTCAAAGTAATGGTGTTTTTTTGTTCTTGAGACAATCTTGTCACGAGTTCAATAGCTGCAATGCTTAAAAAATTCGAAACTAATTCTTATAAGCAAGAAGGTACAAAACCAAAACCGAACCAGGCGCCCTGTCTGCGTTTTACGTACTATTTGGTAAGAACCGGAAGCCGCATACTGGTTCCGCCGGCGCGTAGTATGAAAACTGAAAGACAGACCAGCGAAGCACCGGCCTAACATCACACAGGAAGGAAGAAAGCTTTCCCATGCTATTGCTGTGCCAAACACCACCGCCGTCATCTTGTGGTCAGTACAATAAACGCTGCAGCGGCCAAAGTAGCGTTGCCATCGGCTGCGTAACTTCCAATGACATGCCAAACATGACGTCACATAGACAGTGTGGCCAATCATTCTGGCAAGAAAGGTGAGCTTTTCGAAGCAATCTCTAAAATTCGTTTGCAAATGATCAGCGCATCTCTCAAGCCTGCAATTTAGCATAAATGATAGAAATGTGCAAAGAAACGTACCCAGCAATTTGATTGAGATACACTGACCTCGAAAAATCGCTGTAATTGACCTTTAAGCGTTGAAATGACAGCTCAACAAGCGAATTGGTCTCCGAGAAAGCGCAATGTACAGTCAGCGCCTTAAAATGAGCCCAACCATGCCTTCTTGTTAGCATTAACTTAGCTACCTAGCGTCTTATCTCCTTCTTATTCAAATGCTGTTGCGTTATTATTTATGGCAAAAATTTGGGACGCTAGGTTACGTTATGGCCGGCTATCGCAACATCATAATAATAATATACAAGATACACACAAAAAATAAAAAGTTGATAAGAATAAAAAGAAAAATCATCAAAAGTACTATGTGTATATATGTACTACATATGGCGTAGAACACCTAGCTTGAGTATTTCATTTAAATCTAGCGCATGCTATCAGAATCTCTCAGCAACAGAACGCTGTTATTATTTTTTTTCCTTCATTGATTTCACCTGTGCAGCTTGGTCGAAACATCATGAACAACCTTTTAGAAATAAGAGACCCTGCTTCAATGCTATATGGAGCTGCGCTAGTAACATTAGGGAAGAGCCTGACATTTTAAAAGTTTTCACTGAACCTAGGAATGCCTCAAGGAGGGATGAGTTAGTTTACATAAGCGCGAAACTTTGTGATTCTGAAAGCGCTGGTAAGTGCCAGGCTTTTAACCCGTAACACAAGAACAACGTCATCGAAAAGCCCGCGCATACGGAGGCGAGTCATTAAATATCCGAAAACATCTGATCTCACGTTTTTATTTTAGAAAACGGTGACTATTCGACACAAGAAGAGGTAATTCCAAGCCGTTTTTTTTCTTGACGACTTTTCCTGTAGGGCAGGCCTGCACGAAGGCAGAATCGAGCAAAGAGCAGCACATGTTTGCGGTGTTCATTTCAAAATAAGGGGTCACTTGATTTATAAGCTCCTAAGCTGTATAACATATGAAACAAAGAGTATAGGTCCTGGTGAAGATAACTCTGATAGCCGAGGAGTTCTTGGAGCTCGCTGCGTGCTGTTCGAACAGGTCGATCTTGTTTAGATCGCGTACGGGTGTGGCAATTACAAGGCTTATGCTCAAGTGGTGTTCTGTGCATAAGTGCCGTCTATTACGAGTCAGTCATCAATATAATGAGATCATCGCGCCCAGTAAACGCACATCTGGTTTAGTCCGCCAGCAGTTTTCACTGTCGCGTACAAGTATTGCTTAGTCTTCAATTTAAAAAAGAAATCAGTACATTAGTTACCTCCGCAAAGCTAGGTAATGGCAAAATACTAAAAAAACTTGCTTTGTGTTCGGCCTTTGAATCCCCTATGGCAATTGTTCATTTCATCTCACGGTGACGTGCCTACTGCACATAAATTCAGTATTTTTCTGAAGATAATCCTATGAAGAAGCATGCCGATAATGCCGCTCGGACTGCTCTTGATAGCACAAGGGAGGATACCACACCACTTTCAATGTCTGACGTGGCCAGAAGTATTTGAGGGGTTGCGCAGAAGATCCCGATCTCTCTATGGTGCTTACCCAGCAGCCGAACCAATCATAGCAATCGTCAACAGCACCTGAGCTTTTTGATGTATCCTTATATGCCAAGTGGACTCCGCTGAAGAGAGGCCACACTGCTTTATCAATTATGGTTAGGTGTGACACTTAGGAAATAGCATTCCTTGCTCATTGGAATGGCCGACAACGCTCTCTGCAATGTGTGTAGTTGTGAATAGACGCTACGCCACATTCTGTGTGACTGTATGGTCTATAATGTTCAGAGGAAATCACTGGCGTCCTTTATTGCGCACCTTGATAATAAACAAATTTCTGTTGAATCTCTTATTGCATGTCGTCGTCAGAGGACAACGCAGCTGAAAGTGACCAAAAAATACTGAGGGTTTTAGAAAAACGGACTTGGACAAGCGGCTGTGACATTGATGTCGCGTTCTACGCCATTTCATGGACTGTTATTGACTGCGTGCCAGCGTACGTGCTGTGTGGTGTGCTATCTTTCTATCTCTTTCCTCACCTTTTTTTTAATATCCCTTATCCTGTTCCCACATATAGGGTAGCAAACCTGGTTTCCTGGACTGATTGACTTACCTACCTCTCCTTTATTGCCATTATTTTTTTATCTCTGAAGATAGGTAGAACGCATAAATGTAATACTATATGAGCATGCGAGAACTACATTTCTTTAGACGTGCGGAAGATTAATTAATGCAGAGAACAGCAGCAGCAGCAACAACGACTACAATAGGGACAACAACAACAAAAAAAAACAACAATGACGACCACGTCTGCAGGTCCCTCGCCCTCACTGTGCTGTTGTGCTCTTTAATGTATCTATTGCATTCACTAATAAAATTCGATTGTATCTTCTCATTCTTAGAAGTGCATAAAGAATCACCAACATTGCGTCACCACTAATGCCGCTATACGGTGGCCAATTATGGATGAGCTCATCGCGAACACATCGAGGCACGTCAAGATCCCGACATATCCGAAAAGCGCTGCATATGGGAGGAAATAACAGAGTGTTGGCGTTCAACATTCGGAACACGCGAGCCATAAAATGCTGACGGCTGCTTCGAAAACCCGCTGCAGGCCGTCGCTGAACGCACCTTGGAAGTGAAACCTCAGCATGCGCAGCAATAAAGACATGTATGTTTTCACGAAGATTCCTCCCACCGCCTGAAAGCCGCCCCTGTCCGAAGAAGCTGACCCCGGAGCGTGAATGCAAGATCGCTGTGGGTTGGTTTCTCTGTCGAAAAGTCGTTATCGTGAGCGAGAGAGCTAAAGAGAAAGTAGGGTAGGTAGGGCAGCCTGTAATGTCCAGTGCGGCCACGAGAATGTCACATAAGCGCTAGCGCGCGCTCTCTCCCCGAGTCGGGGGATAAATCCACTCACGGAAAGCCTCCGTCTTACAAACTGGCCAGCACCATGGCGGCTCGTGAGACCAAATAACGGCGTCGTTATCTCTCGCTGGCCCGACAAAAACAGCCCGGGGGGTCCATCCGGGGTACATTTATTTCCGACTGTGATGAGTGAAGAAAACGACAACGACGGAAATGCGGGGCAAGGCGCGTGTAATGTGCGCGTGAGTGTCAGCGAATCAGCTGATGACCTGTGGTGGCCCATAGAGGTGGCGTGCCACGATTGGGCCACGGGTGACCATCACGTGGCAGTGGGCTTGGTGGCTGGGGACGAGCCGGAGCAGCGGCAGACGGGAGACAGCGGGCCGAAGCGTCGGACGCAGGAGATCCAGGTTCCGGCCAGGGAACGCGGCTGTCCACGCTACTGTCGTCCAACCACCAGCTTGGGCGGCATTGCCGGCACGAGTGCTGCATCTCGGGGCGCGGCCTGGCCTGCTGTTCTCTTCCTTGCCGAGGGCATCGCGGATCTCGGCGAGGCGTCTCCGCGGTCAGCCGTTCAACACAGCGATGAACGTGGCCTGGCTAGTGGTCACGGTTGCGTCGAGCATCGCGTCTCGGCGCACGCTCTTCGCTGGACGGGCTGGCCATGCCCCGCATGGAGCATCGAGTCTCCGATGCGGGTTGACTACTCCGTAGTCGCACCCATGCCATCAAGCGCCGGTGTCACCAGAGCGTCACACATCGGAAAGCAAAGTGTATGGAGGTGAAGATAGTGTGGATGTCCAACCTGTATTGAGCGATGAGGAAGATTCTGAAGAGGAACACCCAATGGATGATGAAGACGACGAAAAGGAAGAACTCGAGTCATTCAGGACCTGGCTTGATGAGAGACGGGAGACAGCGGGTCGAAGCGTCGGACGCAGGCGATCCAGGTTCCGGCCAGGGAACGCGGCCGTCCACGCTGCTGCCGTCCAACCACCAGCTGGGGCGGCATTGCCGGCCTGTACAAGGTGCAAGGACGGGGCCTGCTGAACGGCTCCTGCCTGGGTGCAGTGGCCGGGAGCAGGTTCGTGGGCGAGGCCTACCGGGCGTGGTCCTCGTGAGCCGGGGCCTGACCCTGGACCTCAGGAGTTGCGACCCTGACTGCTGGCCGCGACGTCCGACTAAACGGCGCTGCACACGGTAGCGCATCCGTGTGCCGTCAGCCGTTCCAGCCGCTCCAGCCGTGCCACCTTTGCCCTCGCGCACGTCGACGATCGCATCATGTCGGGACGACGGGGACCCAAACTGTGAGGCAGCGTTTTTCTCTTGCGAACTGAGAACTCTACGCGCTGGACTCGGTGTAAGCGTAGCCGCGAGCTCTCCGCATGCTAGAGGTCCGACTCTCGTACATGTTGCGTGACGCGTGGCGTGTAGGGTTGGACATATAGTTTTATTTTCACCTGCCACTTCGTTCTCTAGTGTATAATATAACGCTTCTTTTGTTCGCATCCATTGTTGATGTTAATCCTTTTTCGTCCGCTATAAACAAACACAGTGACGAACGTCCTTAACCATCACACCGACGTTGGAGTCACGTTCCCAGCGTCGCCGAGAGATCGTCGAACCCGCGAAGGTCCACTATCTCGCTCTTAGGATTCTGCGGGACAAGCCGGCGAGCGCGCACATTCCACGCGAGCCACCTTCTGAGGTTGCCCGACAACGCTAGAAGCTGCCGCAGAGGAGGCACCGCAGCCGCTGACTGGAGGGGGTGCCCGAGGCAAGCAACGCGAGAACCCGCAGTGGCCCAAAAACCGGAGGCTCCCTCTGCAAACTCTCACATGAAGTCCGCCGCTTGATTGGCCGAGGAGCTTTGAAAATGCGTGCGCTGACGCTGCTTCTTCTACTACACGTACGTGTACGGACAGCCCGCATTGCCCCCCTCCCCCCTTCCAACGCCTCAAATACCGCTAAACGCGAGCGTGCGGGCGAGAAGTTACGGTGCGGCCACGGGGCCGAGAAGCGGGAGTGCTGCGAAAAGACGAGGCACGTGCGCGGAGCTTCTTTCCTTTGATTAGAGCCGGGGCCAGCTGTTCTTCTGCACTCGCCTCCTTGTTAAGGTTGCCCAGTGTCCGCTATCACCCACCTTCTCCTTCTACGCACGTGTAGTGTTCAGGGCGCGGGTGCGCTTTAAAAGGTTTCTTTGGGGGATGGCGTCACCTGTTGAGCCTTGAACCAGGAGCAGAGGGACGCCGCCCTATCTCCTTGTTCGGCTGTTACGAAGGAGTGCCCGGCAAGTAGGCGTATTCCGGTTCGTTCCGGTGAACAGAAACCGTCTTCTTTGATGTCCATGGAATGTGTCTTACTCTTTTGTTCTCTCTGTGAGAGTTTTTAGGCGTCATCATGCCTTGAGTTTGATCGCCGTTTGTTTCACTGTATTATCTTTAGTACAATGGTGATTTGAAGCACGGTTGCTCATGGTTTTTGTTCAAAATGCACATGCGCAAACGTAGAAAGAAAAGTAATCTAATAACCATGGGTTGGCAAACTCACTCATGACTTGACTCATTCGGACTAACTCCGACTCAGATCGAGCCGTGAGTCTGAATCTGAGCGAGTCAAGGTGAGTAATGTTTTTGTGAGTCGTTTCAAGAAAGCTTTCGTGAGGATGAGTCCGAATGGGTCCGGTCCAGTAAAAAAAGTTCCTGTATCTGAGTCCCAATGATTTGAGCGCTCTAAGTATATTTCATGAGTGAAATTCAGTAAGCTCCATAAGTTTTGCCGACCTATGCTAATAACAAATAATCACCTTGCTAACCTTTCTTTTATATTTTATGTCGGGCTCTACGACGGCTCCACCACCGTACTTCCGTCACGAAAGTGACGTTGAAAATATACACTAAGAGATTGCAAAGAAAAAAAATACAAGAAGGCTACCAGCAGCCTCTCAATTCTCAGCGCGCGGCGCTAGCCACTACGCCATAAAACGTACCCTGTCTGGATTGATCATGGCAAGCCGTTTACATACACCATGCACCGTTTGGCTGTCTTCAGAGCTTCGAAACTTTAGCGCGCTTTCATTATCAGTGGCGAGTTGGCACGATGGGCTCGCATTGGGCGCCCTCTAAATGTCGTCGCCTCCACGAAGCAACGAAGCGCAGCCTCCACGCAGCGTGGTCTCTCCTGCTCGCGCGCATGTCAGACTCGTTATTCAGGATAGCGCGAAGGTACCTTCGCACGCTGCCGCGGCCGCGTTTTATAAAAGGAGCACTCTGCTGACACACGACGCAGGAAGAGTTGTGACACTAGTTCGCGCTTGTCCTTAGCCTACTTGTGCGCTCGTTGCGTGCGTCTTTCCTTCAGTTTGAACAACGCGCTTTAAGTGTCCAGCTGTGACAGATAGCTTCTCCTGTGCATACTAATTTCGTGCGTGCTTTCTGCTTGAGGTGTGCGCTGCAAGTTTTGAGCTGCTTGCCATTCCTAACGTGACTTTTCAATTAGTTTCTGTTGCTTAAACAATGCACGGTAACCGCTCAGTTACCTTTTTAAGGACACATTTTACTTTCGTGTTATACCGATTCTTATATAGGGGGATCAATTGCGTTTCTTAAGTGAATCGTGAAATTCAAGGAGGTATGCCGCGTGTCATATCCCAATTTGATGTGATTCCAAAGTGGTGGCTGGCATGGCACCTTAGATAATTTTGATGAGAAACCAGGCAATCTACTCGCATTATTACATTTTGGTAGACAGAGATTACACTAAATGTTTGACGCCTCAAAGTGGTCAGTGGCACTGAATCATGATGTTTAAACTATCAACAAGTTACGCTTACACTAATTCCACAGTACGTAACAACTTATACTGCTCAATATAGTTAGGTACGCTGTTTTCTTGCTTAAAGAGGCCCCGCAACACTTTTTGAGCATGGTCAGAAAGCGCTGCTGATCGGTAGTGGCGGCTCCTGAGAACATGCTTCTCAAATAATTTTGCTTAGCACGTGGCCTGGAATCCACAGAAAATTCTCGGTAAGCTGAAATTCACTTTCTCTTCTCTCGACAAATGTCCCTACATACTCAAAATCGCTAGGTCCCATGCCTAGTATCAACTATTGGCGGATTCGAGCATAGCGCGCTCGGTCATCACTGGGGCCACCGCGTGGGGCCGTGACTCGTCCACGCGTGTGCACTCAATCACACTGAAAAGCGGCGCATTCGAAGAAAACAAAAAGACGCGTGACGTATTTTCTTCCTCTGTGCCATCCCTCCATGCTTAACTTCCAGTGCTTTTGTCGGACGAGAGAACAGAGAATGCAATTGCAGCGTGTGACAATCTTTTGTAACTCTGTTCGTCTTAGACGAATTCTGAAAATTTTTGCGGTGGTGAATTCATGACGCAATAAGATCCCTTAGTGAAATAATGGCATGACTACTTAGAAAAGTGTCATGGCCCTTTTAGAATGTCAGATGTTATTGCTAAAATTTGGCCAAACGGGCTGGTCGATCTTTTTCAACTATACCCCTAACAGTCTGAGTCATCACGTTAATATTAGTGAACAGCTTATTCTCGTAATGCCCAATATAATTCGGTTCACTATATTTCAGAACATGGTTCTATACGAGGAATTCATACTGAATGTTCATGGTCCCCATTTGTGAGTTAAGAAAATGACAATTTGCTTAGCTACGCTCCTAATCAGATGCTGTGACAAGTGCTAGCTATAGAACTTTCGGTGTAGTTTCTCTCCAATCAGCAACGCTGTACAAAGGAAATGATAGGCAGCAATTTCGAAGGGCATCACCTTCAGTCCGTGATTATCTATGTCACCCTAAGTGTTCTATTATGCCAGTGCTGTCCTTATGATTCGATTCGTTTAATCTTTTCATTTCTTTGCCCCCAGTCTTCCTAACCATCTGCCTGACTACACCCCCTACGCCCCCTACAGGCCCCTATGACTACGCCGCCTACTTACCCTGTCTTGTGCTTACTGAGGCCGTGTGAGACGTTTGAGGCAGCGTAGGGAGGCCCCAGCGTATATTAGTAAACAGAGTGCTCAGCTGACTGACATCTTGTTGCTCCCTTTTCTCTCTCTCTCAGATTGGAGATATCGAGCAAGTCTCTCACGATAAAACTTCCACCCCTAAGTTTTGTGACCTTCTATACGAAACCCAGACGCGGCATTCCTGTGTCGGGTGCTCGCAAGCATCCTCGCATGACCCCTCAAATGTCGTGCTGTTGAGACTCAGCTGACTGCCCCGCTTCTGTAACGCGACGCCATATTGAGCACGCAGCGGGTTCGCGCTTTTGCCGCAATGTGATGACAACGGTTGATGTAGCAAATGTGCGTGCGCCGGATGGAAATAAGCGCAAGCAGAAAGACTGCCTGAATGTGCAGTGCATGAGTTGTCGCAAACTCACGCAATGCAGCTGGATCCGCCGCTTACATGGTCGGCGCAACGACCCATGCACGCACTGCATTTATGCATGTATAAACTGTACGTTGCTTCATACTCCTGGAGTATACTTTTACGTTTAGAAGCTTACTCATCTCCGCTTGTATACCTTTTGTAGGTAAAAAAAAAAACGAAACCTTGTAGGAGCTAGGTGTATACCAAAATAGTGCTTGGTTTTTGTATACGCACAGCAATATCAGCGTTCCGTACATGCTGCGTTGGCCCAGCTAGAAAGAAAGCATACTTGGTCGTTCGCCAAAGTGGACTGCAGGTACATCCCGATAAGGTTACGGGGACCGCTACGGCATACTTCGTGCAATGTACTTATGAAGAAACGCTCATAAACAAACACAAAAGAAACAAAAGAGAGGAAAAAAGGGGAGGGGGCACAATGCACCCTGCTGAGTCTCTGCTTCAAGCGCTCGCATTGTCTTCGACCGGTCTACCAATTAGCTGCTGAAGCCTTCAGCGAGCAAGGCAACATGTAGTTAGGCTTGAAATTAATTAATTATAGTCCCGTTAGATTGTGCACATATACGCCTTCCTTCCATATCATACGTGCTTAAACTTTTGTCGATGTTTCGCGCACACGTATACGCATGTACACGCTCAAGCACTTGAATTTTGATAAGATACCCTCATGAAAATATGACTTTCTCAGTTTATTCTTCTATTTTTGCTTATGCTGACTGTTTTCTCTACTAGTGTATAGGAGACTCATTACCATGTTACGAGCTATCAAATTATTGAGGATGGGGCTACTGAACTACCTTGCCTCATGCGACCCCGTAGATGGTCCCGCAAAGCTTTGCGACTGTGACTTTCTTACACCGTGGCCCAACCAAAAGTAGGAACTCAAAAGTCGTTAATCGGAGCAGCTGAACGTGGTGGTCAGTTGCAACAATATTGAATCTGCGTCATTAACGTTGAATCTGCATAAACTATTTATTTCAGTTCCACCACGTTGCCCAAAAGAGTATGTCATTAGCATTACGTTTGCATGGCTAATATACCCTAACATTTGCGTAACCTTTACAAAAGCTCAATAAAGGGATCAATACTTTGCTCATTTTAATGGCGAGTGCCTGAACAAATTACGCGGCCGATTGTATACGTGAATGCTTAGTTTTAAAATGGTGCGGAAAACACTCAAAGTGGAAAGTATAATATTATTCAGCCGGCATACAATTCAACATACCGATTAAGAACGGACGCTCTTTCTAAACTAGAATTTATAGGCTCTGACTTCGCACTCCCCGTGCTATACACTTTGCTCAAAGATTAAAAAAAAAGAATGCCAGTGGTACAAACAGGCTAACGAAAACAGCAGGATTCCCTTTTATATACCAGCAAAAAGTTCTACTTTTCACAGCGATAAGGTGGTTGAGAAGGCTACGTGGTTTCAACAGATAGTCAATTATACTTACTAGTGAAAAACTTGTACTCTTTGACTATTCGGAAAAGGTGCCTATATCTACAATCCGCCCTCTCCATCAGATACATTAAAACAGTTTTCGTATTATTCGCCGTCTTATACAGTGATCCACCAAATGCATCATTGGTCAGGGACATCTGCTATGCCAAACATTAGCTTTCTTTATCGTTTATCGAGAAGAATTACTTGGCTATATTTCCACAGAAGGGACTGTGAACGCTTGATGCGCTTCAGTGGCTTCTAGAACTTTTAGCGTCACGTTACAAACATTGAATGCGGAGGCTTGTGAAGAGGACCAAGCTGGATTCAGGCCGACACCGCGCTTCAAGACCACATCGTACAGTCCACAGCGTTGAATATTACGGCAGTAAATGATTACTTCGAAGGCCTTATTGACACAATACTTCAGCGCCAGCCGGTATAAACGTGTTGGTGTATTACATTGGAGAAGCAGGATTTCAAAGTTTTTCTCACCATGCAATAACCATACCATGCCGGATTGAGCGACGCATTGTGACTGCATATTGATTATGTGCATGTTAATTAGACAGTGTCAGTTATAATCTGTGGGGCTTTCATCGACTCCTTGCATTTATTCCCTCATACGCCCTTTCTCCTTCTCAAGTACAGGGTGGTAGACTGGACCAGGTAACTTACCATTCTTTCTCTCTGTATCTCACTTTCCCTCTATCGGCTTGTGTAAAGTTCATTAGCTTACACGTGAAAGCTAATAGCAAGTACCTTTCCCCGTCTCTTAGCGGCAAAGGGATTGGCTGAAGGCATAAACCAAAAAAAGAAAAGACAACCGGAGAAGATGAAGAAGAGAAAGACATTATGAAGGGGTGGTCAGATGTATCATACCTGCAAGCCCAGAGCTTGCCGCGAATCTCTTACGTGAGGCACAGGTAATTGAAAAGTGATGACTGCCTTTTCTCGCCCGTAATCTATCCACCATAGTGCACGAAATGGATGGCATCCGGTGGAGTGGCCTTTAGACCGTAGGTCGAACCTCTCTCGCGTTCCGCGCAGAACGGACCACATCACGCCTCCCGGTAAACATGGCTGTGCCCGGTCACGTCGAATTACAACTACGGCTGCATCTCGCCGCCCACTTGCCGTTGGAAGCGAGAGCAAAGGAAAGAAAAAAAAAGATTAGCTACGCGAGAGAGTGGATTACCGCGGAAATGTTGCAGAGGCCTTTTCAGAGGCCTGCTGATGTAGATTGACGCACTCTCAGAGGTGGGTGAAGTCGGGAGAAGGTGAAAAAGCAAAAGAAAAAAACTCCTAATGCTTCGCAATGAAGGAGGCCTCAACAGGGCGAGGAAGCAGCAAATGCGGTGTGCAGGTAAGGATATTTACTCGTTGGGCGATGATGCCTCGCCACTTATACGCTCATGTATTTTAATTCTCGCCATTTGCCGCCGCGCGTCTCTCTCTTAACGCCGCAACTATCGCGTTGCTGATTCGGAAGCGTGCGTGCTTATTTTCTGGTACCTTTTTATTTTTCGTCTTGTTGCACGAACTGCGAGCGAACGGGAAATGTCGGAGTCGTGATTCGAGGGCCGCATTAAATCTTCGTTATTTGGTATCCCACATTTATTGCTCATCACTTCGCTTGGAATCTCATTTTTTTCTTGATTTTTTTTACATCGTATTCAGTGTTCCGAGTATGTGCAACCGTGGATGATTTTGTTCAGCAGAGATAGTACACAGCGAAATGGAAAGCATGAAGACAGACATGCATGCCCGCACACGTACGCATGTGCGCGTGCACACACGCACCTTCCCCAACGAATTGACGCAAAGGTGATATACTAACATTCTATAATGACAAGAAGGTACAGTTGTAACCTTCGGTGAGAAAAAAAAAGTTGCTAATGACGTGTTCACTATAGTAGCATTCGAAAATCATACGTATTTGGTTGTCTGTTCATTATGTTCACTTCACATTACACCTCATCTGCGAAGTTAGCCATGCAATACAAAAAGTAGTAAAAGATTCATATTAAATGCGAAGCCTTTCTAAGCGAACTTCGGCGACTTTGAGCGTATCTATCTATCTATCTATCTATCTATCTATCTATCTATCTATCTATCTATCTATCTATCTATCTATCTATCTATCTATCTATCTATCTATCTATCTATCTATCTATCTATCTATCTATCTATCTAATAGATAGATAGATACATATCATCTATAGATATATATCTATCTAAAGATAGATAGATAGATAGATAGATAGATAGATAGATAGATAGATAGATAGATAGATAGATAGATAGATAGATAGATAGATAGATAGATTTCGCGCAGCCTGCAGCTGCGCGAAATCGAAAAGACTAGCATGTTTGCGCAGAGTACTCGCCAGGTCATTGCGCTCATTGGTACTGAGAGACTTTTCAATTACTGCCATTATAGAGATGTCCCTGGCGTGAAAATGATTGGAATCGGGCTTATCCGGAAAATCACTTCTCTCTGCAAGGATGGCAAGAGAGAACACCTAATGTTGGCTGATCTTAGCAAGTTGTAGACCCTCTGGCACTACCGAAGGTTCATTGGAGCCGTCGATCACCCACAAACCAGTATGCCCTTGCACAACCGACAACGTACAATAGGGTTTTATAACATTTTTCTTTATGCAGCTGAGGTGAATGGGCTCTACAGTGGCATCAAATGTCGTCTCGTTTGCGGGAGAACTGACGACAGGAACACACTTGGCAGATAAGGGTGGTACAGTTGTGTCCATGGACACGCTAAGGGTGCTTTCCATACAGGGCGGGCTTTCCATAAACGCTACAGGAACATTTGAATCTACTGCAATCTCTCCTGTGCGGCAATCGACAGTGGCACCAAAAAGATTCAGGAAATCGAGTCCTAGAATTACATCATTCGTTGAATGAAAGAGAACAGCAAGATCAGCGATAAAATTCTGGCCACCCAAACTAACAGTCACTGTGCAGACACCAATAGGTTGTAATACATCTCCGCTCACTCCACGAAATGTATCAGCACGGTCCCAATGGAACATAACCTTTCGTCCAAGAAGGAGTTTGAATGCTAGACTCATCACTGATATGGTTGCACCTGTGTCCACTAAGGCCATTGTTGAGACACCGTCGATTAGCACACGAACCTTATTTCGAAACATGCGAATTAAAGAGACATTTCTGTGGAAATCGAAGACTGTCCAGCGACCTCACCTCCAACGGTCGCGCCGACTAGTTTTCCAGTGGCGGCGAAGGGTAGAGGCGCCTAGGAGACGGCGACCGATTGGAGCGAGGGGCTGGCGGGGGTTGTCAGACTGCGGTCAGAGGCCGGAGAACGGTGTCGCAGAGGCCTTCGTATCTCGTAGGATGCGCTTCCAAGGAACGTTGGTGCTCGTGCAAAGCCAGACAGGTGGGATCTCGGTGAGCGGTCGTACCTTGGCGGCTGCCGGTAGTTGCAGTACCTGGCAATGTGCCTTCGACGCCACAGTTGTAGCAGACGGGTAGGGGTCGTTCGCCAAACCACTGTTGAGAGCGCTCCGCTGTGTAAGGTCGCCTACCCGAATGGAGTGGAGCAGCTTGCTGAACGGGAACTGCCCGCCTCTGTGAAACGGGGCCGGTACGAAGGCGTCGGTCATACCGCTGGTCAGGCGCGAATGAGTCTCGGCGTGGCCAGGAAGTTCCAGCTTCGCTAAAGTCCGTCGCACATACCGATGGTGGCATAGGAGCGAACGGCGCCGGGTAGTAGGGTGAACAGGTAGGCGGATGATGGATGGTGTCAACGACCAGTGTGTCTTGTCGCTGTAGCTCTTCGCACACTATTGCCTTGATAGTAGCGGCAAGGTCTGCAGGCGGGCTTACGTCAACGCTGGCGACCGTTGTGACATTTGCCAGCCTACCAAATTTCGGAGCAATACGACGGGTCTTCAGCTTCTCGAAAGTACGGCAGTGACGTTGGATGGTGGAGACGGAAGTGAGGTCTTCCCTGCCTATCAAAAAATTGTGGACGTCATCAGCTATACCCTTCAGAAGGTGTCCGACCGACCATGTCCTCTTCAGACATATACGGGTCTATGATCTTGCAGAGCATCAGAACCTCCATTATGTAGGTGGTACACGTTTCTCCAGGATGATGATGAGCCTTCAGCTTTGCTGGCACTCGCCCACAAAGGGGGATCGGCTAAGAACCGGGTGGCAGGATCATCAAGTGTGCTAAGTCAGGCATTCAGGTAGTCTCGTAGCCGTAAATAATAATAGACTAACAAGGTAATCTTTTTTGTTGCCATTACGTACTCACACACGGCAGAGTGAACCTCCCTGTGGCTATGAGTCTGGGCTCTTCGAGCCAACGTGCACTCCACGCTTTTCTTTTTCGAATCAGCGTCGCCGAAGCATTTCTTGAGTTCTTCGGTGAAACGATCCCACGTTTTTGAGAAATATTCGTTGTTTTCGTACCACATCAAAACGGTTTCCGCGAGAAACAGCACGACATTTCCCAGTTGGTCGGTGGGATCCCAGGCGTTGTACCGGCTAAACATTTTATAAATGTGTCAGCCACGCATCCACATCTTACCTGCTCTTCCCGCGAACGGGCGGGGTTCCATATAGCGATACCGAGGTGCAGCCGGCACTGACCTTTGCGTAGTTGAGAAGCCGTGACCTTCGCTCTCAGTCATGATGGTTGTTGTCGGTGCGGACCAGCAAGACGATGGCTCCGGCGAAGTTCAAACAGCTGTGGCTCCGTGATTCGTCGACGTGCTGTACCCCGCACCTCCACCATTCTATTACGTTTAGTATTGTGTTTATTACGCTGTGGCATACTGGTAGACTTGAAGGGGTCGTGCACCGGAAGCCTATCTCGCTATCTGAACGTCCTCTTCTCTAATCTGCTTGTTCCCCGCTACCCAGAGGCTCATACCCAAATCACGTATGCATAACACTATCTATCTATCTATCTATCTATCTATCTATCTATCTATCTATCTATCTATCTATCTATCTATCTATCTATCTATCTATCTATCTATCTATCTATCTATCTATCTATCTATCTATCTATCTATATGTCTATCTATCTATCTATCTATCTATCTATCTATCTATCTATCTATCTATCTATCTATCTATCTATCTATCTATCTATCTATCTATCTATCTATCTATCTATCTATCTGTTTGCTTGTTTGTTTGCATGCTTGTCTGTACGTCAATCGCGATCCATACGTTACTGCTCGCTATCTTTTAAAATCCATCGACCATGGAAGGTGATCCTGCCAGTCGGTCAAGCAGTCAGCTCACTAATCGGGCTATCATTTCACCGCGATATGGAATCAACGGCGCCGCACTACTATACAGTTATTTCAGCGACTGATGCAGAGGTACACTCAACTGTGGCATTTGTAGTAGGCTTCTGCATTTAATTTTCCTGGAGCGCAAGCTGCAGCCTTTGCCAATTGAGTGCCTTGCGCTGCTGCAATGTCGTCCGCAATAGAAAGAGTCATTACAACGTGCACAGGTTTACTCGAAATGTGTTACTTGATAACCTGAGCTCCAGGAAATTAAGACATGGTAACTAAAAGAGCAAGCCAATTATTTCAGTTTGGAGTGTACGACATGTACGTTCGGTGATTTAAAGAACGCCGACCAGGGAAAAACAGGCATCCAGCCATGACACTCATTTATCATGGCGTACCCACGACTGGATCGCGTGCCTGTTAGAAAAAAAGTAAAGAGAGAGAGAAAAAGAAGCGAAATTGAGCTGTCCACGCCTTTGTGTATCCTGACGCGGAACGTCGCTTGTGTTTACCTTATAGCTCTTTTTTTTCCAGTGTGCCTATGAAGTGAAGTGGGAGCTCCGGTATAGTTCATTAATAACACTTTGCCGCGTCGCCATGACGCTGACCGCGCACGCAGGAGGCGTCATTGACCCTGCCGGAGGCGACACTGAAGAAGCGAGATCCTGCAAGCCTGCTTGAGCTTCGCACACGCATAGGACACGCACAGGGTTCCCAGCAGCTACCGTGACGTGTCATTCGAGCCTCTTGTCCAAAACACCGGTGGTCAGGAGAGGCGCTCGGACTAGCGGGGTCCACCACCACACTCTTCGCGCAGCTTAGTCACTCGGCGTGCAAACGTATGCCGTGACGAGGCTTCATTACAACGTTACTATATATAGGCCCCGCATGGCGTGTTACTCGCCGAATAAGCCGTAACGGTCGCGTAGCGGTATACTTTCAAAGTAGGGGGCGTCGTGAAAAAAGTGAGCGCATGCGGACGGTGAAGAATAAATCATCTGTATGCTTGCTCAGAGAAGGACTTGGTATTTCACTACGATATCTTTGCGAAAACTTTTCTGAAAACAATTCAGTACTTAAGAGACAAGATTACCTTAGACATTTTATTGAGCTTTCACGCTTTTTTATGAACACTTGAATTGGCGTGGCTGCTTGTGTTTTTACAAACTATGTGTGGTGTGGTCACATTTCTATGTATTGTGGATACATTTATGTGTGGTGTGGACACTCAGTGTTGAAAAACGTGGACTCATTGCGTAAGCGTTGTGCTATGTACATATGTATAGCCTTGTGTTTGCTACAAAATATGCGATGTCGATTTTTGTGCAAGAGAAGAGGAGTAGCCGGCGCCATGCATCGGCACCAACCTCTCCTTGTATACATTTAAATGTATTTTAAAAAAGGGATGGCTCCGCTATTGTTCGAATATGGTGTTCGAACACGGCCTTCAAGAGCAGTTTGTGTGCAAAACGTGGCAATTTTGTAAACGCGCGGGAAACGCTTGGTGACACTGGGGCACGCACTGTGCTGCCATGTGCAATGCGACCTCGCTGTACACGCGCTGATACCGTGTGAAGGTGAGAACGGTGAAGGAGTCTTTACAAATGGCAATTGGCGCATACTTGGGTATACACGGAGTCACCGTCTGACAGAGTCGCCCTGCTTTATTTCATTGTGCATGCTGTTCTCGTGTACGACGAACTCAAGTATCGGATATACTAGGCGTGTTGATATTTGGAATCGTTAGCTCAGGTGCAGGTACAACGAAATTGCCGGCCCTGGCTCACCTGCATCTTCTCTGGACATTAAAGAGAGTCTCCATTATCATCACCATCACCAGCACTTACCGACCTCTCAACAACGCTTAAGATATTTTAATGCCCAAATAGTTTTAAAAGAAAATTGTGTTTAGCTCATAAGGAAACAAATGTACTCTAAATAGGGAGAGCTGTTGTGTACCGAGACACACTAATCGGTGTCGTAACCTACTTTAGCCTTGTTTCTCGCTTGTCTTTCTCTTTTTAGGGCGTCTCTTGTATATTGCCACGTTCCTTTCCTCAAGTTTTGTTATCGCCCCGTTACACTATGTTCAGCGCGAACCGCGCTTACGGTGTTGAAGAAGCTTCGAAGCTGTAGTAGATCGTTTTGTTAAGGTTACGCCCACTTCGTGAACCTTTCAGATTATTCTGGAACCTACGTCGCCGCTGCGAAACGCTAGAATGTTCGATGGCAAGTGTATAAATGACGACACGCTTGATCGACGGCCAACGCTCTATTCACCGCTACCAGTCCAAGACTGCCACTGTAATCCGACTTTCAGTTTACTGGACACGCGTTCGCCCAAATAAACAGTTTAGTATTCGACTCGCAGTGTGCCCTATTCGTCCACATAATGAACCCGTGACATCACATTTCTTTTTCATTTCCTCTTTCTCGATCACAAGGTTGCCAGCCGGTCTAAAAGTGGCTAATGTGCTTGTCTTTACGTCTTTTCTTTCCCCTCCTGTTCCAACGCTGTCGCTCATCTCGAAGTCATATCAGAACAAATTACGCAGAACACCTGCGTTACCGCCACCCCGTGGTTTGTTCCCAAAAACTTTACCTCATGTTATAGGCGCCACCTAGTGGATGAATATATTGAAAAGTTGCCTTACGGTAAATCAGCAGCTGCGGCGAAAGAGCCCAGTTTGGACGTTTCCGTTTCCAGGTGCGGGGCGCTCATATTAGCACGCATGCCAAGAGCGGGTGAGTCTGGCGGATGCGTGCCTACGCCGCAAATTACTCGGGCTTTAATCATTCCCAACTGGAGCTCTGACGGAATGCACATCTCATTGAAAGTTGAGTGCCCACACAAAGCGAACCCTTTTGGAGTTAGGGCGAAAGCATCTGGTCTTTACACCGTGCAACCGTGCACTTTCCCCGATAGGAACCGCACTCATGCGGAGGATGAACGGCTTGTCTTCGGCTTCCCTATGACACCGTAAAAAATTCTCTCCATCTGCCGCAGTTTACGCAGTCTCTTACTTCGAAAGTACTAGTTGGAACAGCCTCGTAATATGAACGCTTTAATTTAAAAGCACAACATAGTTATTTGTGAAAAAATAACCACATGCTTTCCGGGTTGGCAAAAAGAGCGGAAATGGGGGGAGGGGCCAAACACATTTGCCCGCATGTTTGGGCACGTGCGCAGGTCTGCCCACGTGCTACGAAAACCTAGCTGATGAGCTTTACTCGGTGGAAGAGCTGTGCTAGTGCGTCTGCTTGTCCTAATTAATCAAATCATGAATAAGATCTTGTTTCAAAGAAACCTGGTCCTGGACGAAGAACTCCATCAAGCATCGTTCTTGGAACTTCAGTCATTTGAACTTGTACCAGCACCGACAAAAGCACATTAACGGGAAGTGGCCAAGGAATAATAATAATAATAATAATAATAATAATAATAATAATAATATAATAATAATAATAATAATAATATAATAATAATAATAATAATAATAATAATTTAATTATCATAATAATAATAATAATAATAATAATTTAAAGAAAATTGTTACAAAAATAAAGAAGTAAGCTACACAACCGAATCACTCGGTAGAGAGTGAATAAACTGTTATTAAGAGGTAACTCACCTTCACTTTCAGAAAGAAACCACGCATCCTGATTAAAATATATATATCAAATCATTATAGGCATGACAAGATAGATATTGGAAAAATTATTTCATTTTCTTCAAGTTACGCCACTAGGCAACGCCATGATCGTACAAAAACTGCCCTACGTACCCGCAATAACTGCTTCAAATATCCTTTTTTCCCCAGAACTGTGCAGGATTGGAATAGTTTAAATAACCATCAAGTCACAACACAGTCTTTAACAACCTTTGCCACTAGTGTGAAAAAACAGAAAATAATTTTACTTGTGCTAGTTATGTTTTCTTTTCTTAAAGTGAGAGTGATTTGTCATCGGTCAAATTTTGTTACATTTGTTTACGTTTTAAACGCAAGCGATAGTTATTTGTTTGCTTTGTGTTATATGGCTGCCTAATATATGAAATGTGATAGGCTGTTCCATCTGTTTGCCTGGTGTTATATGCTGATGTGTACGTCTTTTGTACTCACCTGCTAAAATCCCTCCAGAGGATTCTAGTACCAATAAATAAACAAATAAACAAATAAACAAATAAAAACAGTGTCAGCACTTACAGTCATATCTTAGAACACACAACCCAGCAATAATACCGACGAATGACACTTGTATGACAGGGAATGCAGTACGGAAAGTCATGAGACAGGGAGACGATGTGTTTGACTGCGTTGCCTTTGGAATCCCCCCCCCCCCTCAATACTTGCCCCGCCGCGGTAATCTAGTGGCTAAGGTACTCGGCTGCTGACCCGCAGGTCGTGGGATCGAATCCCGGCTGCGGCGGCTGCATTTCCGATGGAGGCGGAGATGTTGTAGGCCTGTGTGCTCAGATTTGGGTGCAAGTTAAAGAACCCCAGGTGGTCGAAATTTCCGGATCCTTCCACCACGGCGTCTCTCATAATCATACGGTGGTTTTGGGACGTTAAACGCCACATATCAATCAATTATCAAACCCTCAATACTTTTTCCTTTTTATTTTTCCCAGAAATCGAACACCCCACACACCTGGTTACAGAGTCGGAGTGGAGGAGCGTTAGAAAAGATCATACTCCCACATCCATTCCCTAGCCCCAACAACGCAAAAGGTCTATTTAAATGATGGAACATTGAGTGATGGCAATATTTAGCGTCTTGAGAGCTGTTTTTAGAACGTGCGTGTGTGAAAGGTGCGACATGCTTCTCTTTACTTCATTGCTTATATTACTCAACTAATTAATGTTGTAGAGACCATGAGCATGATATGATAAATGTCATCCACCATCTCTAAAAGAAGTTTCTTGAGTATAGCTGCAGGCGCGATTTGCGACTGTGGCCTGTTTTGTTTGTTGCTAAAGCTAAAATGTGAAACAGCATTCGATTTTTCATTCCAGTTCAAGTGCATGGGAGGGAAACGCGAGGTCAAATCGTTTTATTGCGATAGCAATTATATGGATCTCTCGGCTGGAATTCACTGCTGGCGTCGGCGTCGACGTGTACGTCGATGTCATGCACCGTATGTGTATACACCAGAACACAGTGAACTCAGTGCTTGCCACCATTATGAAAAGCGTGTGGCGCCATCTGTTGCAAGCGCAGTGAAGCAACACCCTCAGATGCCACGCGAGCAGACGCTCTGCAAATCAAACGCGAAGCTTCACAACCTCAATCCAGCTGTAAGCATGTTTCGCGCTGTTCTATTGCTGAAATTTTATGCTGATTTCGTGGGAAACGTCGAGGAGACCTTTCTCGACAGTCCGGAATGTCTGCAGCATGTGTAATGCAGACTGCGGAAGCAACTTCATTAGGCACGCATTATCCGACTGAAAGAAACACGAACAGCGGAAAGCGTTAACTGCGACGTGCCTTGGCTGTGACAAGGCAAAATTTGTGCTATAAGCTGGCGTCAACGTAGCGCTAGAATGTGGCGCCAACTTACGCTCATGCACCACATGTGTATAAATTGCCAGTCCTGCGGGGCACTCGGAACACACACGCGATGCAAAAAAGCCAGCCAGAAGAAGATTTTAAAATGCTACGGTGATGCCGGTCGAAAGCACATGTAGATTATCCTAGTGACAGTCAAGGCATGTCGCAGTTCGACCGAGTCGAAAGCCATGATTTCCGCGCGCGTCACGTCTCTTTACATCGCGATAGTAGACCTTTAAAGTTGTACTAAACATGTGCGGTGTGTGCATCCAAGCGTGAGTCGTAATACGTATATTCTAATATTGACATGCGGCCTGCGAAAGAGTACGGTAATAGTTTTGTGTTGCATACTACAGGCATACTGCACGCAAATCGATGCTGTAAAGTAGAACAGCTGGAGTCGTGCTTGAATAAACGCAATAAGTATACTTGCTCGTACACTTTACTGGGCTCGTAGTTTTTCCTGCCGATTGCGATTATATCCTAAGGCGGCGGAGCTCAGCATTTTCGTTGTGGACAAAAATCTCTCCAATCTCTCCAATCGCAAAACACCGCACCAGCACGATTCCCACGATGCGCTGTTAACTTCACAGGCAGTGCTCAGAAATCTCTTTTTCTTGCGCTGGTTGTTTTCGCATCAGATGACAGCGCAGTGGTACTTAGATGACATTTTATAAGCGGGAGCAGCGTGAACAGGCGTTCGCTTTTTAAACTCCCAGAGCCACTGCATGCTAGCGAGGCGCGCCTTGGCAGTTCAAAACAAATAATGGCGTCTCTGGGAACGAGCGTATACCACCAAAGGCGCCTGGGTGCGATATGGGCGTGCTCTTGTCTATACGTATTTATATATGTGAAAACGCAAGAAAGAAAAATATTCCGAGAAAAATGACCCCGTATCTGCGTGTTTCACTGCAAATGTCATCGAAAGACGATAGTCTTGTGTGTGGAGAGAGTCAACGAAACGTTTATTTGATGTTCTGCGCAAGAAAATTGGTGAATTGCATTCTGGGAGCACTGCGTTAGAGAGTCTTGATCCGTGCAGCGAAGGCGAACCAGCACATCGAGGCACATTAGACACGAGCGCCATCTAGCAATTATCTTCGAAAACGAAGGAAGGCGTGTGCGCCCGCGGAGAAAGATGCGTGGCTGTCTTGGAGGCGATAAGGTGTAGAACCCAAAGCGACGGCCAAGTGCCACCGCCGTGTCGTCTTAGCAAAGCGTTGGAAACACTTGCCTTTTTGAGCATCGCGTTGCAATGTCAGCGCAGCGTGACAAACGCTACGGTTCTCAGAATTACTTGTGTGTGCCTTCTCTAGTATAAAGACACACATACAAAACATCGGCGTGCTGTTATTGGGCCTCAGATATGCGCAATAATTGCTTTTTAATTGACGATTGCACCAGTATGAACGCTGAAACGTGAGCAATATTGGTGGGCGCTGCGGATGGGGTTGACCGTTTCAGGTATCGTTAAGTGCTGTTTGGGGCATCATTACCATGGACAAACAGACAAATATACAGACAGACCAAATTTTAGCGTCGAAGGTCCCCAAGAAAGACTCTCATCTTTAAAGGGACACTGAAGGCAACTATTAAGTCGACGTGGATTGTTGAAATGGGGGTTCAGAAACCTCGTAGTGTTACTTTTGTGCCAAGGAAGGGCTTATTTAGAAATAAATCACGTTTCAGTGGTCCGCATCGGGTTAGCGCACTTCAAATTACCCGCCTCAAAAAGCGGTCCGACTGGACCGACTCACGTCACTGTTGCCGTGCACAGCGTCGCCCGGTTTTACTGCGCTAGCGGCAGTAGACCGAAAGCAGCGGAGCCACAGCAGCAACACCGGTCATTGATCAATATCCTGCCATTGAGTTCAAGATAGCCAACGTTTTTTTTTTTCAACTGCGCTACGTTAGATGGCACCACATGTCCCGTGTAACCACGCGAAAATTGTTGTGTAACCACGCAAAAGCATGGCGCTATAGTAACATGACAGAATCACCTAATGAAGTGCACGCGTCGGCTTATGCCTCATAAAGCATAACCCGACCCGCGGCCTGATACTACGGAAAATTCAGGAGCATTTTCCGTAGCTGAGTTAAGCGTGCCTTGCCTTTTGAAGAAGCTTTCAATTGTGATCTCTTCTTAGTAGACGCAACACGCATCCGTGGTGCTTTTGCCTACAAAACGTGCCTGGCTTACATGCACGACGTGGAAGTCAGCAACACACCTTCTTTTTGTTGCCTCGCAAGGATGCAAACATGCTTGTTCTAGATACATTGCTCGCAAGCTGTTTGCGTGGCTTTTTGGAAACAACTGTTGTCGGCTGGGTGCTTGTCTTCGGCAGCGAGGGATAGCGTGATGGGTTGGCCGTTGTAACAACAACAACGATCGGTGCTCGCGGCTCCTTTAGAGCCTCATCTCGAGCGCTCTTGTTCTTGTTTCCCTCGATGTTCTCCCGTAGCTCTCAGGAGACGCCCTGCTCAGTCTTGATGACTATAATTGCCGTTTTAATCTTCGTCTTTATCGTGCGCATACGGGCACATTCACTTCAAGATGAGCATAACGCAACTCGTTTGTGCCTGCGGGAACAAAGAAATGTTCTTAACAAAGTGGGAGCGCCACTTGTAGTGCGGCTTTAGTCACATGGCTCGGCCAGTGCCGCCGGAGATAAGAACAAGAGCTTTGGGGCCCAGCGCAGAAGTACGCTGAAGCGAGTAACGCATCACCAGTCACTGAGCGCAATATAACAATAAAAAAGTAGAAAACAATACTGTTTCCGAGGCAAGTGACAAGTGGGCATGAATTTATTAATGCTCCCGCGAAGATATCTCATGTGCGTCCGTGTGTGCTACCACTCGGTTAGAGATAAGGAGGCACCGGCGTCCGCGGCACATGTACGAGGTGGGAAAGGCGGACATTTGGCGCCACACGCGTGTTCCAAAACATGGAAGATGAGAAAAAGTCAAAGCGGAAACTGGGCAATGTTTACGACGCTGAAAAGCACGGTGTACATTTTTTCTTTTTCTTTCTTTGTTTGTTTTTTTTACGTTGAGAACGAGTCTATATTGCCTTCAGTATTTTGCTAGTGTCGTCATTGCTTTACACTCCACCACCCAGCTTCTGTTTTTGTTGTCAAGCCGGGAACGGGCAAAGTGTGTGGTGCGAAACTGCCACTGGCGCGCCGCTATCTTGAAACCAGAGAACACGAATGTTTTGAATTACGGCGCCTACATTTACGAGCTATTACTCTTAATTACATGATCTGGAAGACAGACCATCTGTTTCGCTGTAGCGACAAAAAAGAAAGGCAGGAGGTATGTATGCACACGCGTCAGGTGATGGAGAGGAAGGAGAAATAAAGGAGCTGATGCAAAAGCACTGAGGTGTACGCGCGCATACAGATTCAAAAGATAAAAAAACACGTAGAAAAGAAACAACGTGTTAGCGGTAGCAAGAAAGTCTATTTGGCAGCTAAGATTGGGGAAAGAGAGAGGTAAACGAGATTAGTAAGGCAGGAAGGATTGGGGAACAAGTGAAGGCAATATGTGTGATATGAGCCAGCCGGCTCGTGAGTGCGCAATATGAAAAGCACACGAGTTGAAATGCGTAACGCGAACAGCTTGGGAAGAAAGAGCGGGCTTACTTTTGACGGCTACTGTATTGTCGCTTATTCATTTTTGCGCTTCGCTTTTGCGATTCAGTCTGCGCTTGTCCGCTCTCTGTTCAAGCGTTTTCCCGATGCGCTTGTCTCCTTTTACCGACACACTCGTATTACGAGTCGTATACCAAATATGTAACGATCATTACTGTCATCAGTAATACTAAGAGGAGCAAATCTATAGGCTTTACCCGCCGACGTGGTTCGTATGTAAGAGTGCGTGTCTGCTGAGTCAAAGGTCACGGGTTCGAATCTCGCCCATATGGCAGCTGCGTTTCGATGAAAGTGTTAGAGGCTCGCGCGTGAGCGTAGGCAGGGGGGTGCGGACGGAGTACTTATCCCACTTTCTCTTCCACCGCTCGATGCTCTAGAAGATTGCACCACCCCAGGAGAAAGTCCTGTTTACACTCATAGGCCCGGGTATTTATATTTAGATGCGCGGAACTTCAGGTGGTCGAAATTTCGGGAGCACTCCACGATGACGTCCCTCATAATCATATCGTTGTTCTGGTACGTGAACCAGCGACAATTATTATATGACTTGACAGGTTTCATGTATATGTCTGCGGGGCATAATTTACCCACCCATGTATCCGGAAAAATGCTTAAGCCATTCGCTAAAGAAAACGTCACCGACTTCGTGCTAGGCGACGTTTGCTTTGCTGGCGTGTATTGTAGACCAAATAAAGTTGTTTCACTCACTCACTCACAAGCACACACTCCTCACTCACTCACTCACTCACTCACTTTCCGCCTTCGTGTTTTGCAATATGTTGCGCGGGATAATCACTTTCGCACAAAACAGAGAAGGCGGAACTGTGGCTTGTTTTGCGTATCAGTGATCCTTCGATAAGAAATAGAAAATGAAAGAAGAAAAGAAAGAGTGAAATTGAGAGAGAGAATAAAGGGAGATAAATGAAGTAAGAGACAAAGGAACAAAGCGAGGGAGACGATGGAAACAAGAAAGAAAAAAAGGAAGACAACTTCAGCTCACATTACACATTATAGCGGTTCAGTCAACCACACTGAAGATAAGCTGGCAGCCCTTGTCGCCTGTGGCGTCTACGATGTCACTACCTGCCTCCAACGATTGCAACTCTTGGTCTGCAAATTGAATGCGAGAGGCCCAAGTCACAAATTAAAATGATAGTAAAAAAACAAAAATAAAAGATAGAACACGTTTATAGTCAAATGCACCCCGTCACATGGCCAGACCCATCCCCCTCATTCTCCATCATCGTGGAAGCTATCGGACCGCGAATAAGGCTGCCACAGAACAAATTAACGGCTCCCCGTTCTTAACGACCACGCAATATTCTACCGATTTCTTTATAACTTGAGCCCTCTGTATTTGCCTGTATTCAAATTTAAAACGGGGAGCTGATGTCAGTCTGCTCGACTTCACTAAGGGTGTACATACATACATACATACATACATACATACATACATACATACATACATACATACATACATACATACATACATACATACATACATACATACATACATACATACATACATACATACATACATACATACATACATACATACATACATAAAATTATTTCAATTCTGAACAAGAAGAAAAAGAAAGAACGTTTCTTGTGGGGGCAAGGTAAACATCTAGTGTAGAATATCGAAGTAACGAGAGAAGCGAAATTGTCGAATGAACAATGGACCTGGTGGCGGGGAGCGTCACATGGAGCGTGAAAAATGCGCGTAGATTCATTAGGCACGCTTTGTCAGGCGGCAGAACAAGCTTAACGGGACACCTGACCGGAGATGGGGACGATCGAGACGTAAATTAAAAGCGATATCTGACAGGAAGGAAGCCATGGAGAGCGAAGTAAAAACTGTCAAACGTGCTTTCGATCTTATCGATTTTCGCAGACTCTCTTTTGGCTGCGTCTAAATAACTTCTTGTTTTTTTATATACATGGCAGCGTAATTGTTTCCGTTTTCTTACTTCAGTGCGTGTTATTTTTCGCCACACTTTTCTCTATTTGTGTGTGCGGTAAGTGTAAAATGCGGTAATGTGGGACAAATATGTGAGGCCGGAAAGCGCGATTAGTCAAACGAGGTGTCTCTGTAAAAAAAAAAAAAAACTTTATATCTTCTAATCAACAGCTTCTTTTCTTACATTATTTTCATGAGTGTGTAATTTACTGGATAATTCTCAATCATAAATCGAGTATACATATAGAACAAAAAGATGATTGCATGTCCAAGAAGTGAATGAAGATGAGTAGGTGAAGCAATGGGACCGTTCGGTGTTACCGTAAATCACCAGCGACACTGACCACTCACGTGTGTAAGTGAGTGATAAACCGTTGTGCCGTTATATACATTGTTTGTTCGTTATAAATGGTATGTTGTACTCAGTTGTTAATTTCGCTTTGCCTTCATTATTGCTGCTTTGTGGTAATGAATCCAGCCTGAAGTTCGCGAAGACGAGGTCTGTTAACGTTCTCCTGGTGGTTGTTGGTTGTTTCTAGTCATACGAAATGGATCGTAGAACATATCGAGAGGTCATATACTGCACAATCCAGTCGCCCGTGATCACAGTCGACATCGTCACCAGCGTCATCGTCATGGCGTACAGTGGGTAGCTTGCAGGTGCTGTACTAGCGGTGGCTACGGCGCGACAGTGGATAGACCTTGTTCAAAAGCTGCTTTGCATCTAAAACTCTCCAGGGCACCAAAGCTGTTTATTATCTCGTTTGAACGCCCTGGCGTTCACAGATGCATGACGATTCTTGCGGTTACCTCCGAAATGTTAGCCTGGTTTATCGCTTGCCTTGCTACTCCAGGTTTCGGTAATGACTATAGAAAATTGGAACTAATGAGTTTGTGTCTACGGAATGCTGGAGTCATACACATATTAGATAAACAAAAACCCTTGTGATTGTTGCTCCCGGAGCTTGAAGTAGTATTGCGTACAAAGCAAGTTTGGTGGCATCATTTAGCGACGTTTTCAGGTGGCGTCGGGAATTATAGAGGGATCAGTTGGATGCAAAAGAAGGTTGGATCAATTCGTTGCCATGGTCACACCAATAAACGTTTTCTCAGTGGTGCAGCGTCAATGAAAAATCTCGGTTTTCACATAAGATAGCAACATGTTCGCGCAATGAACAGCGTAGAGCGAACAGGGAAACGAGAGAAATTCACAACGGCACAAGGTGCTAATTTCCTACAATGTGCAGGACAGACACCTCTGGCCGTGTACGTAAATTCTTTTTGTGTTGCCATTCGCATTGCAAAGGTAATGCGCAAACAAGCCCGAATTACAGCGTTACATTTACGGTTGCTCCATTAGAAAACTACAGCTAAGCCGTGAAAATAGTCATACGTTTGAAACTGGCACATCTAGAGTACATGGCTTCATCTGGCTTCTTAAATTTGGAGTGATGCTCTCACGTAGTAAGAGAGCAAGAGTAAAGGACAGCTGGCTGTACATAATGAAAATTGGTCGTGTGCTATTAGGAAACGAAGGATGGCGTATGGAACCACAGGGGACAATACAAGTCCTCTGTAGAACGACAGTCCTCTGTGGTTCTATCTACAACGTTTTTCGTTGCCTAGTAGCGTGCTGGAAATTTTCTCGAAATTATGTGGACAATAGAGCGCACTGTTTATGCATCAAGCATAGAGGAAGCGATGAACAAAGTGATGAGTGGGATTGAGATATTAAGGACTACTTTACGTTCGCGCAGCTCTCCTTTTGGTGAAAGTAAATTTTGACTTCTTAGACTATAATATACCGAAAAACTTACCCCTGATGTTTAAATGCCGTAGATTACGTTCAAGTTGGTCATATATGGCAGCTCAATAAAGATAGCGTCTTCGAATGACGCGCAGACGGCTGTAGACTGTATTGAAAGTCGACTTTCTTGCATAACTTGTAATCCACAAACCTGTGATGCTGTTGCTTTACGGGCGTTGCGGTCTTCCTTTCAGCATCTCGCGCTGTTTGTGAGATAACCATACCAATAGACAGACGACCGGGGTGAAGGACACGAGACTGCGATCCCGGGCCAACCATTACACTGCGTGGCTCATCGTAGTGGTGTGCCTACGCGTTACATGGTCCCTCAGGTCTCGACTTTTATGCCACCAGCCGTGGTTTTGCTGTTTAGGCTGTAACCGGGAGCGTCGCTGGACTCCATAATACATGTGCGTACTTTGGAAGAATGTTAACTTGTCTGTGTGTTTTTTTCAGCCCGACCAAGCTTTTTTTTATGTAGGCCTGAATCAAGCCGCGTTTTTTTTTTTTATGACGCGTGGGCCCATGGCGGACAGCCGCGCTATTCGGGTTTCCCACAGTGCAGGTTTTCACAGGTGGTCGCTCAGTGATGTTGCCTTCAAGTACTGCAGCAGGGCTCATGTGGCAGTCTGGGCTGGTGTACTTGGAGACCATGCTCCCTAAGGCACATATCGACACTGTGGCTAACTGTACCTCTCGAAATATTCCTTTCAAAACGAAATCTGTGAATGCCAGTGCGCACAAATGTGTTCACGATCAACGAATGAGACGCCAGTGAAACATGGCGCGTAGAGCTAATGGTTTGTAAGAAGCGTCAGCGTCAAGAAATAAGTGTTTACGAATATCAGAAAAGGTACCCCTAATTGCAATCTTTGAGCAATGTTTGCTTTACACTAGACGCAAGAGGATCTTTAAAGCAATATTCAGAATCAGATAAGTCAGGCTTTCGCACTTTTCCCTAACAGCAGACAGCAAAACCTCACTTATGCCAACGTAACGTAAAATTCCAAGCGTCATTTTTATACAGTGAGACTTTTACGTAACAGGTTATAGCATTTTGCTTGCGTTTTGTGAAACGTGTTATTCTTAAAAGCAAAGAAACAACAAACGGAAAGAAAACGTTAATCGATTCTCTAGTGCCTTGCTGCGGCAAAGCTGAGCTGCGAACACTGAAGCTGTTCCGGTCGCGTGTGTGCGAAAAACTAGAATAAAGTATTTTTCCGACGTTCCCGGAAATGGCGACCATATTGCGGGTGACGAGCAATTTCACCCGAAGCTCACGTTTAAGTGCCGACTAATCGCTTTAGAATGAGCCTGCGAGCTCCCTGCTATGAAGCAGGAAGTGTACAAAAGACACAGCTAGCCACATTTGGTTTGCTTTATCCAAGGCAAAATTGAACAAGATTACCTTGGGGGACACGACTAAAGGCTAAGTAAACAGTAAAATGCCTGACTTGGTCGTGCCACCCTGGCAGCAAAGCAGAAACTTACCGTAGTATAGTACGCAGAATATTACAACATCACGTGTTATCTTACACGGGTACCATAGTCGAACAGGAACTGCCAGAAGTGTGAATAAATGAATAGAAATATAAACAGTCCTTATTCCATGCCACATGCCACACCATTTCAAACAAACAGAATTGCCCGTAATTTCACTCAAGAGAGAAGCGTGCATACGGTCGCCTGATGTAACATAATGACGGGGTAATCAACAACGACAACAACAACAAAATACGCCAGGCCTGCCAGTTTGCGCAGCAGTGTCATAGCTAAAACTAGAAGAGCAGCCTTTCAGAGCCTTTTTTAACACTCTTTGGGTAGCCGCTGTAAGCACACTTGCAGAGTACCCACTACACCATAAAACATGGTGTAGTAGGTAGGCATTGAATATGCCATACTTCGTCATTCTTCGCAGACGCATGGTACCCACTCCACGCTTCAAAGAAACTTTGTGCAATTATTAGATGCGAAGTAGCTCTTTGAATAGCCTGTGTAACCATGTCCCGCGCGCCCGTGCGAACTTTCTTGCCACAGGTGTTGAAGCGGTACCAAGTAGGTCAAGTTGCAGCTGTGCGTTGACGTCACTCTCTCTCTCACCCACTGCAGCTGCAGGCTCCTCCGCCCACTCACAACACACTTCTCTTTCACTTCACCCTCTCCACTATCTGCAAAGCTCCACCACAGGTCGAGTTGAAACACTCTCTCGGCTCGTTTATTTGCGATGAAACTAACAAAAACCAAACCAGCCTACCATGTCCTTGCGTTTCAAACAAACGTTTACTCGAGTAAACGCTACACCGAGTTTCGCTTCAAACCATTCTTCGAGGATCCGCGTTGACGCCCGTTTCAACCGGGTCCATGCCATGCGCACCGCCGCTGTTTAGCCTCCCATCATGGTTCCCTTCGGGGAGATGGTCCAAGTTTTGTGCTGTAGCTGGTGATGATGAAGAATTATTCCTAAAACTTTTTTAATCACCACACCCCCTCCCCAACAGTGCATATGCACCATAGTTAATAGGTGAACGAGATCAAGGGGTTGTAAAAAGTGGGAGCATTCGGCAAGCCACTCGTTGCGCAATTCGCATTATGTGGCAGCTGGTGGTTCCTTGGCTGTAATAAGACACCTTATTAATCGTATTAAGGCGATTCCTTTTACGACATCATCCCTGCCTAAGGCCAGTTTGCAAATGAGTCGAGAGCACCGGCGTGGCTCAAGGTTAGAGTGCTGGGCCAGCACACGGGGGACCCAAGTTCGAATCCCATTGGGCTCTTGGTGTCCCTTATTTCGTACGAAAGTGGTTACGGGTGCTGGTGGTGGCAGCGGCGGCGGACAACTACGGCGCATGTGATCCGTGTTGTGATCTCATAAAAGCCTTCGCTGTATAACTTATTTGTAAAGTGGCACTTGAAAATACATACAGCCTATATTTATCGATTTGCGCGGAAATGGTGCAAATAATAATAATAATAATAATAATAATAATAATAATAATAATAATAATAATAATAATTATAGACAAAACTTAATAAAACGTTTGATGTCACGTGTGTAACATTCGCGTGTAGGGTCGAGTGAGTGAGTGGACTGTTAATTGATGGAGGAAAAGGAGGAGCACTGGGAATACCACATTTACTTGCCCACAGTTAGATGTCGATTCCAGCTTGACGCCCATAGTTCTGCGGCGTTAGGTCCCTCGTGTCTTAGAAGGGCCATTGAAGCTGCTCTATTGAAACGAGCGAGCATCCACCTCAAATTCGGCAGGTACTGTTCTATTGCCAGATCTACCGGGTAACCCCGACAAGGCACTCGGTATAGTGCGTGGGTAGTCTTATCGAGTACCCACATATTACCAAGTACGCATAGACTATGTTGCTTATTGGCCTTATGCATACGTGCGTGATGAAATTGTTAAGTGGTTACATGCAGTGCAAACAGTGCTAACTTTCTAACATCAGGCGATCTATGGTCGCATGTGTGGACGCACTTTTGTTGTGTCACGGAGCGCTCAGAGTGGTGATTTGTGGAAATAGTGATACAGTAAAGCGCCTTTTACTGACTGAATAATCTACAGACCAGATAATTTAGGCGTAGATTTGTTTAGTTATTTAAAAGAATTGCGCGCATTATCACTCATCTTTGTTTGTTTTGATGATATTTAGGTACGATGTTGCCTTATCATGTAGTCCTGCGGATAACGAGGTCCGCATCCAAAACACCTGTGTATAGTAGAGTTCTGAGGGGGCTATAGTATACGTTAAAACTTACGTGGTGTGAATGCGTATATGCGTTTACTTGGCGATACTCTGTGTCAAACTTTCTAAATAATTCGTTCTAAAAAGACAGGCGTGGAAACACGGACTCACGAAAAACGTTACAACACCCCAGATGCCAACTAACAAGTGAACAGATGGACAACGGGGGAAAAGAAGGCCTGGAAACTTACATCGGACATGCTCACGCAACAGGTGAACCAATTAATGCGGCACGCGTGGAGGTCTACATGAAAGATAAACTGTAATGCCATTTGATTTCATCTTTATGCGATTTAATCGACGGTTGGCTTAATTGAGTAAGCGCTACCACTATTTCATCAATATGTCATGCATCAATTATCATACGCATTTCTTCATTTCTGTGGCCGTACAAAACTGTGCATTGATATGCTTTCAGCATGCCCTTACACCCCCGACAATGTGAGCCTGCCGTGAGCGATCTCTTATGTTCATATAAACTCTCGTTAATGCAGTGACCCGTCGGTCCTACGTAGAAGCGGCCAGTGATGAAAGGCGGAAATCAGTGAATTTGTACGTGTGTTTTACGAAACAAATATCTTCCGCTTTTCGTCCTTTACTCGCCTATTCTTTCCTTGCACATGTGCGCAAATCTTACATAGTTTACTTGAAGCTTTAAAAGCAACATTAAAGCCGCAACTACTTTCTACTTTTTTTAGGCTGTGAAATATACAATAAATGTACAATAGACCAATGACACATTTTTTTTCCATTGCTTTCGGCAGTCATGCGCGGACTTGACTTAACGGACATTTTTTAAACATCCGGCGACAGGGGTACTGCCATTCAAGGATAACCTATATCTTAAGGAGGTGCGTATTATGTATGTTAAAGCTATCGCTCATGCATCTTTAGGCTCACACGACTTGGTGAGCACAGACTTAAGGCAAGACATGACTCTACCATTTTTTTTACAACCATCAAGTTCTTCGACAAAAAAGTAACAGTGTTTATAAATACTTGGCAGTCAAAAGCGAGAAAGTTTTGTGAAATGCGTAACAGCTGAAATCCACATCATGCCATTGTTCACTTCATACAACGGAGTAACGTTATGTAGAAGTTGTGACTGGGACATGCCTGTCATCTATAGTTCACTCACTCACTCAGTCACTCACTCGCTCACTCACACTCGCAACCACCGTGGTAGTCTAATGTGCAACTAAGAATTTGCGTTCACTGCCGACTTGAAGGTGGCGTGGTCGCATCCTTGTTGCGCGTCCCCATTTCTATTGGGTGAAGTGCCAATGACCCGAGTACAATAAGGGACATGTTAAATAGCTTCAGGTAGTCGAAATTTCTGGAGCTCTCCGTTGCGGCGTTCCCCATAATTGTATCTTGGTTTTGGTAATAGTTATCAATCAATTAATCAATCCGTCAATACCGGGAATCACTTTTACCCTTCTGTATGAAATTATTTCACTTGTTCAACACAGCCTCACGTCAAACTTCGAAGTTTGTGCAAGCAATCACGGAAGACTATCGGGCGTGTACCAGAACAACCAACGGACCAGAACAACTAACGTTTCTCCGATTACATTTCCCACGTGAACTGCTATTGCGCACCGGCCGGCAAGTGTGTGGCAGCCTTCCGTTTGTACAACGAAAGTCTGCTGATATTCGAATAGATGTGGTATATAGTTGACGAAAAGACAAAAAAAAAAAGCCGCTGCTGTGAAAGTATGGCCCAAGGCCATGCGAGGTCTATAACGGTGTTTACGCGTACACGCGGGAGTGAATTGCGGTTGAGTTTTAAAAGCTGCGTCCGAGACACAAATTGCCGAGTCCTTGCGCGGGCCTATGAAGCTGTCGAGATGATCATTTTTACTGTCGGCGCATTGTGTTAGGAGCAGCATGGGAAATCAGGCGTGGCTGATCTTTCAGTTCAACGAAAATAAGATAGCTGGTGTATCTGGGCATCGCTCCGTGAGAGAATTGAGACGCAAAGTAGGACGAATGCTTTAGTCGTACTGGCCTTATACATTCAAACCATTGAGGCGTAATGGCGGCCACCGTTTTTTTCTTGTTATCATGCTCTATAGAATTAAGTGGGTAGTGCTTTTAGGCACTTGCAATAACGGTTGACGAAACGTAACCAAGTGTCAGTTTCGTGCAGCTGAATGCGTGGAAAGACGTATACAGGAGATTCACTGTAAAGATTCAGGAATAGTGCTTAAGGCATGTGTTTGATACTCATTTCTTGATCAGCTTTTGAACGCCAGTTGGTACACTCTGTAAGATCTTACTTGATGACGTTGACGAAGTTTGCGTGGTATAGACGAAATGCACGAAAGATACCCGGCGAATCTGAAGAACGGGCACGTTAGCGTATTGGTCAGTCAGTGAACAAACCTTATCAAGCCGGAATTAATAAAGATTATTGTTAATCAAAATAGATAATGGCACAGATTTATAGACCATGCGACAAAAATTATTGCGAGCCTCTGCATAAGGTTTTAATTGAACAGAAGTGACGTTACCGATAACGAAAGAACCCCACTGTCATCAAGGAAGTGGAGTTCTTTCGCCATTCACTCGAATCCGCAAAGTTGGCGAGCCTGCCGTCACAATCACAAATTTCTCCACTGCATAAGTTATTCTATCATTCCCAATTATTGATTAAAGAAACTCTAGGATATAAGGGAATGAATAAGAGGGGAAGATATACGGGAGATGCAGAGACATGATATCCACTTGCGCAGGAACCCCGCTTATTGTGACGATTGTTTTCCATCTGATCCATCCCCTTTCGAAGAACGGCACCTTTAAGAGTGCTACGTTTTATTGCTTAAAACTGTCACTTCATCAGTTTAAACAGTCTCGGCAATATCTTGGCGTGTTCATCCAGAATTATCCCAACGCAAACGTAGAACTCGTCTTGTCATTCTGTCTTCTTGCCCTATAGCTTGTGATTTATTTCTGCAAACATTGTGGATCACCAGTCACTGCCTCAACACGGCATCTATTTCTATGAATTTGGCAATCACTAGCTGCCCTTTAACATCATGCAAGCCATTTTAAATGTTTAAAAAACGTTCCTCAACTGGTTGTCCAGTGACTGCATGTTTTACTTTATCCTTATTCTGTTGCATGGCATAGATTTGAAATTCAACGTTTCTTCAAATGTGTAATGATAGAAGTAAGCGAAAATAAAAAAAAACATTATGACGATAATCTCGTAACCAGACGCTACGCGTAAAAATTGCGGGCGTAAATCGCACACCATTTTACCCTAAGCAAGGCCTTACAGGCAATTCCTTTCAGTGTCCTCGCTGAAACCTCTTACAGAAGCTCAATCCAGAACGAGATCTATAGACATGTTGCTTATTTTTATGGTTATTGAATGTATAAAACACTGATTGGTCAAATATTGACACAAGGCGTTTGTACTACTACCATGCAGTGAAATAAATGTTTCAGACTTGTGTTCGTTCAAACTTCGATTGCAGAAGCGTGATTTGCCAATGTGAAGCGTTTTGTCGAACGCTCTTCAAAATATCTATCATTTACGTGGAAAGCTTGGTAACCAGGTATTTGACAAAGTGTGGCCACCACCGCTTGAGTATCGTGGCTATTGTGCTTGGCTGTTGATACGAAGGTCGCGGGTTCGTTCACGGCCGCGACTGTCGCGTTTCAATGCAGGCAAGATGCTGGAGACCCGTTACTGTCCGCGCACGTGCTGTCTATTCTAATTGTCTAGCGCAGTTATAGCTCTAATCAGATGATCATTTGTTTATTTTAGGTCCACGTTAAAGTACTCTAGGTGGGGTGATCATCAAAGCACTCTATTATTCGGCGTGCCTAATATTCTTATCGTGGTTTTGGGTTGTCAGCCCAACTGTTATATTAGAGTCTCTGACCACAAGCATTTCGCAAGAAACTGAAAGTCTAGAGTTATTTATTGCCTGTTGTAACTCATGATATATTAAGACGCACCAATAGCCTTCGGGTCGCTGATGCCGACCCTGTTGCGCAAACATTAAGAAAAGCACCGACGTGGAAATGAACAGGAGATTCGAAGATTATGCTATCAAGATGCTTTAAATTTTTCGATATGCACCGAAACTACTTGGAGCAGGAAATATATGAACGGACAGATAAAACTGCAGTTTTTGTTCAGTCTTTTTACTACCACGGCGTAGTGAAAACACTTTTCAATACCCACCACACGTCGTACTCTTCCAGCGTGAGTTAATTCCTCTCTCGTTCGCTCACAGCACCGCAGCAGGTGGCCTAGTTCTCAATGGCATGATGTCCGCGCATACGGAGTTTCTGTTTTTTTTATTTCAATCAAAAACTTGCAGTAGATATTGCAGCTGGTCAAAGGTGTAGGCCTCGCACGCGAAGGTGTTCTAACACGTATGTTCTACGCTACCCCTTAGGTGCTAGAGATTTCATTTTGGAAAGACAGTAAACCGTGAACTTTTAAATTCTGATGAAATGCCCGTGTAAAAAAAAAACAGAAGTAGAAGATCAAAGGAACCGACGTTAATTCAGGCAAATCGCAGTGCAAAATACTGGACAATAACACTGTGCAATAGCCAAGTGAGCAGCAAGCT